>CM059202.1:21515711-22115711 GCA_030323885.1 Branchipolynoe longqiensis
AAAAGTTCCTATTTGTGGCTACTGTCTTCCGATATTATGATTCCGTGTGCAAATCTCCCAATTTTCACTCTCACTTGTGACAGTGCACACTCATTGCGACTTTATAGTGCTGCCCCACTGGGAAATCAGGCCAATGGCACAATGACCCGATATCCCACTCAGTCACATTATCCTGACACTGAGTTGACCAGTCCTTGCCCTATCCTATTAATGCCAAGAACCAGGCTAGGAAACGACAAGTATCAACTATTAAGGAATTGGTTTGACTCGAAGGGGAAACGAACTCCTGACCTTCCGCACGAGACTCCCGCGCTCTACCGATTAGGCCACCACGCCCGGTGCCTACTCGGGGATTCGGCGTTGGTATAGCGGCTAAACACCCCGCCACGCAGTTTTTTTAGGTTTGGAGAGGTAAAAGCCTGTCCATATACACACAGGTGGAACTGATCAGGGGCCGTATGCACCAATCGGTGTTAGGGCGTTAACCGCGGCTAGTGTAGCTCCGGCCCGCAAAATGTGCATAATCAGTATGCACCAATCGGTGCCAGCGCTAACCGCATACTTTAGCCTAGGCTAAGCTATACCACTTTCCGAGTTGGGTTTACGGCCTAGCCGGGGCGGTTAGTGTGCATGTGTGCCTCTCAATCTATTGAATGCGATCATATTTAACAGAATTACATATGCAATAAGTGAAATTTTATCAATTTAACCCTAAATGCGAAGCGTTATTAAGGCTACTGCCGCATTGGCGGCGATATTAATAGTTATATTTTCGAATCGACGAATGTAATGTAAACAAATCGCCGCCGCCGCCGCATCGACGTCACTTTCCATACTGGCGGCAGCGGCGGTTTGTTTACTGTACCTTCGCCGATTCGAAAATATAACTATTAATATTGCCACCAATGCGGCGGTAGCCTTAATAACGCTTCGTATTTAGGGTTAAATTGATAAAATTTCACTTATTGTGTATGTAATTCTGTTAAATATGATCGCATTCAATAGATTTGAGCCGAATATACGGGTAAAAACGCAGAGGGAATTCCCAAATCTATAAATAAACTCACGGTTAGCTATCCGCAGTGGCTAAAACATTGGTGCATACCGATTCACACATTTCTCAAACCCCCCGCTACCCTGAGGTAGCTATCCGCGGTTAGTGTCTTAACTCCGGCTAAGCCTAACCCCGATTCGTGCATACGGCCCCAGACGGGCAGGCTCCGAGGGGGTGGGGGTGGAAGGTGGGTGAAAGGATGGGGAGGGGGGGTGGAAGTGAGGGGAGGAGGTGGGAAGGCGGGAGGGGGTGGGGTGGGGTGGATGGAGTGGGGAGGGAGGTGGAAGGAGGGGAGGGAGGGTGGAAGGGGGGGAGGGTGTGGTGGAAGGAGGGTGAGGGAGGTGGGGGGTAGGGGGGGATGTGGAAGGAGGGGGGGGGGTTGTGGGGTGTTGGACGGTGGGGGGGGGTGTGGAAAGGAGGGGAGGTGGGGTGGGAAGGGGGGAGGGGTGGGGTGGGAAGGCGGGGAGGGTGGGGTGGAAGGAGGGGGGGAGGAGGAATGGCGGGGAGGGAGGTGGAAGGAGGGGAGGGAGGTGGAAGGGGGTGGGTCGGGGTGGAGGGTGTGTGTGGGAGGGAGGTGGAAGGAGGTGGGGGGGAGTGGAGGAGGGGGAGGGAGGTGGAAGGCGGGGAGGGTGGTGGTAGGAGGGGTAGGGGGGTTGTGAAGGCGGGGGAGGGGGTGGAAGGAGGGAAGGGGTGGGTGTGGAGGAGGGGAGGGAGGTGGAAGGCGGGGGAGGGGTGGAAGGGATGTCGGGGGGTGGAAGGATGGTGGAGGGTGGTGGGAGGGCGGGGGAGGGTGGGGGGTGGGGTGGAGGAGGGGAGGGGTGGTGGAAGGGAGGGTGGGGGTGGTGGATGTTAGGGGTGGGGGTGGGATGGCGGGGTGGGAGGTGGAAGGAGGGGAGGAGGTGGGGTGGGATAGGAGGGGAGGGGTTGGAAGGAGGGGAGGGAGGTTGGGAGGCGGGGATGGGGGAGGGGGGTGAAGGGTGGGGGGTGGAAGGCGGGGAGGGAGGTGGAAGGAGGGGAGGGAGGTGGAAGGCGGGGAGGGGGTGGAAGGCGGGGAGGGGGTGGGGTGGAAGGAGGGGAGGGTGGGGTGGAAGGAGGGGAGGGTGGGGTGGAAGGAGGGGAGGGAGGTGGAAGGAGGGGAGGGGGTGGGGTGGAAGGCGGGGAGGAGGTGAATGTAAAGCTTTGTGTAGATGGATTCGGCTGTTATACGGCTTCTAAAGTTCTGCACGGTTACACTATGGTGTGTGCATGTATATTTATATATTGATATATTGTATACATGTCTATATATATGTTTTATAAATATAAATATATATGATGTATGAGCAATATGTGGCATACAGATGTGTGTGGACGGGAAATATAGTTATTGTGACATATAAAGTAATTATGCAAATATTATTATGTATGTAATTCTCCTGTCGTCTATTATTATTACGTCTACTCCTGTAACCTCTCCTTTTGATATGTTCCTTTCTTCTATGGGTTACTGGAGGCTGGGTGCGGCCTGGAGACCGGGAGGCCTGCTTCCAAGCAGCTCCCCTAATTCCCCTCCTTTCCTCCAGGTGGTGCCTCACCCCCCTACTAACGGCCCATTTCGTCAACGATTTAGTTCACTAAAATTACAGGTAGGTCTAAAGGGCCAGCCAGACTTATAGGCTCGATCCATATGGATCTGACTTGTCTCCTTTCTGTTATGTTCTGTTTGCTAATTATTATGGAAGGAACTAATAATATTGTGCATTACTTTGCGGGTCACTGGGCGTGGTGGCCGAATCGGTAGAGCGCGGGCCTCGCGTGTGGGAGATCGGAAGTTTGGTTCATAGTCGAGTCAAACCAATGACTTATAAAATTGATACTTGTCACTTCCTAGCCTGGTGCTCGGCATTAATAGGATAGGGCAAGCACTGGTTAGCTCAGTGTCGGGATAATGTGACTGAGTGGGATATCGGGAGGAATTTCTTCGATTTTTTGTTAGGGCTAGGGCTATTAATCCCTATGGCACTGATTGTCAGTGATTAAGTCCACCCCCACCCCAATCTCTTCCTATGTTACCTGTGTACTGATAATTTATATATAATACATTATTAAAGCTGCATAGTCTGATGAGGCAATACATTTTGAAAACCAAAACAATTATCTAGATTTGGTTCTACACATCTAACTTAGATATTGATGCACTTATTAAGCATGTCTCGCCAGATAGAAAGAAATACTAAATCAATCCAATAGAGCATGTTACCTGGTTACGGCTGAAGCCGATGCCATGGTGTCAGAGTTTTAGCATGCTTGCCAAAACTAATTTTACTCTTCAACTTCAAATATCTCAAAGGTTACCCATTTGAAATAAAAGTTACTTCCAACTAAAGGATGGTGGAGTATAACAATCAATTCAATATATATTTATCTCAGAATATTGATCGAACATCGAAACCATCAGACTGTGCAACTTTAATCCCCAACAAAGATAGAAATAGAAATTTGTCAAAATAATCCAAATTTTGGCGAGATAACAATATTTATGGGATGACGACGGTGGAGGTCAACAGGTTGTGCAATAACACACTTGGTTGGTAGAGAAGTGTGTGGTGGGGGGGAGGTATCTACGCTGGCTGGCACTGACACGCAGGTACAGCATGCAAGATCACTGGTTCACACGCACATGAACAGATACAGGCGGAGACAAGCCATACACAGTAGGTAGACACAGTATATAGACACAGCATGTAGACACGGTGTGTAGACACCATGTGTAGACACAGTATGTAGACACCGCATATAAACAGATTGTATAGACACAGTGTATGGACACAGTGTATAGACAGTGTACATAAACAGCATGTAGACTCTGTATGTAGACACAATGTATAGACAGTGTATAGACACAGCATGTATACACAGTATGTACACACAGTACATACACACAGTATGTACACACCGTATGTAGACACAGTATGTATACACAGTATGTAGACAGTGCATATACACAGTATGTAGACACAGTATGTAGACAGTGTGTAGAAACAGTATGTAGACACAGTATATAGACACGTCGTGTTGACACATTATGTATACACAGTATGTAGACACCGTATGTAGACACATCATGTAGACACCATATGTATACACCATATGTAGACACATTATGTAGACACATCATGTATACAGTGTGTAGACACATCATGTAGACACTGCATGTAGACACAGTATTTAGACACATCATGTAGACACAACATATAGACACAGTATGTAGAAACAATATGTAGACACATTATTTAGACACTGTATGTAGACACAGTATATAGAGAAAGTATATAGACACAGTATGTAGACAGCATGTATACACAGTATGTAGACACAGAATGTATGCACAGTATCTAGATACAGCATATAGACACAGTATGTAGACACAGTACATAGACACAGTATGTAGACGCAGTACATAGAGACAGGCTACATGCAGCCATGTACAGTACAGACAGGTGTATGGACACAGCTACACACAGCCATACACATTAAATCAACAGAGGTGTATAGACACAGTTACACACACAGCCATATATATAGTTGGTGAGTTGGTTGGGCGTTTTACGTCCTGGCAACATCTAAGTTCATATCATGACGGGTACCGACTTGTGACAGTGCGCACTCATGGCGACTCTATAGTGCTGCCCCATTTGGAAATCAGGCCACCATCACCATGACCCCATATCCCACTCAGTTACACTATCCTGACACGGAGCTAACCAGTCATTGGTCTATCTTAATAAAGTCGAGTGCCTGGCTAGGAAGCGACAAGTATCAATTATTAAGTCATTGGTTTGACTCATATGGAGGTATTGCAGGTATAGCAATACCTCAGGGAATTTGACGCCCCTGCCTTGCAGAGTTGTAAACCACTGCCTTGTGATACAGGTTCTTGACAGAACCGAAGGCTAAGGGAGCAAACCCTAAACAGAAAACCATGTCACTGTGGCAGCATTAAGGGCGGTTGACGTATCGAACTCCCAACATCTCCCGACCAGCCACTGCAGGGACATATAGTTTTGCGCCTGTCTTGACATGTTCTTGCCGCTGTGAAACCTCTATTTGCTCCCCGAGAGAGTGCCGCTGGTAACTTGCAAAAGCCAGCAGCACTTCAACACTTTTGCAGGCAGCTTTCATGAAATGAGGATGTCATCAGACAGGCTACCAAAGCAGATCCTCTCTTCTCAACTGTCTTCTGGTTACAGACAGAGAGGGCGCCCTCGTCTCCGGTTCAAGGATACCATCAGGAGAAACCTGAAGCTCAGAGACATTAAGACCGACTCATGGACGCAACTCTCACAGCAGAGAGCTAAATGGAGAGCAGCAGTCAAGTAATGAAAGCAGTCTTTGTCGCATCGCGACCGACAGCATTATGATGATGATGGTTTGACTCAAGCAGGGTTCGAATCAATGGGTTAGAATCCCACGATCTACCAAAACGGGAGACGGAGGCTCAACTCATTCGGCCATCCCGTCTGGTCATCATATATATAGTACATATACACAGGTGTAGATACAGGATATATCTAGCCATATATATATATCTTAACTTTGGAAAATCGCAACGCCGCAGGCCGCACTCCCACAAATTTCTATTGTTAACAGAATAATGTTTGTGCAATAATGATACATAGAAATTGTGAATAAAAAAATGTCGTAAAATGTCTTATCTGCAATTGTGCGGTGACACAACAAGAAAAAATGAGGCACCACACGGTGACCTATGCCTTGCGGTGAGCGTACGATTTGTGAATAGATAAACCATAGACCGCAACACCGTAACATCTGCATAAACTGCAAGACACACCACAGGCCGCAGCACCATATGGCAATCAAAGCATTTGTGACCCTAGACTTTATTAAAAGTTTTGGTCACACAGAAGGGAATACCACGGCATTGAATAGAGTCTGCTACTGCAGAAGCATATCGGGTCAGAGTTTTGGCAAGATTGCCCATATTAATTTAGCAGATTTCCACTTCAAATATATCAAAAGTTAGCCACTTAAAATAAATGTTACTTCAAATAAAGTAATGTACATTATAACCATCAATCTAATGTATTTATCTCAGAAAATGTCAGAAATTCAAAATCATCAGATTATGCAACTCTAAACTCTGTGTAAGGGTGATGGTTGAATGAAAATGGACGGAATACAAGTGAAACACTTCTCGCTGTGAATATGGCTGGCCATTGCTGCTGACACGGCGTAAAACAACCACTAGTCAATCAATCCATCAATCAATCTACAGTTGCTTAATGACACACACACTCTCTCACACAGAACCATCCACCTAGTGGCACTCATCCACACTAACAATTCATTCTTCTCCGCTTACAATTGCTTGATGACCTGTCCCCCCTGCCCGGATCATCGACACCCCCCCTTACCACCACCACCACCACCACCACACTCCAGCCTGCCCCACCCGTCCTCCTTGATACACAAAGCTGGGTGACCCCTCCAGGTGCCCAGCAGTACTCACAGCAACTGTCTCGGGCTTTTCCCCGGTAGCAACAGGTGCATGATGCACTGCCTGCCTCTAGGTGAGCATATGTATATATATATATATATATATATATATATATATATATATATATATATATATATATCTAATATATGTCACATGTATATTAGATATCTATTATATATAATATATATTATTATATTTATACATATTATATCAAATTTGACCGTCCAAACATGTCTATAGGCGATAATGACCAGTCGCAGCTGGCATACAGTGCTTAGAGCCCCTCACAGGTGGCGCCAGTGTGGTCAATACTATACTAGTATTACTACACAGGGTCAGTTAGATAGGATACAGTGAATATACTATTACATATGGAACTGAAGATAGATAGTGTCCTTGTTTATATTCCCATAATAGATTATAAAGCACAAACATATCTAATCAATATAATGAATCATTTATTATATATTTATATATATTATATTTTGTATATATTATATGTTGTATACATTATATATAATGTATATATTGTATACATAGTATATATATATATTATGCATATTATATATAACATATTTTATACTTATTGTATGTAGTATATCAAAAATATACAGAACAATATACATATATTACATATACTATATACAAATAGGTTCAACTCCTCCAAAACGGTACTACTAATGGTACTATGCCAGATAGCTACATATTATCTATATATTATTTTATATTATATAATATATATATAATATTAATAATACATATAATATATATTATATATACAAATGGGCTCAATTCCTCGGAGACTACTAATGGTACTATACCAGATAACTACCGCCTGCCAAGACGTTTCCACTTCTTCCTTCCTCCTGGGGCGCTATGCACGATGGGATAGCCAGACAGGTAGATAGATAGATAGATAGGTGGGCTTAAACTTAGTCCAGTCCTCCGGGCAGCTCCTGCCTACCTGTCTTCCCGCCTGTTCCACCTGTGACTGCGATGTGTCTCACTCACAGTCACACACTGCCAACCAGCAGGTAGTCAGGTCCGCGCGCACCTTACACCCACCCACAAACACCCACCTTACACACACCCACAACCACCCACCTTACACACCCACACCCCCACCCACACACCATGCGTCACACATGCTGCACTCAAACACCTGCTGGATCCCTCTCCTCTCCCCCCCCCCCCCCCAGCTCCCACCCCCATCCCCCAACACCTGTCTCATTCTGTGTCAATACAAGTCAGTCAGTCGGTTGGTCCCTCCCAGTCCCCCTCCCTTCTTGACACCCCCTCCACCCCCCCCCCCTCCCCGCCTCACCTGCCTATGCCCACTTCTGTCTCCGCTCGTTCTTCGATGATAACGCCAGCGACGGCTGCCTCACTTACTGGTGGCGCCGCCCTGGCGTCACTTTTGCCAACTGCTCCGTCAGTCAGTCAGAGGCTGCATGTTGTATGGGGAGACCGGCGTCCCGGTATATCACACGTGACTTTGGCACTGACAACAGGCTGGTCGGTTGGTTATTGGATTTATATGCCCTGGCAACACCCACGGTCACCCACGGACGCGGTGGCCGAATCGGTAGAGTGCTGGTCTCATGTGTGGGAGATCGGGAGTTTGGTTCCAAGTCGGGTCAAACCAATGACTTATCAAATTGATACTTATCGTTTCCTAGCCTGGCGCTCGACATTAATAGGATAAGACAAGGACTGGTTGGCTCAGTGTCAGGATAATGTGACAGTGGGATATCGGGTCATGTTGCCCGCAACCTGATTTCCAAGTGGGGAAGCACTATAAAGTCGCTATGAGTGCACACGGTCACAAGTTAGTGCCCGTCCTAATATGTCCTTAGACGTTGCCAGGACGTAAATCTCCAACAACCAACCATCTACAGTCATATCAGGACGGTTACCTATCGCCTTGTGACAGTGCGCACTCATGGCTACTTTATAATGCTGCCCCACTGGGATACCAAGCCACCAGCACCATGACCTGATATCTCACTCAGTCACATTATCCTGACACTGAGCTACCCAGTCCTTGCCCTATCCTATTAATGCGGAGAACCAGGCTAGGAAGCGACAAGCATAAATTTTGTAAGTCATTGGCTTGACCCGACCAGGAATTAAACTCTCAGCCTTCCGCATGGGAAGCCTGCGCTCTACCGATTCGGCCACTGCGTCCAGTATGTTCCCGATATATCACATGTGCCTTTGGCACTGGCTACAGAGAAACCCACATGATACCTATAGGGACATATGACGTCAATGGAGGGGGGGGGGGGGGTGTTCAGAGGTCATACCCATTTTGACATATCAAATTCCCAAGACTTTCGAAGACCTTTCAGCACAAAATTCCAGGAAGTTTTAAAGATGTTTAATTTTAAATTAAAGTGCTCCAAAAGACGGCTTTATTCCTAGCCGATTCAGGGTGTAAGAGATGAAGTGTAAAGACGCATAAAGAATAACAATGAAGGTATGTATAGTTGTAATAGGCAAGATAAACCCACAGAAATCAATTTAAATTGAACCATCACTGAATAATGAATAAAGAACACATGCTGCAAAACATATCCGCTATTTATGATTAAAAAATAATAATGGCTTTAAAAAAAGTCATGATTGTCATTTTGAAGGATTTTCAAGGATCTTTAGACAAATTCCAAGACTTTTTAGGCCTGGAGTCCTGTATTCTCAAATTCAATGACTTTCCAGGTTTTCAAGGACCCATACGAACACTGCTGGGGTTTTATATCATGGCAATATCCAAGGTCATATCAGGACGAAACGGTTCCAATTTGTGACAGTGGCAACTTTATAGTACTGCCCCATTGGGAGACAGCAGGTCGCAGGCACCATGACCCAATCAGTCATATTATCCTGACATTGAGCTAACTAGTCCTTGCCCTCTCCTACTAATGCCAAGCGCCAGGCTAGGAAGCGACAGGCATAAATTGGGTAGTCATTGGTTTGACTCGACCAGGAATTGAACTCCCGACCTTCCACATGGGAAGCCTGCGTTCTACCGAGGTCATACCTATTTTAACATATCGAATTCCCAAGACTTCTTCTAAGGATCTTTCAGTGCAAAATTCCAGGATGTTTTTAAGATGTTTATTTTTAAGTCATTGGTTTGACTTGGCTGGGATTTGAACTCCCGACCTTCCGCTTTGACCCCGCAACCGGTCTCCATGGCCGTATTCCATTAACACGACCCGGGCGACTTGGGTCACTCGAGTTGCTACAATTTCAAATCGAACACCGCGAGTGGAGTCGAAAAATACATGTGACGTGTGCAAAACGACCCGACCCCAGTTCCCACGTCTTGGCTGGGGTTGGCTAGGAGCGATGACGTCACATCTGTGCTGGTACCATCTTGTTGCAGCACAAGTCCTATGTGTTTTTTTAATGGGATTTATTTTTAATAATTCAGATTAATGAAATAGAAATATAACTAAGCTACTTTAAATCCTATTTTGCTGTAGTTATATAGGTTATTAAAAATAAAGTTTGGGATTAAGCCACCATTTTTGCCCACACCGAGTGTGTTGGAGAGTGTTCGATTATGCAACCCGAGGATGTAGAGTCTGCGCATGCGCCAAAAAGTGGCTCGGGTGACCCGAGTTGATTAATCGAATACACCCCACGTGATGGCAATAACAATGCATGATGGTTAGGGAGACACATAACGGTAAATTATAATCATTATTTATATATACAGTGAAACCTTTCTAACCGACCACCTCCACAGACCGACCACTCCCCTATATCGATCGATTTATTTGTGTCCCAACAATACCATTTTAACCATATTCCAACTCCCTAAACCGACCACCTCCCTAAATTGAGCACTTAAAGTCGGTCCCAAGGTTGGTCGATTTAGAGAGGTTTTATCTAATATTAGAGCGTGATACAGGGAATGGGTGATACAGGGAATGGGAGATACAGGGAAAGGGGGATACAGGGAATGGGAGATATAGGGAAAGAGAGATACAGGGAAAGAGAGATACAGGGAAAGCATGATATTAGTAGGTACTCCAAAGTGATTTCTATTTTCAACAGGTCAGTATTACATCTTATATATCTGTACAGATCGTTTAAATTGAATCTCAATGATATAAAAATCATTTAGATCGATTGAATAGCTGCAAAGTTATGAGTGTTTAAAGATTGATTTTTTTGCCCCGATTTGTGCACATTTCCAAATTAGCCAAATCTTGGATTTTAGGATCCCACCTGGAAGCTATTTTGCATATGATCTGTCCAATATTAAAGAATCTCATTCTCTATAGTACAAATAAGAAGCTCAATTTTTTACAGACCATCACTGTTAGTATTCTTTCTGAAATTTCATGTCAAACTTGCTAAATTCCTTAATTTCCAGCAAACACCAATAATAAATTCAGTAAAATATAGAAAAATAGCATAACTCCCGTTCTAATTGTCCTATCACAGCAATCTTTATACCAAAATAACCAGAATCTAACTGATCAGAGAAAGAAAGACAACATTCAATTTTAGGCATCGCGAGCTGACAATAAAATTAAGAAAAATAGCATAACTCCCATTCTAATTGTCCGATCACTGCACTCTTTATACCAAAGTAACCAGAATTTAAAGCTCTACATGATGACATCATTTTCTAACTGATCAGAGAAAGAAAGACAACATTCTCTTTTAAGCATCGCGAGCTGACAATAGCCAAATTCTTGCAGCAGTCACTTCTCAGACCATGCTTGATGCGCATGATATAAATCTCAACCAAATATTGTTCTGGTTAGGTAGAGGAAGACTTAAGCTTTCTGATGATATAATTTTCAAAACGATCCTGATCAATTTTCAAGGAGGATTAATGTCTTAATGTTTTCACTCCTTCAGTTCAATCAAATTTCCCACTCAGGAACACTCATGCTTGATATGCTAATGAAGCCTAGATTCTTTTCTATCTTTTATTGGTGGTTATTTTTAGCTCAGGTCAATGTACTCACCAAGCCATCAAGTTTAGGGAAGGGAGTAGCTCAGACTGGATGAAAACAAAATCGCAAGCATGCTCAGAGCTGCCGATGGTACCCGCCAACAAGTGTCCATTGACTGTGATTTATTTCATAATGATAATTAAAAATCAGACAGCTTGAAAGACAAAAGAACAATCTTTAATTTGATATAATTCTTATTTCAAACCAAGCAGAATTAGTGGAGATTCAAGCCTTTTTAAAAGGGTTAAAATAGGTCAAATTTCGCGCTGCGGACACTGTATATGCCGACTTTGGAGTACCTAATATTACGAAAGAGTGATAATAGGAAAGTGTAATAATAGAAAAGTGTAATAATAGGAAAGTGTAAAAATAGGAAAGCGCAATAATAGGAAAGTAATAATAGGAAAGCGTAATAATAGGAATGCGTAACAATAGGAAAGTGTAATATTTGGAAAGTGTAATAATAGGAAAGAGCAATAATGGGAAAGTGTAATAATAGGAAAGCCTAATTTTTGGAAGGTGTAATAATGGGAAAGCTAAATAAGAGGAAGGTGTAATAATAGGAAAGCGCAATAATAGGAAGGTGTAATAATAGGAAAGCTCAATAATAGGAAAGCATAATAATAGGAAAGTATAATAATAGTAAAGAGCAACAGTAGAAAGAAAAATAACAGGAAATAGCAATAATAGCAAATAGCGATAATGGGAAATAGTGATAATAGGAAAAAGCAATAATAGGAACCAGCAATAATAGGAATGAGCAATAGTAGGAAAGAACAATAATAGGAAAGCAATAATACGAAAGAATGATAACAGGAAAGAGTGATAACTCATAAAGAGAGAAAACAGCAATAGGAAAGAATGATAACAGGAAAGAGTGCTAATAGGAAAGACTGATAATGGGAGAACAATAATAGGAAAGAATGATAACAGGAAAGAACAACACAGAGAAAGAGTGAGATAGGGAAAGTGGGGCAGGGAATGAGTGATAAAGGGAATGGGTGATACAGGGAATGCGTGATACAGGGAATGAGTGATACAGGGGATGAGTGATACAGGGAATGGGTGATACAGGGGATGAGTGATACAGGGAATGCGTGATACAGGGAATGAGTGATACAGGGGATGAGTGAGACATGGGATGAGTGATACAGGGAATGGGTGATACATGGAATGGGTGATACAGGGAATGCGTGATACAGGGAATGAGTGATACAGGGAATGGGTGATACAGGGGATGAGTGAGACATGGGATGAGTGATACAGGGAATGGGTGATACAGGGAATCGGAGATACAGGGAATGAGTGATACAGTTAAAAACAAATACAGCTACAAGAGCAATAAGGTCAGACACTCACAGCCGCCATTAGAGGTCACGACCTCTCAGCAGAGGTCACTCCCACAAAGCACCCACGGACAGTAAGCAACCTTGTAAATTGTAGTTGAGGAGCCTCCACCGACTTAAGTTGATATATACCTCCCCCAACTACCTCCCCCCCCCCCCCCACCTCACCCCACCGCCTGTGCCGGTGGGAGGGCTGCAGATGCCGGCCAGGTGATGATTCCTCCAGGTGATATATGTCCACTCACAACTGTGGGTTCATGGCACTCATGTTTCTCTCTTCAGTTAACATTTTTCTCTGTCCCACTCACTACCTCCTTTTAATTACAGTATAACCCCGTTAAACCAAACCTGAAGGGACCCTGGAAATTTGTTTGGATTCGCCGATCATTGGTTTAACCAAGCTTTGGCTTTGATTTTGACTTTGAATAAGCGTGTATTGCACATGTAATATACAATGTATGTGGACACTTTGATTATTGGTTCTTTACTTATATACAGTATAAGCCCGTTAAACCAAGCTCAGTTAAACCAAACGATTGGTTAATCCAAACTTTTTTCGGCGGCCCGGCAAAATACTACCATTTATCATATAAAAAAGTTGGTGAGGTCTCAGATGATCCTATAAGTATAACCACATAAAAGTTTGGTTTAACCATACTGGAATGGCCTGGGGTCCGACAGTTTTGTTTGATTTAATCGATAATTTGGATTAACCGACTTTGGTTTAACCAACGTTTTTATGTGATAAATGGTAGTGTTTTTCCGGGCTGCCGAAAAAAGTTTGGATTAACCGATCGTTTGGTTTAACCGAGCTTGGTTTAACGGGGTTATACTGTAATACGCCCATGGCAATGCCAGTTCAGCTTTAAAGTGGCGTTTCCTAGGGTGATATCCATTACTGATTAAAAACTACTGAACGTCACAATTTAAAAGATGATTTTGTTTGTCTGTTAGGGGTTTCCGGCCTGGCAACATCTAAGATCATATCAGGACAGGTACCGACTTGTGACAGTGTGGACCCACAGTAACCTTATACTATTATAGTGCTGCCCCACTGGGAAATCAGGCTGCCAGCATCATGACCTGATATCCCACTCACTCACATTATCCTGACACTGAGCAAACCAGTCCTTGCCCTATCCTATTAATGCCAAGCACCAGGCTAGGAAGACACAGGTATGAATTTTGTAAGTGATTGGTTTGACTCGACCAGGAATTGAACTCCCTATCTCCCACACAGGCCTGCGCTCTACTGATTCGGCCACCACGCCCGGTACAAGAAGAAGAAGAAGAAGAAGAAGAAGAAGAAGAAGAAGAAGAAGAAGAAGAGAAAAAAGAAGGGAAGGTAAGGAAAAGAGCAATCTCACGTTAATTAGTAAGGGACCATCTAAAAGTTTCAACATTTGCACTGTCATACAAAGCATACTATTTTTCCAGACACCCCCCCCCCCCGGTCCCGGTCCCCACCAAAGTAGCACACATCAACATTTAATTACTTCATTAAATAATTCTAAGTATCACCATTTTACTAAATGATAAAAGTTGTACTTGACTGACACCCACTCTCGACCCCTGTCAAATGCTTTGTACGACTAGAAATATTGAAAACTTTCTACAGCCCTTAACGAGTTGTTAGTCTGACCCTGTCTAATTGAGAAATCTTGCTATCCGATTAAAACTGGCATGCAAACAGATTTCCACCATTCATTCCATCCCTCTAAACTTACAAATCATTTATCCGATAAGTTTGCTAATCAGACTATGGTGCTTAGAACAAAGTATTCAGGATTAACTAGAGTTGACTGTATCTCATATTACATTGACTCTATGACAGGCAATTATATATATATATATATATATATATATATATATATATATATATATATACATATATATATATAGCCATGCAATATGTTTATATATATACATATATATATATATTATATATATATATTATATATTATAGCCATGCAATATGGCATCAAATAAATATGTCAATGTATACAGTTGCCGTATATTAGACCATGCGCTGCCAAAACTGTTTCTGGCAATTGACTATAATTGGGGCATGCTCAGTAGCAGGTAGAGACATTGTAATTCATCCAGTATCTTGCATGTGACGTCAGAGCTACTTCCCCTTGCCGCGGTAATATCCAACTGACGAATGTACTATATATATATATATATATATACACACACAGATATACAGTGAATCCTCCTTAAACCGACCACCTCCCTAAATAGACCATTTAAAATCGGTCCCAAGGTCAGTCGATTTAGAGAGGTTTTACTGTATATATATATATTCCAAAGCGCAGTGCGCGAGTGAAAGTATTTCGCGCCACTGGTATGGTTAAAAAGGGGTCACCCATAACGTAGTATACAACATATGGGTGATAATATAGGGAACATTCCCTTCCGCACCTTTATACTCACATAATTCTTATACATCATATATATATATATAGATATATATATATATATTTATATATATATATATCAATTTATATAGTATATATATAGTTTATATAGTTAGTAATAGGTACTCCAAACTGAATTTTTCTTTTCACAAAGTTAATTTGCAAATGGTACAGTTAGAAATCTCTTATCATTCTGATTACAAATATATATAATAATTGAAAATTGGTGTGTTAATCCCTGGGTTATGAATTCTTTTATATTTCGTTTTTGCCCTTAATTTTACACACATTTTTCATGATTCTTCAAAGGCTTAAATCCTGATGCTTGAGGCTGCCTGCTGAAGGCAAATTACATTTTAATCACAACATTATTCTTTTAACTTATTATTTCTAGTACAAATTCTAATCTCTATTTTATCAGACCGTACAAATAAATATTTGTTGAGCAATTTGACATTAAACATGGCAAATAATGTGATTTTCACTAACAGTCCTTGATCAAATCCATAGAAAATTAATATCTCTGGTTCTATTTGAGATACTGACCTGATTTTTATAACAAAATGACCAAAATACAAATATCTATAATGTGATTAAATTGTCTTTAAGCTATATCCACATGTAAAAAACAAAAACATTTGATTGCTGTAATTAGCATATCCATCATATGGTTAAGTCCAAACTGCTGAGAGTGAGTGCTAAATGGTGGTTAACAATCTACACAGATTTGTAGAGAACAAATATTTCTATGTAATATTATATTTGTTCATGAAAGATATTTGATAAAATCATGTTTTACATTGTTCCAAAGTTTTCAAACATCAATTTTCCATATTTTTCCCAACTGAAGTGAGCCATCATGGATACGAAATTAAAGCTAGTAATCTCTACTTTACTGTGAAGTTAGTTATTTTTATTTATATAAATAATATATATATATATATAAAATGATGTTATGGATGTGTGTTAAAATGATGTTATGGATGGATGTTACATGGTTAATTTCAACAGCTCTCTCAGTTTGCATAAGATCAAAATCAAAAAGTAAAAGTAAAAAGTTTCAAGTCTGACATATGCACAACATTTAAACCTCGATATCTATATTGATACCACCATTATGTGTAATGTTCTCTGCTGTTATTTGGAATGTTTTCACTTTTCATTTCCATGTCACAAAAGTGGTACACAGTTTGTGAGAATGACCCATATACTATACATACTTTTATATATATATAAAAAAAACACCGAGTTAAATAAATTAAACATGTCCACTGCGCAGCCGCCCACAATTCGCTGAACAAATTAATTTACATTTACGACATGGCCTCTTTCGTGAACCCCATTTTGGCCCCTCCTAAATGACACCTCCGTCCTGAACGTACCAGGTGCTGGCGTTCATTCGGGTGCTGCCCTCTATCGGTGGCGGTGGCGGTTGCCAGGCAGAACTCGACAACTGCATAGTCCGAGTTTGTTTGTTGGAGTAGTACGTCCTGGCAACATCTAAGGTCATGTCAGGATGGATACCTACCAACTTGTGATAGTGCACACCCATTGTGACTATGGTGTTTGTTTGTTGTGGTTTTATGTCCTAGCAACATTTACGGCCATATCAGGACGGATACCGACTTGTGACAGTGTACACTCATGGCGACTTTATAGTGCTGCCACACTGGGAAATTAGGCCGCTAATACCATGATCATGATATCCGACTCAGTCAAATTATCCTGATTCTGAGCTAAGCAGTCCTTGCCTTATCCTAGTGATGCCGAGTGCCACTGCCAGGATAGGTAGCAACAAATATACATTTTTAAAGTCATTGGTTTGACTCAACCGGGAATCCAACTCCTGATCTTCTGCTCAGGAAGCCTTCGCTCTACCAATTTGGCCAAAGCATCGGGTTTTATAGTCTAAGGTCATGGAGTCTACTACCCACACCTGGCTGCCGCTACACCCACAACATGAGGGGACCAGTGTGTCAAGAGCAGCACATGTACACAGTAAAAGGCAACAGGCCAGCCAGAGGAGGGGCGCATCGCAGCATCAGAAACTGAGGCAAGCCAGAGGAGGGGCGCATCGCAACGTCAGACACTGAGGCCAGCCAGATAAGAGGCGCATCACAACGTCAGAAACTGAGGCTAGCCAGAGGAGGGGCACATCGCAGCATCAGAAACTGAGGCTAGCCAGAGGAAGGCCACATCGCAGCATCAGAAACTGAGGCCAGCCAGAGGAGGGCCGCATCGCACACCATCCGTGCAAAGTCAGAAACTGACGCCAGTTAGATACTCAAACAGAGTCTCTGGGGCTTTAAACCCCATACCTGGAAATGATTCACCCTCACCTAGAGATGGGATGAATGACAACTATATATCTAAATCCAAGCAAAAACTTCTTCAAGTAGGAATTAACTGTGGGGGTAGTGGTTCCACTGCCTAACGGTTTGTCTATATTGGCTTAAAGTTGAGAAATTTGTAGAGAATGCAATAAGAAAAACCAATATTGCGGCCCCAGAATGCTCTTGATTCGAGTTTTAAAGTCTATTCATCTACATTATTTCATAAATTCATCATTCAAAAGTCATCATCATCATCATCATGCTGTTGGTCGCGATGCGACAAAGACTGCTTTCATTACTTGACTGCCGCTCTCCATTTAGCTCTCTGCTGTGAGAGTGATGTCCATGAGTCGGTCTTAATGTCTCTCAGCTTCAGGTTTTGATACATTTCATGAAAGCTGCCTGAAAAAGTGTTGAAGTGCTGCTGGCTTTTTTCAAGTTACCAGCGGCACTCTCTCGGGGAGCAAATAGAGGTTTCACACTGGCAAGAACCTGTCAAGACAGGCGCAAAACTATGTGTCCCTGGAGTGGCTGGTCGGGAGATGTTGGGAGTTCCATACATCAACCGCCCTTGATGCTGCCACAGTGACATGGTTTTCTGTTCAGGGTTTGCTCCCGTAGCCTTCGGTTCTGTCAAGAACCTGTACCACAAGGCAGTGGTTTACAACTCTGCAGGGCAGGGGTGTCAAACTCTGTGAGGTATTGCAATACCTGCATACTACTGCATTCAAAAGTAGCAGGTCAATATATAAATAGGTATATAAATATATTATGCTTCTTTGATTGAGAATGTATGTGGTCATTTCCTTTACCGAGCCTTAAGATATTTTCTTTCTAAAGGGTTGTTCAGCAGCCCTGTCTCAGGGTTTCGGCAGTGACTATGGAAATGAATGCTTAAAGTTGCATAGTCCGATGGTTTTGGGGTTTTTGAGACATGAGGTTGATCGTTAGAATGTACATTACTTTGGCTTGAAGTAACTTTTATTTTAAGTAGGTAACTTTTGAGATATTTGAAGTGCAACCATGCTAATTTAATTTTGGCAAGCCTGCCAAAACTCTGACACCATAACCCTCTGTAGTAACAGGTTCTATTCAATTGCCTCACTATTCCCATCTGTGTGGCGACAAATGTTTAATATGTGCACCAGTATCGAAGGTAGGCATGTAGAATCCAATTTAGATAATTATTTTGGTTTTGAAAATTTGATGTTGTCATCGGACTATGCAACTTTAACACAGAGACAGAGAGGGGGGAGAGGGAGAGCGGAGAGGGGGGGAAGGGAAGAGAGGGAGAGGGGAGAGAGAGGGAAGGAGAAGAGAAAGGGGAGAGGGGGAGGGGAGAGGGACAGGGGGGAAGTGGAGAGGGGGAGGGAGAGAGAGGGGAGAGGGGGGGGGGAGGAGGGAAGGGGAAGAGAGGGAGATTGGAGAGGGAGAGAGCGGGGAAGAGGTGGGGGGATAGGGGGAGGTTGACGGAGGGAGGGATAGGGGAGGGAGGGGGAGATAGGAGGAGAGGGAGAGAGGGGGAGAGAGAGTGAGAGTGTGAGTGAGTGAGAGTGAGTGTGAGAGTGTGAGTGAGAGTGAGTGTGTGAGTGAGAGTGAGTGTGTGAGTGAGAGTGAGCGATACCATTTCATTGTTGTTGGTCTTTGGTCTTACTGGCGCGTCAAGTGTATGACTCACCCCCCCCCCCCCCCCACCTACCCTCCACACCCACCCACCCCACCCCGAGGATACAACGTCTGAGTAACTAGCACACACAGTCACTCCTACACACGGACTGTGCAATGACTCCAGGCGACTGGCGTTACGGAATGGACAGTGCTTGTATGGGGGAGATTAGATAGAGGAAATACTGCGTTCTCCACCCAACCACAACCGGATCCTGACGCGTGTGTGTGTGCGGGGGTGGAAGGCTGGTGTCGCTCCTAGTCCCACGTAGAGACTAACGACCCAAGCACGCCATCAAAAACAAAGAAAACTCGTCATACTGAACCTTTCCTCCAAGTTAGTTAATCAATTAATCAATTAAAGTTGCATATAGTCCGATGGTTTTGAGCTTCTCTCATTTTCTGAGATAAACATATTAGGTTGATCATTATAATCTACCTTACTTTGGTTTGAAGTAACTTTTATTTTAAATCGCTAACTTTTGAGCTATTTGAAATGGAAACATGCTAAATTAATTTTGGCAAGCTTGCCAAAACACTATCACCAAAGGCTTCTGTAGTAGGAGGTTCTATTAATTGACTCTGTATCCCCTTATATGTGACGACAAATGTTTAATAAGTCCACCAGCATCTAAGTTAGATATGCAGAATCAAATCTAGATAATTGTTTTGGTTTTGAAAATGTTATGTTTTCATCGGACTAAGCAGCTTTAACTACACCCGGATTCACCTGCCTAGCCGAATGCATTTGTTCCAGTTAGAATGTCACACATTCTCACTAGAGTGTATGGTTATGTTCAAAGTGACAGTGCTGATGTGGAGGTGGGAAACAACGCTCTGACTGTGACCGGGCGTGGTGGCCGAATCGGTAGAGCGCAGGACTCGCATGCGGAAGGTCGGGAGTTCAGTTCCCAGTCGAGTCAAACCAATGACTTATCAAATTTATACTTGTCGTTTCCTAGCTAGGCACTCGGCGTTATTAGGATAGGGCAATGACTGGTTTGGTTCAGTGGCAGGATATGGGGAAAAGTTTGTTTTATTTAACACCGCCTGTAGAGCACATTGATTTTTATCATCGGTTATTGGATGTCAAACATATGGTCATTCTGACATATTTCTCTGGAGGAAGCCCGCTGCCGCCACATAGGGTACTCTTTCCAATAAGCAGCAAAGTGTCTTTTATATGCACTTTCCCAAAGACAGGACAGCATGTACCACGGCCTTTGATAAACCAGTTGTGGACAACTAGTTGCAAAGGAAAATAGCCCAAACTGCAAATGAGTCCACTGCCCAGGATCGATAGGATGACCAATACCTTCACATGTGGACACTCTACTGCATGAGCTACGTCCCACTCGTAGAGTGGGATATCGGGTCATGGTGCTGGCGGCCTGGTCTCCCAGTGGGACAGCACTACAAAGTCACCATGAGTGTGCACTGTCACAAGTCGGTACCCATCCTGATATGACCTTAGACGTTGCCAGGATGCAAAGCTCCAACAACGAATAAACTCTACCTCCTTTCCCCCTTTTCTTCCCCCTCATCCTTCTCCCCCCCTTCCCCCCTCGTGCCCATCCTTCTCTCGTCCACCACTCCCTTCTCTTCCTCTTCTTTCCTCGGTCCCCAAGTCTCTGTCTGCCCTGTGTGTTCGATATCCCTCCCCTTCTCCTTCACATCCCACCCTCTCATCCCTCTCCTCTTCCTTCCATTTCATCTTCCTCCCACTTCATATGACATTCCCCCTCTGCCTCAGTCACACATATTTTCTCTGCTAATGATACCCAGGATGTTGTGTGAACTTTGGGACATTTGGGTTTATTTCCTTCTTTTTTAAAAAATACATTCAGATTTCAGTATTCACTATTCGACGTATTCGACTGGGCCTTTCCATGCGAATATCAAAATAATAATAATAATAATAATACATTGTTCCCCTATAATTTGAACTCGCATAATTCGCTATACATGACATACACACACATATATACATCTATACATATATATATATAGTAAAACCTCTCTAAATCGGCCGACCATGGGACCGACTTTAAAATTGCATAGTCCGATGGTTTTGAGTTTCTGGCATTTTTCTGAGATAAATATATTTAATTGGTTGCTATAACTTACCTTACTTTAGTTTGAAATAACTTTCATTTTGAATTGCTAACTTTTGAGATATTTGAAGTGCAAACATTGTAAATTGATTTTGACAAGCATGCCAAAACTCTAACACCATAGGCTTATGCAGGAACAGGTTCTGTTAAATTGAGTCAGTATGCCCTTCTGTGTGGCAACAAATGTTTAATAAGTGCACCAGTATCTAAGTTAGATATGTAGAATCAAATCCAGGCGAGTGTTTTTCTTTTCAAAATGTGATGCTTCATCGGACTATGCAGCTTTAAGTGGTCCATTTTGTTGCGTTTAGAGAGAATATCCTTACAATGGTATTGTTGGGACCCAAATAAAGCGATCGATATAGGGGAGTGGTCGATCTGTGGAGGGGTCGGTATATATATACATTAAAACCTCTCTAACCTCCCACCTCCACAGATCAACCACCACACCCCCTATATCGATCGCTTTATTTGGGTCCCAACAATACCATTGTAACCCAATCCTAACTCCCTAACCAGATGGGGTGGCCGAATGAGTTAGAGCGACCGTCTCCCGTGTTGGTAGATCGTGGGGTCATAGGTTCGAACCCTGGTCGAGTCAAACCAATGACTTAAAAATTGATACTTGTTGCTTCCTAGCCTGGTGCTCGGCATTATTAGGATAGGTCAAGGACTGGTTGGCTCAGTGTCAGGATAATGTGACTGAATGGGATCTCAGGTCATGGTGCTGGCAGCATGGTCTTCTAGTGGGGCAGCACTATAAATTTGCCATGAGGGCGCACTGTCACAAGTCGGTACCCATCCTGATATGACCTTAGATGTTGCTAGGACGTAAAACAAGAACAAACAATCTAACTCCCTAAATGGACCACCTCCCTAAATAGACCACTTAAAGTCGGTCCCAAGATCGGTCGATTTAGAGAGGTTTTCCTGTATGTATATAAAACCGTGAAGATAACCTGAGTAAATGCAGGTATATATAACCAGTTATTAGTTCTCGATATGAAATTTATATACATATATATACACACAAATATATAATAAAATAAATACATATATAATTACACATAATTATATATGATACATATATTTAATCAAAGTGTACTTATTTACCTATATACTATACACCTCATTGACCCTTTTGTAATTTCCTAAGTAATACTTGCTGCAGCAACTATTCATGGATAATATTAGTAATAATCCTGCAATAAGCAGATATATTAATAGGATGAATAGTATCTACCGATATACCTGAAGGCTTTCGAAATCCATTGTCTTCTTTTCGAGTAAAACTATTCCCAATCCCGTCGTTGGCTGTTGAGTGGAGTTACCTCATCGTTTTGTACTTAGTAGGTAAACTTAGAAGCTGAGACACTTGTGATCGTGTGTGTGGGCCTATGTGCATTGTGTGTCCCTGTGCCTGTGCGCTTCAAATACGTGTACAGGCTACAGCTGTATTAAGTACTGTGTGTGTGTCTGGCCACAGCCAGTGTTCACTGGGCGGCAGCTGTTGGTATTGATAGGCCTAGTGTGCGTGGTGGCAGACCACATCATCATGGCACATGACTAATAAATGAGAATCCACAAAGTCTTACATCACAATTCCTGAAATACTTTTTAAATTTTTTTAATGTTTAAAGTACATATTTAAAAGAGTATGCGTGGCTGCCTGACTAATCGTAATAGATTGCCACTGTATTGTAGTGTGGGCAGTAAAACCACATCCTCGTTGCAACGTCAGTTGGGGTTAGAGTGGTGGGGGGGGGGGGGGGGGGGGGGGTCCAGTAAGGCGGTATCCAACTGACTGTCACCCTTCTGATCCAAGTCTATGTTATGTAGGCCTAGACGATAGGCTTCCTGTAGATAAATAAATAAATAACCACCACGGCGTGGCGGGCTGGGTGTCCGGGCGGGAATGCGCCCCACCTAGCTCTCCAAGCGGATGTCTGCCTGTAATCCTAGTTGGGATTACAGCAGTGTCACCCCGTCACTCACTCTCCACGACCACGTTGCTCCAGAGGCGCCAACTCACAACCACAACAAACGGCCACTGTCACTGTGACTGTGACTGTGACTGTTAGCAGCAGACGACGACAGCAAGATTATAATTATCTGAGTCTCGCCGCCGTCACCGTTCCGTTTTTGCCGATTACTTCTCCGTCGCTGTTGGGATTCCCATGTCCCCATTGCTGCTTTCCCGTAGGGAGGGGTTGTTCTCCTCTGTCTACCCGCTCCCCTGTCAGGTCCGTGTCCCTGCTTCTGCCCCTGCAGCCATCGGCGCTCCGTCCGCCGTCAGTCAATCCAGCGCGCCGGGATTCCCTCACCGGCGGATCACGTGACCTGTCAGTGCCGAGGGATTCCCCCCACGGCGGTGACGTAGGCGCCTGTATTATCTGTCTTGATCGTGCCATCATGCCAACCGAGAGAGGTTTATAAATACACTGTTTGCACGGGCAATGCTGTCACTGTGGTTTTTGTTTTTGTTTTGTTAAATTCTAGACGTAAGACTCCGGGTTTATGTATTATTTGAAGACAGTGCAATGATCCTGCTCACAGCTGGCAATGTGCATTAATGATGATGATGGCTTTTGACGTTGCACTAACTGAGTTAGTGTCACATGTCCACATCACCAACCACATGTCCACATCACCAACCCGTCACGAGTTAGTAACTCGTGACGGGTTGGTGATGTGGACATGTGTCCGCTGGATTGGCCGACAGAAGGACTAGGAGTGTGGGGCGGGAGCGAATTTTGAGTGTCAATTTTTTATAGTTACTGAGTTAGTTAATTAGTTTGTTTGTTGTTGTTTTACATCCTAGCAACATCTAAGGTCATATCAGGACAGGTACCAACTTGTAACTGCACACTCATGGTGACTTTAGAGTGCTGTCCCACTTCGGGTCATCCGAGTCGTCAGAATTTCAAATAGAACACCCCGAAGTGAACCTACAAATACAAGGGCCGTGTGCAAACCGATCCGACCCCAATGCCCCACGTCTTGGTTGGGGGCATCAGGAGCATTTGTGCTGGTACCTTGTGTGTGTGTCATGTACTGCAAAGCTACGTTTTTCCCAGGGTTTTTTTCATGTAAAAGACCATCCTTATTAAAATGGACATATAACTAAATTATGCAATCATAAAATACTTTAAATCTTATTTTTCTGTAGTCACGGGCGACTCGGGTCACCTGAGTTGCTAGAAATTCAAATAGAACACTCTGAGTGGAGTTGACAAAAACATGTGCCATGTGCAAAAAGTCCCAATCCCAGTAACCCACCTCTTGCAGGGGTTGGCTAGGAGCGATGACGTCACATTTGTGCTGTAGCAGTACAAGTCCTATGTGTGTGGGTTTTTTTGTTTTTTTTTAATAATAAATAGATTAATGAAATTGAAATATAACTAAACTATGCAATCAAAAACTATGTTAAATACTATTTTGCTGTAGTTATCTCGGCTATGCAAAAAAAAAAGAACAAGTTTTGGATTAAGCCAACATTTTTCCACCCCAAGTGTGGAGAAGCGTATTCCATTATTCAACCCGAGTCTGTAGGATGCCCGGGTCACCCAAGTTGATTAATCGAATATGCCCAATCTGGCGGAAATGCCATTCAATTTTTACGTATGTGCAGAAAACCCCGCGTAGAATCTAAACCCATGGAGAATTTAAACTACGACAACGGTCTGGTAGACCAGGCCGCCAGCACCATCATCGTGACCATGATCCAATATCCCACACAGTCACATTATCCTGATGCTGAGTTAACCAGTCCTTGTTCTATCCTATTAATGTCAAGTGCCAGGCTAGGTAGCAACAAGTATCGATTTTCTAAGTCATTTGTTTGACTCGGCTCGGATTCGAACTCCCGACCTTCTGCATGGGAATCCTGCGCTCTGCCCATCGGAAACCGCGTCCGGTCTACTGAGGGTTTTTTTGTTGGTTTTTTTTGTGATGAATTTATTTACCATGCTCATAACAGATAAGTGTGTTAATAGTTGTTTTCATCGCTGGGCAGCACTAGTCCAATTTGAAGTTAGAGTTACAGGTGAATTTAGTTTTGACATCGCATTTTATTACATTGGGTATTTATCTACAACAGGGACTTTTTGTTATAAATTAGCTGTTGATGAACTTGGGAGAATGTCAGAAAAAATAGAGGGACTGTGTTTCCATGCCTTGATCTATTCCAAGTTCGTCTGTAGGCCTATAGTGTGAAACCAAAATCTCACGAAGCACAATCGTCATTAAAGAATGATGCGTGCAAATCGGACATCAAACATAGGCATCATACAAGCATAGATAAAAGGTGTGTTCATATTGGTTATGCATGTTGTAGCTATAAATTAGTACAATACTAATTCCTCCAAACAAAACAGAAAATGTAATCCTCACAGGTATGACCAGAAAAGTAGTGATATATTTAAAACTGAAATGACTATCTTCCAGTCGACATGTACAACATAAGATCCACCCTCCCCCAATAGAGGGTATGCACTGACGTCACGCTAAACGGAACCCAACAAACTCAATACATTGTCAATGGCAGTGGGCAATCTTCATACAGAAAATGTGAAATATCTCTAAAATTATACCACCTAGAAACAAACCGCTTGGAACAAATATAGAAAACAAATTCAAAGAAAAGATTATATTAAATTTATATGGTTAGGGTTCTGCATTTCTATTAATTTTGAATAAAACTGAAAGAATGATCTACTATGTTACTGCAACCGGCAGGTTGTTTACTGGTTGATATCGCCACAATGGCCGCGCTTCCGGTTGATGACCTCACATGAATACCCTCTATATATATTATGTTAAGCCTGGCATTTACCTGCTGTTGTTTATATTACATGGGCCTAGCTTCCATATATACGCAGCTGCGCACCACCTGAGACTACGTTTTTTTTTAAAGTTAAAATATGTGATTACTTATTTTTGAGGATACAAAATAAGCCTGGAGGGGGGTGGGGTGCACACAACCATTAGCGTTTTATTCCATCGTCGATAAAGTCTACATACCACATGAAAATCCCAAACTAGGCCTCTTTATTTTTCATACCATCTCACCATTGCTTCCACAAATAGTTCAAATGCACTTTAACTGTTAAAGCAGGAAGACCAGTGCCTCGAGGCTGAAAAGAAGATGTTGGTCAATCAACTGGAATACAAGATTTTAAACAAATAGACCTGCAGAACATTGCACTTTAAATATGAGATACGTGGACCCATCCATGCAAGCAACATACATGCATCGTCAGCAAACTAATGAATAATATTACACCAGACAGGAGTATAATTAAAGCTGCATAGTCCGATGAAAACATCAAATTTTCAAAACCAAGGCAATTATCATGATCTGATTCTAGATGTGAAACTTAGATACTGGTACATTTATTAAGCATCTGTTTGCCACATAGAAGGGAATACTGGGGCAATTTAATGCAACCTGTTACTGCACAAGCCTATGGTGCCAGAGTTTTGGCATGCGTGCCAACGTTCATTTTGGATGGTTGCACTTCAAATATCTCAAAAGTTAGCGATTTAAAATAAAAGTGACTTCAAACTAAAGTAAGGTAGATTATAACGATCAACAAAATATATTTATCTAATGACTGATATATTTATCTAAGAAAATTACAAACTCAAAACCATCGGACTATGCAACTTTACGCTGGTGCTCGGAACCTGCCTATTGCTTCGGACCTACTGCCATCTAGGAAAGCATTGACTGAACAAAGCAGGAAGAAGTGACACAGGTTTAGTGAATATGTAAATATCTCTTAAGGCTGCATAGTCCGATCGTTTTGAGTTTCTGTCATTTTCTGATAGAAATATATCTTGGAACCTACAGGTTTGAACCCTGGTCGAGTCAAACCAATGACTTAAATATTGATAATTGTTGCGCTCTGCATTACTAGGATAGGGAAAGGACTGGTTAGCTCAATGTCAGGATAATGTTAATGAGTGGGATATTGGGTCATGGTCCTTACGGCCTGATCTCTCAGTGGGGCAGCTTGGTAAAATTGCCATGAGCATGCACTGTCACAGGTCGGTACCCATCCTGGTATAATGTCAAGCGTTGTTTTTTTGGAGGGTGTTTTTTTTTATATAAACAATGGAAAGGGTTGCCTTAGGCTTGTTTGAGTTCGTCATAACCGCTAGACTCAGTGAATACATAGTTAGTCACCGTAAAACATGCCCCCTCAGTGGTATGTAGAGGGACACCACATGGCTACAAACCACGCATGGTGAGTGAGGAGGTTGGTTGTTGGAGCTTTACTTCCTGGCAACATCTAAGGTCATATCAGGATGGGTATCGACTTGTGACAGTTTGTTTAACGACCCCCCAGCACAAAAAGTAAACATCAGCTATTGGGGGAAAGACTTCTGACAGTGCACACTCATGGCAAGTTTATAGTGATGCC
The DNA here is from genome assembly GCA_030323885.1 of Branchipolynoe longqiensis. Lineage (NCBI taxonomy): Eukaryota > Metazoa > Annelida > Polychaeta > Phyllodocida > Polynoidae > Branchipolynoe > Branchipolynoe longqiensis. The sequence goes on from CM059202.1 coordinate 21,543,548, forward strand.
ACTATGTCCCACTCAGACACATTATCCTGACACTGAGCTAATCAGTCCTTGCCCTATTCTATTAATGCTGAGTGCCAGGCTAGGAAGCAACAAGTATCAATTTTATCAGTCGTTGATTTGACTCGACTGGGAACCGAACTCCCAATCGCCCGAACGCAAGGCCTGCACTGCCACTGAGAATGAGGCTTGGATGGAGTTTCAGTGGCAGGATGAACCAGGCTGTCGCCAATTAAGACCCTGGCCTTCCTCAACCCTTATTTGGAGCCCATGTCCTACTACAGGAGGTCACATGGTGCTGCCTTCAGTGTTGATGTTTATACTTATAGACCCTTGCCTATGCCCTCCAATCAGGACACTTACTGAGTGGCATCGTGTGGTTTCTGACCATATGGTGGCTGTTTATAAACACTGAGTGGACAGTTACTATGGTGATTGACCTGTCAACCATTACCTCTAATGGATAGAAAACGTTTACAGAAATTATAGCTTAAAGGAAATCAATCCATATGGATTATAACCACTACTGCACAGCGGCGAAAACAAGTGCATGCACTTAACCGTTATGAGCAGAATAAACACACAATCACAACAACAAAAAACAACAAAAACCGATCCAATGAATCTAAAGGCTCTGAAAAGCCATTTCCGGTCATTTCCGGAAGGTTACATAATGGTTGTTTGTTTGTTTTTTGGTGGTTGGGAGGGGGGTGGGGGACAAGTTCCCCCTTCGCTAGCTACTGCTTCCGAAGTATTACATATTCAATTGTTTAGAAAATAGTAGGAGACCAGGCTGCCTAGACATGACTAGGTCATCCCACATCACGTGACCATCGCGAAATGGCAATCTGGGTCATAGGTACAGGAGTTTTGGAAAGCTTGCCGAAATTATTTTGGGTTCTTTCAGTTAGTTCAAATTGCTCTAAAACTAGCCATTTTTCATCCAAGTTACTTCAAAATATTGAATAGTAAGTTATTATGGTCAACCTGATATATTTATCTAAAAAACAAGGCACACATTCAAAGGCCATGACACTATGCAACTTCAAACGATCTACGACTGGCCCTGCGATCGGGACCTATTGTAAATAGCGCCATAGTGCGGTCTCCTTGAGAACCTCGTTTTCAGTTTCTCTGCTTGAATAAATCAGACCAGGCAACCTGTCTGTGTTTGGACGGACACGAGCAGGAAAACGGAAGTGACGTCACGATGGGCGGGTTTGGGACATGTTCTTCGTCTGGGTGTCTCAGTCAAGAGGTGATGGTTGTTGGAGTTTTACGTCATGGCAAAATCTAAGGTGTTGTTTGTTGTTTTACGTCCTAGCAACATCCAAGGTCATATCAGGATGGGTACCGACTTGTGACAGTGCACACTCATGGCAACTTTATACTGCTGCCCCACTGGGAGACCAGGCCACCAGCACCATGACCCGATATATCCCACTCAGTCATATTATCCTGACACAGAGCCAACCAGTCCTTTCCCTATCCTAATAATGCCGATCGCCTAGCTAGGAACTGGCCAGTATCAATTCGAACCCGTGATATGATCTACAAGAATGGCAGATGGACGCTCAACTCATTTGGCCATCCTGTCTGGTGTCATGAGGTGAGGGTGAGTCTGATCTGCCTCTTGCTGGTTGGTTGATTGGGGTTTTGCGTTCCAGCATTATCGGAGGTCAATCAGACGGGTACCTACCGATTTATGATATAGTGTACACTCATGGGGACTTTATAGTGCTGCCCCACTGCTAGTGACGCTGTGCATCACACAAGTACACCAATTGACTCTATGTGGCAGCACTTTCACCTGGGACAAAATGCTTCACGTTGTCAGGAATGTAACTGTACGATAACCTGCCCTTCCCTGTACCTGATTACGACTAGCATCATCCCTGTCTATGTCCTGATATGACCTTAGATGTTGTCAGAACGTAAAACGCCAACAACCAATCAACCCCTCTCTACAGTGACAGTAATGCCCAACACAACCACACACACCAATGTACCTCCCTCAGGAGTTGCCCAGAAGAAGTGTTTAATGCATAGTGAGATACACTTGTTATCCAGGCCGCACTTCGTCCACACCTCTCTCTGATCCTCTCTGCTGCGCCTTGCTCCTCCTTGATTATGTCTGAAAAGAGTTCCAGGAGGGGGAGTGCACTAGCATTTCACTTTCTACTGTTACTCCGTCTGTGTCTCTGGCTCACCGGCTGGTCACCATAGAGCAAAGAGACACGGGCCTTTGACGTAACTCTCCTCATTTCTCTTTCCTCTACTCTACCCATTTTTTTCACTCCCGGGCTTACTTCTCCCCCTGATCAAGAGAGTTGTTTGTTTGGGTGGGACCCTTTTACTTTTTTGCTGTCTCGCTTTGTTCTTGTTGCTGGAACCCGCCTTTGCCTGTCCCTTCCTCCTGAACCCCTGCTGCTGGATATGAGTGCACTGCTACCGCCGATCCGGAGTGATTCATGGCCGCCCCTATGATTCTTCGTTTAATTGTTGTAAAGAGATCCCAACTTCTACAACCATCCCACCGGAAGATTAATTTTCAACTAAAGATAAGACCAATTTATTGGTGCCTTTCTATATTGCTGCAGTTCTGCAGCCAGTAACCATTGTAAGGTTACGCCCATAAGTTCAATAGTAATACAATCATGTAAACTTAATACTTTTGTTGCTACATATAAGGGATAGTGAGGCAAATTAATAGAACCTGAGGTTAATGCTAAATAACATTTATGGTGTCAGAATTTTGGCATGTCTGACAAAACTAATTTGATATGATTGCACTTCAAATATCTCAAAACTTAGCCATTTAAAATAGGCAGTACTTGAAGCTAAAGTACGATAGATTATAACAATCAGTTCGATATATTTATCTCAGAAAATGACAGAAACTCAAAACCATCGGACTATGCAACTTTAATAGAATTTCCTTATACTGCAAGATTGTAGTTTTGTGTGGGCCTATAGGCCCCATTAAATAGCTCTATCACCTGGCCAACGATCAAATAAAATATACAATCAGGGTACACCTTTCCTTTGATTTTGATTCACTCGAGGACTGATCACCATGACCTCCCGAGTGGGAGGCGAGTGCTGTGCCCGCTCAACCATGTCGTCTGACAGTGACAGTGACAGCCCCTGATTGTGACACTGTGACAGCCCGAGGCTACACCAGGTAAACTGTACGGGCGCTTACTGAGTACGCACCTTCAGGGCTCCGATGACGTAGATGGGGTATCATGCGCTACTTTGTCAACAGTTCAGTATTCAAATGTATTCAGTCAATATTCACTGTATTCAGCGCCATGCAAAGTGTCAGCGAAGAAGAGGATGAAGCCTGTGTTGTACCGGTGTCAGAGTTTCATTTCCCACCAGTTGAAATTCCCAAATGTCGCTTCTGCGCATGCGTGGATTCGAGTGACGAATGCAAACTGCAGAGTGTCAGAGTTTCATTTCCCACCAGTTGAAGTTCCCAAATGTTCAGACTGCGCATGCGCTGAAAACGGCCGTGGGAGCAAAGCAAAGGCGTACGGCCATTGACTTTGCCTATACGTGCATTGAAAAATGGCAGTTTTATTCAAAACTAATAGAAATCCAAAACCCTAACCTTATACATCTAATATAATCTTTTTGTTAAACATGTTTTCTATATGTGTTCCAAGCGGTTTGTCTCTAGGTGGTGTGGTTTTATCAATATTTTACTTTTTCTGTATGGAGATTGCTCACTGCCATTGACAATGCATTGAGTACTCTGGCTATGGCTCTAACACTAGTCTGAGTGCCTAGATCTTTCTAAATCTAAATGCACATGGCATAAGATGTGCTGATTATATTGATGTAAATGCAATGCTGGATAAAAGATTAATATCTTAATTTATTATATATATTTTTTTAGTTAGTATTCTATGTTTCAAACAAGAGCTGAGATGAACTGAAACTAGCACATTTCATAGCTGCACCCAGTGTATTAGGATGTGCCATGTGCTTTTGGGGGGGTTGTTTTGCTCTGATGCATCCCACAATGCACTGCGCCGCTGGAACCGTGATGTAGCTTGGGTTGGAATTTGAAACTGGTTCATTTTTTACACATGCGCAGATGACGCTGTTGGATTCTGACGCATGCGCAGAAGCGATATTTGGGAATTTCAACTGGTGGGAAATGAAACTCTGACACCGGTAGTGCCCCCATCGGCCCCCTACCTCACTACAGATAGTTTGCGCTTACTGGATTTATTTGTTTGTTTTACGCCCTGGCAACATCGAAGGTCATATCAGGATGGGTACCGACTTGTGACAGTGCACACTCATGGTGACTTAATAGTGCTGCCCCACTGGTAAACCAGGCCACCATCACCGTGACCTGATAGTGATATCCCACTCAGTTACATTATCCTCACACTGAGCCAACCAGTCCTTGCCCTATTTTCAATTTTATTAATGCCGAGCGCTAAGATAGGAACATAATTGGTATGATTCGACCAGGAATCGAACTCCCGACCTTCCGCACGCGAGGCCCGCGCTCTACCGATTCAGTCACCTTGCCCGGTGTGAAACAAAGACAATAATCATCTATGCGAATTCAAATACTGTATGTTACAAAACACCGTTACTAGTTCTTTACTTGGCCACGGTGGCGCCACCTGCGAGTGCAAACAATGATCGGTTGTCACCAACACCTCGGCAGAACCAAGTGTTTTTCGAGGCGGGGGAAAGTGGTGACTGGGTGCTGTGATGGTTAGTGACGCCGGTGGCCACAGGTGGCGCCACAGGTCGTGGTGTCCCCCAGACAGTCGGCAAGTAGCCTGCAGCAAGGTGAATGCCATATCCACGTATGGATTGGCTGCGTTATATATATTCACATAATGGACAATTCAGTTCTCATGCATTCATGCTATATTTACATACATATAAATGTGATAGGGCGTTTGTATATTTCATGTACAGTAAAACCTCTCTAACCAACCACCTCCACAGATCGACCACTCCCCTATATCAATCGCTTTATTTGGGTCTCAAACTATCTCCCATACAATACAATTGCAACGATTAAAAAAAACTCCCTAAATGGACCATTTAAAGTCAGTCCCATTGTAAAATATTCCAATAAAACACACTGGTGGGGAATGTGTAATGGTCTATAAAGGAGTACAGATGGTCTATTAATGTAAATGATGTATAGGGCCAGGTGCATGAATGTATTTATGTAGTTGCTGGTGACTCATTACTTGTAGTCAATAGTCATTGTGTATTAGATAGACAGTGTGAGAGGGGCACTATTGTTAGTGTGTAAGGAGCTCAAGAGCTCCACTCACTACCCCTCCCCCCCAAACTGTTAGTCACAGATCACCACACACACACAGCAGGCAGGTGCAGGCCAAGCAGCCATACTGCATGGTGGTGGTGGGCAGATCACAGTAGTCATGGTGACCCAAGAATGCTTACTGTTCATTGGTGGAACTAGAAATGCCTGTTGCTGATTGGAGATAATGGTCAGGTGGTATGCCATATCAGATCCATGTACCACTATATAATATTAAACCTGAGGGTGCAAGCTCTCACTCTACTTTTCACTCTTTATACTCTTCCTTTCTCTCCTTGCCTGTATTGATTTCATATAGCCTGCCTACACAACTAAAGCTGCCAGACGACGACTTTACACCATGATCGGTCGATAAATACCTAGAATCGATCCCTGATGCAACTCCTTTATCCTCACTTACATGTCAATGTGGTTCCTTGCCTTAGAGGTCAGCACAGAGAACTACTATATATAATATACATAATATATTATATTTCTAGCATAGAAAACATAATAATTAAATAATATATAATATGTTATATAATATATAATGTATATAATATATACAATATATAATGTATATAATGTATATAATGCATACATTATATAATATATATAATTTATATTATATATACAGTAAAACCGCTCTAAATCGACCGACCTTGGGACCGACTTTAAGTGGTTCATTTAGGGAGGGGGTCGGTTTAGGGAGCTAGAATATTGTTACAATGGTATTGTTGGGACCCAAATAAAATGATTGGCATAGGGGAGTGGTCGATCTGTGGAGGTGGTCGGTTAGAGAGGTTTTACTGTAGTATATATAACATAATATATATGATATATAACATAATAATATGATATAACATAATATATGATATATAACATAATTATTGTGATAATAATATATGATATATATATAAGATATATAAATTATAACATTAATTGTATATTTATAACATATACTGCATAATATAAGTAATTTATATAGTAAATGCTATCTATGTACTAGTATACTACTATGCCTCGTATTATATTATTATATATACCTATATACAATATGTATATTGAACTAATGGTATAAGTGTGTATTAGTGTTGCACATGTCAGTAGCTGTATATATATATATTTGACCGTCCAAACGGGTCTATAGGCGGTAACGGCCAGACCCAGTGCTCAGAGCCCCTCACAGGTGGTGCCAGTGTGGCCAATACTGTAACTATACGGAGCCAGTAGATAGGATAGAGTGAGTATATTATATATAGGGAACTGAAGATAGAGAGTGTCCTTGTTTATATTCCCATAATAGATTATAGAATACATATATGTGATGTATAAGAATTATGTGAGTATAAAGGTGTGAAAGGGAATGTGCTCTATATGATCACTGATATGTTGTGTACTACTTTATGGGTGACCCCTTTTCACAGTTGGGGGCCAGATGGCGCCACCATCCCCAACCCTACCAGTGGTGCGAATTACTGTCACTCGCGCACTGGAATATATACATATATATATATATATATATATATATATATATATATATATACACACACACAGAGTCTACCATACATCTGTTGTATAAGTAATTATGCGAATATAAATAACATTCTTTGAATGACCATTCGGGTGGTGTGTGTCATGCATTTCTAAAGGCTGTGGATGGCCGAGGATCCATTGCTGGGGCACGTGGTCTCAGGACGGGGCCCCTTGTGGGGTGGGTGTGGGTGTACTACACAGGGTCAGTTAGATATGATATAGTGACCAGTGCGCTCATTGTGATCCCCTTCTAGACTGACCTTCAGGTGTGACTGCTGTCAAACTTTCACCATTGTCAAGTGTCATTGGGGAACATCTAAAGCCAGGTTCACACTACACAACTTTCGCCCCTTAGTCGGGGACCGGTCTTATAACTGAGGATCTGTGGCCGAATTTATCATAAACCTTCGCTAACCAGATCATGATGTTTGTTTGTTGTTGTTTTACGTGCTAGCAACATCTAATGTCATATTGGTTGGTTGTTGGAGTTTTACATCCTGGCAATATTTTGTTTGTTGTTGTTTTACATCCTAGCAACATCTAAGGTCATTTTAGGATGGGTACTGACTTGTGACAGTACACAATTATGGCAACTGAATAGTGCTGCCCCACTGGGAGACCTGGCCATGACCCGATATCCCACTCAGTCACATTATCCTGACACTGAGCCAACCAGTCCTTGCCCTATCCTAATAATCGAAGGGTACTGACTTGCAACAGTGCACAGTCATGGTGACTTCATAGTGCTGCCCCACTAGGAGATCAGGCCATCGCTACCATGACTCGATTTCCCATTCAGTCACATTATCCTGACACTGTGCTAACCAGTCCTCATCCTAGCCTATTAATGCTGAGCGCCAGGCTAGGGTAGTATCAATTTGATGTCATTGGTTCGAATCAGCTGGGATTTGAACTCCCGACCTTCCACACGGGAAGCCTGTGCTCTACCGATTCGGCCACCGCATCCGGTAGGTCATGATCTCTACTGGTCATAATAAACATTTTCCTGACTAATCTTTAGTCGGACTTTAGAGTTGCATGGTCCGATGGTTTTTGAGTTTCTGTCATTTTCTGAGATAAATATATTTGGTTGATCATTATAATCTACCACATGGTTGAGAAGAAGATATATTTTCTGGCGGAGATATATTAAATTTTTACTTAGTTTTAGTTAATTAGTTAAAATTTGACCATCCAAACGGGTCTATAGGTGATAATGACCAGACGCAGCTGGCATACAGTGCTTAGAGCCCCTCACAGGTGGCGCCAGTGCGGCAAATACTGTACTACACAGGGTCAGTTAGATATGATATAGTGAATATACTATTATATAGGGAACTGAAGATAGATAGTGTCATTGTTTATATTCCTATAATAGATTATAGAGCACGTGTACATGTGTATATATATGGGTCACTCTCCTGAAAACTGGCCAGAAGTGTCACATGAAGAGGTAAAATCTAATATTTGAATTTTAAACATTTTTTGGTTGCAAATGAAAGCTGTAAATCTCCCCTTCACATCTATATAAAATATAAATTGATGAGATAGAAAAGAATGTGTAGTTCATGATTAAGCTATGTCTTATGGCAGTATAACATGTGTTGATCAGATGTAACACATTGTAAAATATTCTGATTTATGGCATAGGGGGAATGCAAATGTTCTATTACTGATCGGTGTATGTGACCAAGGGCATGTATGTATATATATGTAAGGGCTGGTGGCGCCTGAGTGGGATGTAAATAGATATAGTGGTGCTGGCAGGTCTGGGTGTGAGGGCACTCAGGGCCTACCCCCTCCCCCTCTGCTGGGGTAGCGATCACCACACTCAATGGTCAAGGTTGGTGGTGGCCATGCGGCCATACAGCTTGATGGTGGTGGGCAGACCACTGGTAGCCATGGGGACCAGGAATGCTGGATCCCTATTGGTAGGGCCAAGAATGCTTGTTTCCCATTGGGGGAAAGGGGTGGGGTGATACTCTACAATGAACCCATATAACCATATAAATAATAAACCAGAGGGCTTGACTCTCTCTCCTTCTTTACACTTTATACTCTACCTTTCTCTTTGTCTATATTGATTTCACTATAGCCTGCCTACACAACCACAGATTCGAGCTTTAGCCATTTTACAACATCTTTATGACACCACACAGTCTGCTTAATAAAATTCTAAGCAGAATTAAATAATTTCATACTTAGAAGGATATTAATCAGGGCATAATATACAGAAATATGTAGTGCTTATGTTGATAAAAAAAAGTAATTCCCAGCCATGCTTTATTCACTGAATAATTAGTGTACAATATTTGTGTAGCATACAGACACCACTGGTTACATATGGGACAGAAATTTGTAATGTTATTTCTGAAGACATCAAATAACTTTTTTTTAAATATAAGCATGCATACGTGTTAATAAATACATCCTTTTTGATTTGGGGACTGTTTTGTTTGATATATCAATGCAATACAAGATGTTAGTAAGGATCCAACCATGTCCCGTATGTCATGTTACAAATGGCTGACTATAAAATGTTTTTTTTTGGTACAAAAACACTAACGGACCAAAGTTGCACACATTTTATTTTATTTCCCTTATTTCCTACATCAAATCTGAACATGAATATGAAAAGTATAAGGAAAAAAATAAGTAGGAAGTATTTTCAAATCCCATCCCATGCTGACCAGTTTTCAGGAGAGTGACCCATATACTCACACAAGCATCAACTGTAGGCGTGATCAGAGTGATTCATGAGAAATTCCTCAAGCACATTCCATGACCTACTTCCGCGGATCCAGGTTAACTTTGACCTAGATATACCCCCCCCCCCCCACGCCCGACTTCATAGAAGGGCATATGAGTGTCCGAGAAACAACGCAGATCCTTTGGAAGGCATGAATCCCTTAAAGTTTTGTTTGGTTTTGTTTTATGTCCTAACAACATCTAAGGTCATATCAGTATGGGTACCTACAGATTTGTGACAGTGCGCACTCATGGAGACTTTCTAGTGCTGCCCCACTTGGAGACCAGGCCACCAGCACCATGATCTGATATCCCACCCATTAACATTATCCTGACTAGATGGGGTGGCTGAATGAGTAGAGCGTCCGTCTCCTATTTTGGGAGATCGGAAGATCCGAACCCATGAGTTTGTGGGTTCAAATCCTGGTCGAGTCAAACCAATGACTTAAAAATTGATACTTGTCGTTTCCTAGTCCGGCACTCGGCATTATTAGGATAGGGCAAGGACTGGTTGGCTCAGTGTCAGGATAATGTGACTGAGTGGGATATCAGGTCATGGTGCCGGTGGCCTGGTTTCCCAGTGGGGCAGGACTATAAAGTCGGCATGAGTGCGCACTGTCACCAGTCGATGTTGCTAGGACGTAAAACAACAACAAACAAACATCAGATAACAAACAGTAGACAACAAACAGCAGGTGACAAACAGCAGATGACAAACAGTAGACACCAAACAGCAGCTGACAAACAGCATATGTCAAACAGCAGACAACACACAGTAGACAACAAACAGTAGACAACAAACAACAGATGACAAGCAGTAGACAACAAAGAGTAGACAACAAACGACATGTGACAAACAACAGACAACAAACAGCAGGTGACACAGCAGACGCCAAACAGCAGATGACAAACAGTAGACAACAAACAGCACATGACAAACAGTAGACAACAGACAGTAGACAGCAGATTAAAAACAGTAGACAACAAACAGCAGATGACAAACAGTAGACAGCAAACAGCAGGTGCCAAACAGTAGACAACAAACAGCAGGGGACAAACAGCAGACGACAAATGGCAGTCAACAAACAAACGATGGCAAACAGCAGCTGACAAAAAGAAGACAACAAACAGCAGATGACAAACAGCAGATGAAAAACAGCAGATGACAAACAATAGACAACAAACAACAGGTGACAAACAACATACATCAAACGGCAGTCAGCAAACAACAGATGGTAAGCAGCAGGTGACCAACAACAGATGACAAACAGCAGGTGACAAACAACAGATGACAAACACCAAATGACAAACAACAGATGACAAACAGGAGATTACAAACAGCAGATGACAAACAGCAGACCACAACCAACAAACGACAAACACCAGTTGACAAAAAACAGACATCAAACAGCAGATGACATACAGCAGATGACAGACAAAAGTCGACGAAGAGCAGATGGCAAACATCATATGACAAACAACAGACGATGAACAGCAGATGACGAACAACAGACAATAAACAACACATGACAAACTGCAGATGACAAACAGCAGGCATCAAACAGCAGATGACAAACAACAGACGAAAGCAGCAAATGACAGAGAGCAGATGACAAACAACAGACAACGACCAGCAGACAAGAAACAGCAGACGACAAACAGCAGATGACAACAAGTAGCAAACAAACAGCAGATCACAAACAGCAGATCACAAACAGCAGATCACAAACAGCATACGACAACCAGCAGCTGACAAACAGCAGATGACAAATAGCAGATGACAAACAGAAGGCGACAAACAGCAGACAACACCCAGCAGCCAACAAACAGCAGATGACAAACATCAGGTGACAAACAGCAGACAACAATCAGCAGGCGAAAACAGCAGGTGACAAACAGCAGATGACAAACAGCAGATGACAAACAGCAGATGACAAATAGCAGGCGACAAACAGCAGATTACAAACAGCAGACAACAGATGACAAACATCATACAACAGATGACAAACACGCAGATGACAAACAGCAGACGACAGACAGCAGATTACAAACAGCAGACAACAAAGACAAACATCATACAACAGACGACAAACAGCAGATGACAAATAGGAGACGACAAACCGCCGACATTTGGCGGGGTGCTGGTGCTGGAGGTGCGAGTCTGGCCGACACCTGTCTTCATGGCCCCGGGCTGTGAGCCGCCTCGAGCAACAGTTGGCGGCGACAAGTGTGGAGAATATTTGCATTATTCAAATACTCAAAAAGAAACAACCCCACAAACAGACAACAACGACAACAAAACACCCACCAACGAAATAACAAACCAAAAAAGACATGGCTACCGAAATCCTTTGTCCGCGTGTAATGTGGTTTCAACAATAGCCATGAATATGACGTTGTTCTTCTTTTTCTATATAAAAATAAATAAAAATTATGTAGGAGCGGTGCAGCCAACACAGACACTGATAGGCGAGGAGAGTTATTTTTTATTTGGGTTATAGAATAGTCGGGCAACACAACATCGAGGGATGCCCCCTCATAGCTAAGAAGGTGCAGCACCCCTCCCCCCCCCCACCCCCCACCCCCGGCGAAGTGAGTGACAAGAGTAGTGTTCCCGTGTAAAGATTTCAAATTCCCCCCATATTCAAGTTCCCCCCCCCCCCCCGGGAACTTGAAAACGTTTTCAAAGTTCCTAAACCACTCACAAATAGACTGACAAGAGCCCCTATCTACAAAGGCAGCAAATTATGGAATGAACTCCCAGTCAGAATTAGACATGCACAAACACAACTAGAATTCAAGAACCTGGTAAGATTTTACCAAGCCAATCAGGCCCTTCTACAGGCCTAGTGATGAGGTCACCATATTTAATTAGCTATCTATTATAAGCACCTATGGCCACCCTGCCCCCTCCCACCACCCCACGTGCTCCTTTGCCTGCTGCCAACAAACCAAGTTATCCACCGTACAAATTATTTTCCCAGCAAATTCGGAAAGGTGTATCAGTCTGGTAGTATTGCTATAGACCGGGGGCCCTATGGTACTGGGACGGCTCACTCCCTATCTCTCCCATGTGATGTAAATTTTGCGGTGCCACCTTGTAGTGGGTTTGATTGACCCAGCTGCTGGTTGGTGTTTCACATGTAAACACATACGGTTATATCATGCATGAGGCGGGTAAGCGTGAATACACATCAATATCGGATTGCTATGAACAGGCACACATCATCGTCGCCATCGTCACACAGCTTTCACATTCATATATTCATTTGTGCATATATTGTGGCATCTGTTTAGCCGGGGGAACGGCCAGCGCACCACGTGGTGGGTTTGATCATTTTGATTACACAGTACAGGCTGAGTGAGCTGTCTTGGTATTATGGGGTCTTTGTACAAACATAGACACTAATAAAGTCTGTACTAGACTACTAAATGACTGAAACATACAATCCTCCAAGCATTGTTTATCCCATCATTACTAACAACCTACTTACTCAAACTACTTCATGTAGTCAAAAAACACACCTGAGGTATTAACCTTTTAAGCATAACCCTATAAGCTAACCACACTCTATCTAACAGAATAAACAAACCATTCTACTAACACTCACTCCATCTCAAAATGTTAACTCCAACAACATGATAGTTTTGCAATTCACAACATAGTAGGCATACAAACCTATGAAGGAAAACTATGCACCTAACCACTCCGTAATGTAAAGGTCTAATCAATACACATGTATGTATCAAGTGTGTAGGAATACAACATATAACTGCTATTTTTGTATGTGAATTGTCAAACTATACCATATGTAAGTCTTTGAATGTTTGATATTGTTAGTTCAGCTGATTTGGGCTAGCTGCATATATTGTAAATAACTGTATTGTCACATGGCTGGAAGACCAGTGCCACGGCGCTGACAAAAGACTTTATTCAATGAATAAACTATATTTACAACAAAAAAAAGAAGAAAATTCCTCCCAGGGGAATTTGAAAACGTTTTCAAATTCCCTCCCTCGTTTTAACTTTCCCTCCCCCCCATTTTTGGGGAATTTTCTTTATTTTTGTTATTTTTTGTTATTTTTCATGACAAATATTATAATATACAGAGAATGATATGGAAATTATTATGTACAATAAAACATATTTAACCACAAATGACACAAAAAGTCTCCAAGATGGTTAAGAAAAAAATATAGGTCTGAAATTTAAAACGTTTTTTAAAGTTTTTTTAACAATTTTAAATTCCCGGAGGGGGGAATTTGAAAATAGGGGGAGGAATCTGAAAACTGTTTTTAAGTTCCCCCCAGGAATCTGAAAACGTTTTTAATTTCCCCGGAGGGAAGTTAAAAACATTTTCAGATTCCCGGGGGGGGAACTTGGGAAGGGGGGAAGTTGAAATCGTTACACCGGGACTAGGCCCGCGCACTGTGAAAAGTGCTTAATTGTGGCTTGCAAAGCCTCATATGAAAGTGGTGATAAGGATCCACACGAATCCGGCACCAACAATGCCGCTGCGTCATCAGACACAGTGGCCTCGGCGAAATGCCGGTCTAACCAATATATAGATACAAGATTCACCCCGTACTGCTGCAGTAGGGGTGCAAACCAACCCTATGTAAAAGCTGTCGAAAAAAGGGGTCAATGAATTGAGAGCCTAATTTCACAATCTAAGAAGCAACATTTATTCTTTACATACGTCTTATTGATAGCCCGCTACCTTTGAGTTGAAAAATATAATATAATATCTAGTTTAATCAGATTTAAAAGTGAAATCGACGGCGTTCTCTGGCCGCCATCTTGTCTTTTTGCATTCTCTCTCATTCACCAACTCTGTTCTGATATAAGTAACCATTTGACACTGGTGCCACGCATTCTACTTGTTGTTCCATACTAACGCTATTTTCGCCTGTATTTATATAAGGCTGGTCTTCACCAGTGTACTACAAGTACCGGGTGAATCTTTTATCTAACCAATATACTGCACAGAGATCCATGTTTGCCCCTGGTAATAGGGATTAATAACTTCCATTGACTAAACTGAATGGTCTTCGAATTGCGCAAGGTTAAGAGGACCCCGCACTCATGAAATGAGAAATGCTTCCGGAGGAGGATCGAGTCTGAATAAGTTAGTTGACATTTCCTCAGTAATCCCCGAAAACCTGTGAGGAGATCCGCCCTGGTGGCCATGTGGCTCAATGAGTCCTGTGGGTGGATCGCAACGGATCTGTAAGCATTTTTTTATGTCAGTAACCGCAATAAAATCACCTTTAACCATATTATCAACAAGTGTATCAACTCCCTTATAAGAGAATGATCTGGCAACTTTGTCAACATAATTATTAACAGATATTATATCAGGTTTAGAACAATCGACGACAAGTCTTAGGCCATGCTCAGCAGATTTGTTAACACAAAAAACATGTACACAGCCTGGACGGTGCGTGACGGGACTAATGTATCCTTCGCTTAACTCTTTGCGAATCTTATTAAATATAAACTCCCTCTCGGTATCCTGTAATGCAAAATTAACTGGACAGTCATAAGAAGCGGGGCAATCATAATTAATAACGTGAAAACCAAAACATGAAACCTTCGAGCATGAAGCTCCAATTAATATCTATCTCGCCTCGAAAAAAGAGCTCGCAAAATAAACGGCAAGGTTTTAACTGAGTTAAACAGCCTGCAATAAAATGAGTACAATTACAGGAGCCGGAAGAACAATTATTAGAAACTGTAAATGTGACAGTATTGTTATTATTGGTAAAGGCCCTGTCACATTACGGCGTATGGCGGGAGCGTATTGAAAACCTATGTAAGTCCTGCGCGTGCCGGCCTATCATGACCTTTGGTGACCTATCGGGTGTTTTTGAGCGTATGCATAACCTATGAGGAGCGTACGAGGAGTGTACAAGGAGCGTATGAGAGCGTACTGTGACATTTTTTGACGGTTTTGATTGGCATATGGAACCTATGCGTAGCGTATGCGTAGCGTATGCGTAGCGTATGCGTAGCGTATGCGTAGCGTATGCGTAGCGTATGAGCGTATGAGTAGAGTATGAGTCAAGATCGATGTCGAGACCTATAGCATATGCTTGGAATACGCTGTGCATACACTGTGCATATGCTGTGCATACGCTAGGAGTACGCTCCCATACGTAACTCGTAGGTTATGCGTATACTACATACACTAGAGATATGCCGGTGACGCAAGTTGAGCGTATGCGTAACCTACGCCGGCGCACCCCTAGCATACGAGGAGCGTACACCGGCGTACGAGGAGCATACACCAGCGTATGAGTAGTGTATGAACCATACGCTCCCATAGGTCGAGATTTTTTGAGCATGCACAAACTAATTTGGACGGACGGACGGGAGAAAGCGTATGGCGGCATACAACGGCATACGCTGGCATACGCCGGCACATGACGGCCTATGAGTAGCGTATGCGTAGCGTATGGCGGCATATGGCGGCGTATGCCGACGTATATGACGTAATGTGCCTACGCCGCCGTACGCTCCCGCAAAAAAAACTAATGTGACAGCCCCTTAAAGTCAATCGCAGTCACAACCAGGCAAGTAAGCTCCAAGACCAGAGAAAGCCAGTCCGATTCAGGCAGTTCCCTGCCTGGGGGGGGGGGGGGGGAGGGCGGGGGGCAGCGCACATCAGGCGCGCAAATGTCCGGTGGGCATTCAACATGGCCGCCAGCGAGTTGTGCAGCGACGTCATGGCTGAGTGCACCGGCGCGAGCACGAGCGCCATGGGTCAATGCACGTACACAATCTGGGGCGTTCGAGAAAGTCGTTGGTGGTACAGTCAAATTGGCTGTGAGAGAATGATCCATCACAACATTATCAGACCCAATTAGGGAAGTGGTGTGTGTATACCTGCCGGGTACCAGCTGTGCCAAGTCGGCACGTTGATTGGTGGGAGTTTTATATCGCTGAGTGGTGCGTGTATACCTGCCGGGTACCAGCTGTGCCAAGTCGGCACGTTGATTGGTGGGCATTTTATATCGCTGAGTGGTGCGTGTATACCTGCCGGGTACCAGCTGTGCCAAGTTGGTATGGTTGATTGGTGGGAGTTTTATATCGCTGAGTGGTGCGTGTATACCTGCCGGGTAACAGCTGTGCCAAGTCGGCACGTTGATTGGTGGGAGTTTTATATCGCTGAGTGGTGCATGTATACCTGCCAGGTACCAGCTGTGCCAAGTCGACACATTGATTGGTGGGCGTTTTATATCGCTGTTCAGCACCGAAGAAATTATCACATTATTCATTGCAACATTAGATGGGGGTGTCTGACGATGCCCAATAGCTGAATTTTCCGCTGGTAACTGTGTAACATTCCTCAGGACACTTCCACCACACAGGGCCTTCCTTCTTCATTCCTTACTACAGGTGTAGCGCTTGTGGACTGTTGCACCGCACTTGGTGCACCAGTGTCCGTACGAGCACTCAGCAGTAATGGGACAAACCTCTTGTTTGTTGTGCGCATATCATGGCCTCTTACCGTCTTTCATAAAGACAGTCCCGCTGTCTGTGTGTAATCAGATAATGTGGTTTCAACAATCGCCATGAATATGACGGTATTCTTCTTTTTCTATATAACTTTTTTTTTTTTAAACAAGCACCCTCACGGGAGCTTATACGTTATGGGCAGAGTAAATACCTCGCCAATAAAAAAAAAGATATATATATATATTTATAAATTTGCATCAATCACGTGATGTCATCATGCATCCCATGACTGGCCATAAAGTTGTGTAGTCCGATTGTTTTCAGTTTCTGTCATTTTAGTTTGAAGTAACTTTTATTTCAAATGCCTAACTTTTGTTTTCCAGTTCAGAGTGGGGAGCGGACAGAGATGTTTTGCTCACCTTGTACCGAACCCTAGTTCGGTCATGGCTAGATTACGGCAGCATAATATACAGCTCCGCAAGGAAGTAATATATTGGGCTGCTGGACACGGTGCATCACCAGGGGCTGCATCTGGCCCTTGGTGCCTTTCGCGCCTCTCCAGTTCAGAGCCTATACGTTGAAGCCAACGAACCATCACTTGACAATAGGAGAACCAAACTGGCCATGAAATATGTTGTTAAATTAAAAACAAATGCATTAAATCCTGCATACAGTTGTGTGTTTGAGAGACACAAAAACTCCAAGTATGAAGCGAAGCCAAGTTTCATTCAGCCCCTGGGGCTCTGGATGAAACCTCATTTGGAGGCTTTGTACTTGGATTTGGATGTAGTGGAGGATACCCAGGTCCCAGAACATCCTCCGTGGTCGTTGAGGAAGCCATCGGTCATCCTCCGACTTACGGAAATGAGAAAGTCTGGGACACATCCACTTGAGTATCAATAACTGTATGCAGAGATTCAAGGCCAGTTTGAAGACCACTTTTCCATGTATACTGATGGTTCAAAAGACCTAAGCCGGGCAGCTGCTGCGGGAGTTTGCTGGGGTAAGAAATTTGGCATTCGCATGCCCGATCAGAGCTTGATTTTATGGCGGAAGCCCGAGCACTCCTTCTCGCATTGGAAGTCATTGAACTATCCAACTACACTAAATATGCCATATACAGCGATTCGTTTTCCTGCCCGAAAGCTGTTGCTGGGCTAAAAACCGACCACCCTTTCGTGGCAAAGGTCATTTACAAAATGAACCAGCTAACAACAGATGGATATGACATCCACTTGTGTTGGGTGCCTGGCCATGCCGGCATCGAGGGAAACAAACGAGCTGATCGGGCTGCGAAGGAGGCTCTGAACTATGATGTTGAACCGTGTTTGATACCCCACTCTGATCTGAAACCATTAATAGCCACCCACATCAAATCCAAATGGCAAGTGGGATGAAAACGTCAACAAATTGCATGAAATTGAACGGGCTGTGGGAAAACCACCACAGTCTCATGTGGGGGTCAGTGCGACCAAGTGGTCCTTAGCCGCTGCCGTATTGACCACTCATGGCTAACACATGTTTTCCTGCTCAAGGGGGACCCTCCCACTGAATGTATTGGATGTCAATCCCCTGTGACACTCAAGCACATTTGACTAAGCTATGTTGATTTTATGGCACTGCACCAACAATTTTACACTGCAAACAGCATGCATGACCTTTTTACTGAAGTAAAACAAGAAGACATTTTAGTCTTTTTGAGGGCAGCTGGTCTGTACCACCTCATATATTTCATTAAAACAATTTTTATTAATAAATTCTTTCATCTATTTTATTTAATTATATGATTTTGAGCATTTAAATATTCATAAGTGTCTATTGACACATAACTGATTGTATGCTTTTACATTATATGTAAAGGTGATGGTTGAATAAAAAACAATTCTCACCGTGAATATGGCCTATGCTGCCAACACGGCGTAAAGAAACCACCAATCAATCAATCAATCAATTTGAGATATTTGAAGTGCAAACATGCCAAATTAATTTTGGCAAGCTTGCCAAAAGTCAGAACTATAGGCTTCTGCAGTAACATGTTCTATTCAATTGCCTCAATGTTCCCGTCTATGTGGCGACACGTTTTTAAGTGTGCTAGTATCTAAATTTGATATGTAGAATCAAATCTAAGTAAATGCTTTGGTCTTGAAAATTTGATCTTTTCATCGGACTATGCAGCTTTAAAGTTGCACATTCCTATGGTTTAGAATTTCTGTCATGTTTTAAAAGGTAAATATATCAGGTTGGTCATTATCTACCTTACTTAAGGGTAACATTTTAAATGGCTAACAATGGAAATATGCAAACATCCTAAGTTGATTTGATTGTGCATGTCAAAACTTTGCGAGGAGCAGTGCAATGGGGAAGACCATTTTGTAACTAATGGGGTTTGTTATTTCTGGGGGTGGGGGTAAAAGTTACTAAGTCATCGTCAGGTGATGCCAGCCTAAAAAGTCGGAGCTAACGGCATACCTACATGACGTCATTGTGGCATACTGACATGACGTCATTGTGGCATACTCTCATGACGTCATTATACAAGAAAGGCGGTCTGTTGTGTGCAGTGACTTCCTTTGAGTCAGTTGTTGGCACCGAGCCAACCCTTGCGGTAACTTGGTTGGTTCTAACTCTAAGTGTCATTAAGTGTGGTGTGGGGGGGGGGGGGGGGTGTACCAACAAACAAAGGGACCAGGCGCGGTGGTCGAATCGGTAGAGTGCAGGCTCCCCGTGCGGAACGTCGGGAGTTGGATTTTTGGTCGAGTCAAACCAATGATTTACAAAATTGATATCCAGGCGTTCGAGATTACTAGGATAGGGTAATGACTGCTTAGCTCAGTGTCAGGATAATGTAACAGAGTAGGATGTCAGGTCATGGTGCCAGATGCCTGGTCTTCCAGTGGGGCAGCATGAGTGTGCCCTGTCACAAGTCGGTATCCGATATGACCATAGCTGTTGCCAGGACGTAAAACTCCAACAAACAAACCAACAAACAACACCGGACCTTTTCGTCGTGAGGACGCTTGTCCTGGTCACAATGGTAGACTTGTGGGTTCGAGTCCCGTGTTGTTGGTTTGTTTGTTTCTTGAAGTTTTACATCCAGGCAACAGCTAACGTCATATTTCTGCACAGACTTGTGATAGTGCACACTCATGGCGACTTGATAATGTTGCCCCACTGGAAGAGCAGGCACCATGACCTGATATCCCACTCAGTCACATTATTCTGATACTGATCCAACCAGTCCTTGCGCTATCCTAATAATGCTGAGTGCCAGGCTAGCAAGCGACAAGTATCAATTTTCAAGTCATTGGGTTGACTCGATTGGAGTTCTAACCCATGGGTTCGAATCCCACGATCTACCAAAACGGGAGACGGACGCTCAACTTAGTCGGCCATCCCGTTTGGTCCAAGTTAGATATGTAGAATCAAATCAAGATAAGTGTTTTGGTTTTGAAAATTTGATGTTTTCATCGGAGGGTGCAGCTTTTAGATACATTATGTAACATAAACAAGGGGGATTCACCACCCGGTCAACGCTCAGAACGTACCCTATCCTGGTCATGGCACCAGTGTCATGAGGAATGTTGTAGACAACACTACAACCCACAACACTACAACCTGGGAAATAGTGGTTATGGACAGGAGTTCATGGCACGCTTCTATTCATAAAGGCACAGCACAGTTTGAAACTGATCGTATATCGCAAGCTAAACAAAAGTGTCAGCAGAGAAAAGATCATCTCCTTCATCTACTAGACTCTCTGATTGCAGCTACACACATGTCCAATGTGCCAACATGCCCAAACACAAATTGGACTCATCAGTCATCGACGAGTTCACAACAAATGATGAATTGCTGTTGCCATCGCCACTGATTGACAATAAAGAAGAAGATAACATGTTGCTAGGAGGTAAAACCCCATTCAACAAAACCCAAACCACTGCGCGTCAGGATGTGCTGTTGATGAGGTGTCCTCAGTGTAGGCGTTGAAATAGTTGCTCCTCTCCTGAGATCTGGGCCGATGTAAAAGCACACCAGTTTGCGCATAAACCATAGAATGTGGGCCAGGGTTGTGCAAATAGATCTATACATCCTAGTGAACTTGAATGCGCAGTAGCGAGGGAAACCTTCCAGCCTCATTTCAATCTTTTAAAACAAAATTTGTTTAGATTTTTGTTATTCATCTGAGTACAATTTTTCTTCATCGCCAAAGCACTGATCTTCCAGACTTGCTTCACTTCGGTTATTTACACTTTTTTCTAGTTGCATAGTCCAATGCTTTTGAGTTTCTGTAATTGTTTCTGAGATAACTATATTAAATTGATCGTTATAATCTACCTTACTTTAGTTTGAAGTACCCTTTAATTGCTAGAATAATTATTAGATTCAGCTAAGTGTTTGTGGTGTAATGTGGTCAGGACCATACATTCAGAGCAGGCATTTAATGCAGGTGGTGTTTTAGTTATAGCCCTGTCACACTACGATGCATCATGCAAGCGTGATCCAACATAGGTGATTTTGCGCCAATATCTTGGTGTATGTTGATATATGTTACTCAAACGTTACGCGTTCATTATGCGTATGTTCATATACATCGATGTACGTCAATGTTTGTCGTTATACGGCGTCGCTCATCAAGGGGTCATATAAGTTTTGTGCATCCACAAAACTTTCGGCGTTCGACAATGTGTGGCTTTTACATCGGGCATACATCGACATATGTTAGACATATGTCGATGTACGTTAGACGTACGTTAGACAAACGTTCACTATGTAGCACTACGTTGACCTACGTCAGTCAGACGGAGAGCCAGTGGAAACATACAATCTGTGTATTGACAAAGTATGGGTAATATACGTCTAACATATGGATAGTGTTTTGCATTTCTCCACCGTGTCTTGACGTATGTAACATATAATGCATACTTCTGGCGATCGAATTATGTATATAACGTTCACCGGCGTTCTGCGAATGTACCGTGAGCGTATTGCGAGTGTTTTTTGCCGGGAGGCACGTTAGCCATACGTTGGCCATATGTTGGCCATACCCTCTGCTACATTGTGTATACAGTATGTATACCTCCAACTTTGCCCCCTGCTCAAAAAGTTTGACGATTCTCAAAGTTTGAAAGTGATTTTAGAAATTGGCCAAGCGCTTGCGCGATGCGTCGTAATGTGAAAGGGCCATTAGTTTTATAGGCAGGGTTATGTCGGCATAGTCTGGGTTTAAGTATAATCCAAGTTTAGCTAACTAAGTGGTAGCGATGTATCTAGTTTGTAGGAAGCATTCAGTGTGTGCATTATAGTGGGGGGCCGTGCATGGGTATTTTTCTCTTTTCATTTCAAATTGATGGAAAAGTTTCGTTTTCAGTACCAATTTGATGGTAAGGGTCTATAGAACAATTTTGGTTCGAGTGTCAAGCTCTCAGATAAAAAAATTCAAAATGGCTGCCAAAATCAAAGACGGCTGCCAATTTCGTTTTCTTTTACATTACGCCTCATAACTTTTGTCGTATAGGGCAGACCAGATGGGATGGACGAATGAGTAGAGCGTCCATCTCCTGTTTTGGGAGATCAGGGGATCCGAACCCATGGGTTAGTGTGTTCGAACCCTGGTCGAGTCAAACAAATGACTTAAAAATTGATACTAGACTTGTCACTTCCTAGCCTGGCGCTTGGCATTATTAGCATAGGGCAAGGGCTGGTTTGCTCAGTTTCAGAATAATGTGACTGAGTGGGATATCAGGTCATGGTGCTGGTAGCCTGATCTCCCAGTGGGGCAGACCTTTACAATCGCATTGAGTGCACACTGTCAGAAGTCAGTACCCATCCTGATATGACCTTAGATGTTGCTAGGACGTAAAACAACAACAAACTGTTTGTATAGGGCAGTCTGGATTTGGATAAAATGGTAAGGGATGTATGAGAGGATTTGGTTGGTTAAAATGAGTAAGATGGATATATGTAGAGCTATTAGTACAGGGCTGCTTGTAAATGTTAAGAAGTCTTTTTTCTTTTAAAAGAAATTAATTACAGTTTCATAAAAGAAATTAATTACAGTTTCATAATCCGATGGGTTTGATGGTTTTTTTTCATATATTAAGTTGATCCTTATAATCTACCTTATTATAGTTTGAAGTAACATTAATCTTAATTGTCGAATTTGGGGTAATATTTGAAGTGCAAGATATCAAATTAATGTTGGCGTGCATGTCAAACCTCGAACAACACAGGCTTAAGTAGTAACACGTTCTATTAAATTCCCTTCTACGCAGGCAGAAAATGCTGAATAAATGCTCTAGCATCTAAGTTGAACATCTAGAATCAAACCTATAAAAGTGTTTTGATTTAGAAAATGTAAAGCTTTCATCGGACTATGAAAAACTTTAAGGTTTAGATAAATTTTCTTCACCTCCCAAAATATCTCTGAACATGAGAAGCAGGTATCTAACTATCAAACTATCAAACTATCAATAAAACAAAATAAAATCTCCACTCGCCCCCCTCCCCTCACCCCCCTCCACCACCCACCCAAACATGTGAGTAAACCATTCCTGTAATGACTGCTCTGCAGCTGTCAGAACAAATAGAATTTGGAATGTGCCTCCCTGACGTAATAAATAACATCCAATGTAAAAGAACCAACACCGCACATTTCTTTGCCACGTGATTCGCCCTCAATAGCAACAATTGCTGCTGACAAATCTCACCGCCGATAAGTTTAGACTGAACGGGAACCATGTCGTTCTCACGGATTTCATCTAACTCCATATTGCGCCAACACTGAATGAACCAACTGATCCTTTTCTACTCGCTTTGCTCCCCATGGACCAGAAAGCATGGCCAGATTGGCAAGGACATAGGCTGGCTTCTTCTCACACGTGTGAGTAGGGTCGGAGCGGGGGGAGGGTAGTATTACTGATATTAAAACTTGTTATCGGATTGGCTATGCCCCCCCCCCCACCTTGTGTTTAAAATCGACATGGCATAATACACTTTAATACATACAGATATATATGGACATGTAATATGTGCAGACTATATTATTATGTTATTATATCATTATAACATTATATAATTATTTTATTTTATTATTATAATATTATAATATTATTATATTATGATTATATTATCATTGTATTACTATTATATTAGATTATTATATTGTTATTGTTATATTGTTATTGTTATATTATTATATTGTTATATTATTATATTGTTGTTATATTGTTATTATATTATTATAATATTATTATAATATTATTATTACATTATTGTCGTGGGGGTGATGAAAATGGGAAATACTGCGCCTAGAGCGGGACTCGAACCCACATCTCTTTGCATTCCGGGCCAGTGTGCTAACCATTACACCACCTAGGCTCCCTGATATCAATACACTCCCCACGCCTACCTGTCTATGTGGTTACTTGCCTGAGAGGTCAGTGCAGACCACTACACTCGTCCCCCTGGAATTGTAAGTCTTGTAATGCTTACAATTACATACATACAGGCAATGCACTAACACATACATACACAGGGTAGGTTCAACAACCATACAGCGCAAAGCTTGTACAGGATCCTGATCACGGCAACCAGTGTCGTGGGGGTGATGAAAATGGGAAATATTGTGCCTAGAGCGGGACTCGAACCCGCATCTCTTTGCATTCCGGGCCAGTGTGCTAACCATTACACCACCTAGGCTCCCTGATATCAACACACTACCCACGCCTACCTGTCTATGTTGTTACTTGCCTGAGAGGTCAGTGCAGACCACTACACTCATCCCCCTGGAATTGTAAGTCTTGTAATGCTTACAATTACATACATACAGGCAATGCACTAACACATACATACACAGGGTAGGTTCAACAACCATACAGCGCAAAGCTTGTACAGGATCATGGTCACGGCAACCATTGTCATGGGGGGGTGATGAAAATGGGAAATACTGCGCCTAGAGCGGGACTCGAACCCACATCTCTTTGAATTCCGGGCCAGTGTGCTAACCATTACACCACCTAGGCTCCCTGATATCAATACACTCCCCACGCCTACCTGTCTATGTGGTTACTTGCCTGAGAGGTCAGTGCAGACCACTACATTATGATTACATTATTATTATATTATTATATTACTATTATATTTATATTGTTATTGTTATATTGCTATATTATTGTTATATTGTTATGTTGTTGTTATATTGTCGTTATATTGTTATTATATTATTATTATATTATTATAATATAATATTATTATATATTAAATTATTAATATGATTATAATTATGTTATTTTATTATAATAGTATTATATTATACCATGACCCGATATCCCACTCAATCAAACTATCTTGATACAGTGCAAAGTAGTCCTTTCCATACCATAATAATGCAGAGTGCCAGGCTCGTGAGTGTCACACGCGCTTTACCTGTGAGGTCACCGCGCCCAGTCAGAATGGAGGGAGGAGTTTCATATTTTCTCTGAATGTGAGATTCAGTTATATGGGTGGGGTGGGGGTGGTGTCAGTGGGGGGAGGGGGGATGGAGGGGCAGTGTGGAAGTCTACGAGGGAGAGTCTCTTCACTGAAGTGTGAACAAACCAACGGTTGTGACGTCATTCCATTCATTCCCACTCCCAGGCAAGTTCGTGATATATGGCATATTATATACATGGTGTATATACGTGGTATAGACGTGACAGGGCCCAACCTTTTGACAGGCTCACCGCGTTCAACCAGGCTTGAATTATTATATTTGATTAACGTCGGGGGAGGGTGGGTGAAAATTGCCAGGCCCCATAAAGTCCTCCTTTGAAGATTCAGCGATGCGTGAAGACCCTTTGAAGCGTCTAACAATATGTTCAGTCAGTTATATCCGCTAGATTGATTGTTGGAGTTTTACATCCTAACACAATCTAAGGTCATATCAGGACGGGTACTGACTTGTGACAGTGCACACACATGGCGACTTAATAGTGCTGCCCCACTGGGAAATCAGGCTGCCATGACCATGACCTGATATCGAAGTCCATCACATTATCCTGTCTAATCAGTCCTTTCTCTATCCTATTAAATGCCGAGCGGCTGGCTAGGAAGCGACGAGTATCAATTTGATAAGTCATTGGTTTGACTTGACCGGGAACCAAACTTCCGATCTCCTGCACGCGAGGACCACACTCTACCGATTCGGCCACCGCGCCCAGTGCTGCCAGTTGTGCACGTCACTAAGTAAATGATTTCAACCACCAATCCATGCTATGACATCAGAGGGAGAGTTAATGCTGTGGCTAACTGCTCAGTGTGCAAATTGTTCTGTGGAAAAGGGTTTATAGAGGATTTGCACCACTGACCCACCCTCTGGTGGCAGTGGGAAGAATTACCCAGTCCGGACTGCAGCATCATTTCCATATCGGTCTGACCTCAGCAAATCTTGTCAACCAAAACATTGACCTAGATTTGATCCTACATATTCAACTTTGATACCGGCGCACTTGTTATAGTTACATAATCCGATGGTTTTGAGTTGCTGTCCTTTTCTAAGATAAATATATTAGGTTGATCATTATAATCTATCTTAGGGAGCGGGTCGTAGCTCAGACAGTAGCGTGTCCAGCGGTGTAGATGTTAGTCTTGGACCTGCCATAGAAACCTGTATACAACTGCTGAAGAGGAGAATTTGAATGTTGGTTTGAGTAATAGACATATATAGCTTTAAAACTTCACTAGGTGGAATTTTGAAAACCTGTGCTAAACCTGGAAACGGACATGTTTAAAAATGGCCGCCCATAGCAACCATGTGGAATTTTTAATGGTTATAATTCCAAAGTTATTTCGCCTGGAGGAATGGGTTTGGGATCTTTCCTCACCAAATCAAGGCAACCTGAGTCACTAAAGAGGTTTTTAAGGTTGCCTGAGGCCTAGGTCGCCAGGAATCCAAGATGGCCATCCCTAGCAACTGGTTAAACATTTCAAACAATCATAACTTTAAAAGTATTTGACCTAGAGGAACGAATAGTGTCTTTACCCACTAAATCTATGTTGCCTGAGTCACTGGAGGGGGTTTGAATGTTGTCAGATATCTAGGTCACCTGGAATCCAAGATGACTGCCCATAGCAACCAACCAATATCCTCCACGGTCATATGTCATGGACTATTTGACCTAATTAGAGGGTTTCAAAAGCCCCTTTTCTACTCTAACTTTGTGCCTGATACTCCAAATGTTGCACATACATACATATACACACATACACGCACCCAAACATATAAGATGGTCACACATTTGGCATCATACTGGCTTTTCATGGCCATCGTATATTCACCCTGGATATTTATTTCAATGGATCCATGTCAGAAGTGGAGAGCTGTTAGGATGATTTTCCCAGATTTACATGGTAATTTGAAGAATTCTGTTATTGATACATTTTATAATGATAAAGTATAGTCCAAAGACTTTGTGGGAATATTACATAGATAAAATAGCATGAAAAAATTTCACATATTATTAGCTTATAAGGATTTACAGAAATCCACATGGCTAATGGGATTTTGATTGGATTCCCTTGTTCATACATGGCATGATTGCGATGTTTCATTGGGTGAAGGTACTGCTTATGTGTGCTGGACCATATCTGCGGGGTTCTGGTATTGAACATGGGCTTATTGAGACAGAGGTATTTGGCAAGTTGATCCTGATTTCTGTTTTGGAAGGCTCACATTATGTAAAATCATTCCAAGGTCTTCTGATCGTGTCAGATGTCATCACATCCTTGATGTGGGAGGGGTTCTGGTCATGGATCACACAGCAGGATCGTGAGGTAGATGGTGAGGTGATGGCAGCTTCAATGGAACTAAAGGCGGCCTTGTGTAGGAAGAGTAAGAGCAATGCAACTGCTAGGTTTACTGAGCTGCTTGCACAGTCAGGTCATATTCAACAATTGTTTGAATCCTTCCTGAAGAACTGTAATTAAAAGTCGGAAGTATGCCAGTACTGAGTGGTCTTCCAGCAAATGGCCCTTAATATCAAGCATATCATCTCTTCTGACCATGAAGCCAACTTTGCTCTGCATCCTGCATCTATAGAGAAGTCTCTTCCCATCTTCCAAGAGAGTGACTTCCTTAACTACCTTCGATATGATTCATTCTATGTTGAAACTATGAAGGTCCTACAGAGTACACATCCTGAGGTTATAAGATAATTTATGGGTGGCAAGTTTGTTGTGAAAGATAGTGATGGATGCTACAATGCTGTGGTACCAAAGATGAAGTTAGATCAGTCTATCCAGAGGGCATCTGAGGGTATGGGGGAATTGTGGACCAGATAAGAAACACAGCAGTTGTGGTTTAATGGCAGTTAACTTTTCATGAGATTCTTGTCATCTCGAATAACTTGAAAGAGATGACAAATAATAACTTCAATGGACCATAGTGAATCTGCAATTGTCCATCATGATCTCATAGGTTGAAAAGCAGAGCACCTGAACAGAAATGTGTCACTGTTTCTGGACTTTACATGCAGCAGATGCAATCTGTTTGTCATTCAAGCACCAGGTATGAAGCTGCATAACTTTGTCACTAAGCAGGTGGCAGGTGATGAAGTATCTGCACATCTGCTTCAGGCTCCTATGAATGGCAAGCAGTGTTACAAGGAGTTTTGCAAGGATAGATTTATTGAAAAGAACAATAAACTGTCTGTCACTAGCGCAAAGGTAATCTTGACCTGTCTTGACTTCAAATCACAATCTGACACCAGTGTATCTATTGCTGTTGTCTCTGAGAAGATATTGGCAGCTGCTTAGCGAGAAAGACCGAGGATCGCCGTTGGCATTATTTTTTATTTGCATGAAATCCTGCCACCTTCTATCATCTTTGAAGGCAATATAGCTTCAAAACCAGAGAAAGGCAGGCTTATGGTGGAAATTGAGAAGCATTTACAGCAAGAAGATATGGTCTTCCCAAAGGATAAGGAAGCTGTCATCGTGGACTTCATGTCAAAAATCCATTCGTTCACAAACCTATTTTCTTTTGGGATATTTGCAAATGCTATAAGAGGTGTGCTGTCTGCAGGACAAGCTGTATAAACCAGAACAAGCCTCCACATTGTATTTGACAGCCACCTGGAATCCTTTGTCAAAGGGGGTGAAAGAACTCAACGTGGCACTGGTGTTAGATCTGTTGATATGGCATTCATTGGAGCCTATATGTCCCAATACCTCAGCAGATGGACAAGTTCTGGCCATCACCAAGTAATAAGACCAACTTACAACATCTCGAATGTGTGCTAGCCATTGAACAGCATTTATAACTTCCTATTATTCTTAGTGGATTCATTCTTCATGATGAAGTTGTCTCAGCTGAGTTTATAAGCCTGGAGTCATCCTCTGTTACTCCTAACATGGACGTGCCGACTGGCAGTGTAGAAGAAGCGGATGCTAGGCTGCTACTTCATTGTGCGTGGGAGGTGGTCCAAGGCAGTGAGCGTCTACTGGTTATATCTAATGACACAGATACATTATCACTTTATCACTCAGTGGCGTGAACAAGGTATGTATGAGCTTTGGGTGGCATTTGGCTTGGGTGAGCGTAAGAGACATCTGCCACTTCATATTCTTGCTTAGAAGATTGGCCGTAGTTTGTGTCAAAACCTAGTGAAAGTGCATGTGATAACTAGAGATGATGCTCTTAAGTCTTAGTAAAATTGGAACAAAGCATGTTGCATTCCCTTGTGAGCCTGAGAAATACCTGGAAAACTTTGCAGAGTCCAATGAATTCAGCGAGGATTGTTTACAGCAAGTAGAGGAATATCTAGGTCATGTTTGGATTGGTACTGGATGTAAAACAACATGTCGGACCTTTAACCAGCTCCGACTGGATAGTCACACTAAGGGTGTTTCATCAGAGCCATCAAATGCTTTCAATTTCAGTCATTTTCTGAGATAAATATATTAGGTTGATCATTATAATCTACCTTACTTTACTATGAAGTAACTTTGATTTTAGATGGCTAACTATTCAGATATTTGAAGTGCAAATTTAATTTTGCCAAGCTTGCCAAAACTTTGACACTATAGGCTTCAGCAGTAACAGGTTTTGTTAAATTGGCTCGGTATTCAGTTCTATGCGATGACAAATGTTTGATAAGTGCACCAGTATCTAAGTTGGATATGTAGAATCAAATCTAGGACACTGTTTTTTGGTTTTGAAAATTTTATGTTTTCATCGGACTATTTAGCTTTAACATCGGGAGGGGGAGTGGGTGGCTGAAAATTGTCAGGCCCCGTAAGAAGTCACCATTTGCAGGTTCAGTGGTGCATGAAGACCCTTTGAAGCGTCTAACAAGAAGTTCAGTTATATTCCGCTAGAGGGGGTGCCGGTTGTGCAAGTCACTAAGTACATGATTTCAACCACCAACCCACACTATGATATCAGTGGGGGAGCTAATGCTGTGGCTAATGGGTTAGTGTGCAAATCGTTCTGTGGAAAAGGTCTTGCAGAGGATTTCCACCACGAACCCGCCCTCTGGTGGCAGTGGGAATAACTACCCGGCCCGCAGTGCAGCATCATTTTGACCCCAACAGACAAAACAAATCAAGTTTGGCATCTCGGAGACAACTGGTCGCAAGGTGAGTCTGCTTTCAACTTCTGAGGCAAGAAGACATTGACGCTCCAATTAATGCTCCATTGAAGATTGCTGGGACAGTCAGTCGCCATCGGAAGCCAATCCAAACACGCCATAAAAAACGGCGGTGTTAACCAACCGGCCTTGTTGAAAGCTCATCTACATCCGATTAACCCAGATATGGACAATCAAACTCCGACTGACATACATCATGTAGTCCGCCCCTGCCCTACATTCAGGGGCCACTCATGAATGACGTCACGGAGAGGAGGGTGGGGGGGGGGGGTGGCATCATACTAAGGTAAAATATATTTTTTAATTGGTAGTAATCCCCGCCTTTGCCTGAAAAATAGCCCGCCCCTGATATTTAAAATTCTTTTTTTTTAACTGCAGAAGCCTATAGTGTCAGACCTTTGGCGTGCTTGGCACAATTAATTTGGCATGTTTGCACTTCCAATATCTCAAAAGTTAGCCATTTAAAATACAAGCCACTTCAAACTAAATAAAGTAAGGCACATAATAACAATAAACCTAATAAAGTAAGGTATATAATAACAATAAACCTAATAAAGTAAGGTATATAATAACAATAAACCTAATAAAGTAAGGTATATAATAACAATAAACCTAATAAAGTAAGGTATATAATAACAATAAACCTAATAAAGTAAGGTATATAATAACAATAAACCTAATAAAGTAAGGTATATAATAACAATAAACCTAATAAAGTAAGGTATATAATAACAATAAACCTAATAAAGTAAGGTATATAATAACAATAAACCTAATAAAGTAAGGTATATAATAACAATAAACCTAATAAAGTAAGGTATATAATAACAATAAACCTAATAAAGTAAGGTATATAATAACAATAAACCTAATAAAGTAAGGTATATCATAACAATATACCTAATAAAGTAAGGTATATAATAACAATAAACCTAATAAAGTAAGGTATATAATAACAATAAACCTAATAAAGTAAGGTATATAATAACAATAAACCTAATACAGTTATCTCAGAAAATGACACAAACTCAAAAGTGCTGGATTATGCAACTTTTAATAAAATAATACACCGTCCACTCCAATCCCACGTCTACACCAATGCTCCCTCTAAACAAATGCTGCACAGTCCTACATAAACAACACGAGTTTTGCATTGCAGTGCCCTCTGCCTGGGTAGTTCTGGAGGTACCCACATTCACGACACAGAACAGATTAGAAATGTGTGTGATTGGCACTGGTCATGTGATTGGCATTGCGCATGTGATTGGCATTACTCACATGATTAGCATTGAGATGTGCTTGGCATCGGTTGTGTGATTGACACTGATCACGTGATTAGCATGGACCGTATGATTGGCATTAACCATGTCATTGGCCATGTGATTAGTATTGACTCTGTGATTGGCATTAACCCTGTCATTGTCCATGTGATTAGTATTGACTATGTGATTGGCATTAACCATGTAATTGGCCATGTGATTAGTATTGACTATGTGATTGGCATTAACCCTGTCATTGTCCATGTGATTAGTTTTGACTATGTGATTGGCATTAACCCTGTCATTGTCCATGTGATTAGTATTGACTACATAATTGGCATTAATCCTGTCATTGGCCATGTGATTAGTATTGACTATGTGATTGGCATTAACCATGTCATTGGCCATGTGATTAGTATTGACTATGTGATTGGCATTAACCCTGTCATTGTCCATGTGATTAGTATTGACTAGGTGATTGGCATTAACCCTGTTATTGTCCATGTGATTAGTATTGACTATGTAATTGGCATTAACCCTGTCATTGTCCATGTGATTAGTATTGACTATGTGATTGGCATTAACCCTGTCATTGTCCATGTGATTAGTATTGACTATGTGATTGGCATTAACCATGTCATTGGCCATGTGATTAGTATTGGCTATGTGATTGGTTAACCCTGTCATTGTCCATGTATTAGTATTGACTACGTAATTGCATTAACCCTGTCATTGTCCATGTGATTAGTATTGACTATGTGATTGGCATTAACCCTGTCATTGTCCATGTGATTAGTATTGACTATGTGATTGGCATTAACCATGTCATTGGCCATGTGATTAGTATTGGCTATGTGATTGGCATTAACCCTGTCATTGTCCATGTGATTAGTATTGACTACGTAATTGGCATTAACCCTGTCATTGTCCATGTGATTAGTATTGACTATGTGATTGGCATTAACCCTGTCATTGTCCATGTGATTAGTATTGACTATGTGATTGGCATTAACCCTGTCATTGTCCATGTGATTAGTATTGACTATGTGATTGGCATTAACCCTGTCATAGTCCATGTGATTAGTATGGACTATGTGATTGGCATTAACCATGTCATTGGCCATGTGATTAGTATTGACTATGTGATTGGCATTAACCCTGTCATTGTCCATGTGATTAGTATTGACTATGTGATTTGCATTAACCATGTCATTGTCCATGTGATTAGTATTGACTATGTGATTGGCATTAACCCTGTCATTGTCCATGTGATTAGTATTGACTATGTGATTGGCATTAACCCTTTGTCCATGTGATTAGTATTGACTATAATTGGCATAACCCTGTCATTGTCCATGTGATTATATTGACTATGTCATTGGCATTGCCCTGTCATTGTCAGTTTATATTGACTATGTGATTGGCATTAACCATGTCATTGGCCATGTGATTAGTATTGACTATGTGATTGGCATTAACCCTGTTATAGTCCATGTGATTAGTATGGACTATGTGATTGGCATTAACCATGTCATTGGCCATGTGATTAGTATTGACTATGTGATTGGCATTAACCCTGTCATTGTCCATGTGATTAGTATTGACTATGTGATTGGCATTAACCATGTCATTGTCCATGTGATTAGTATTGACTATGTGATTGGCATTAACCCTGTCATTGTCCATGTGATTAGTATTGACTATGTGATTGGCATTAACCCTGTCATTGTCCATGTGATTAGTATTGACTATGTGATTGGCATTAACCCTGTCATTGTCCATGTGATTAGTATTGACTATGTGATTGGCATTAACCCTGTCATTGTCCATGTGATTAGTATTGACTATGTGATTGGCATTAACCCTGTCATTGTCCATGTGATTAGTATTGACTATGTGATTGGCATTAACCATGTCATTGGCCATGTGATTAGTATTGACTATGTGATTGGCATTAACCCTGTCATTGTCCATGTGATTAGTATTGACTATGTGATTGGCATTAACCATGTCATTGTCCATGTGATTAGTATTGACTATGTGATTGGCATTAACCATGTCATTGGCCATGTGATTACTATTGACTATGTGATTGGCATTAACCCTGTCATTGTCCATGTGATTAGTATTGACTATGTGATTGGCATTAACCCTGTTATTGTCCATGTGATTAGTATTGACTATGTGATTGGCATTAACCCTGTCATTGGCCATGTGATTACTATTGACTATGTGATTGGCATTAACCCTGTCATTGTCCATGTGATTAGTATTGATTATGTGATTGGCATTAACCATGTCATTGGCCATGTGATTAGTATTGACTATGTGATTGGCATTAACCCTGTCATTGTCCATGTGATTAGTATTGACTATGTGATTGGCATTGACTATGTTATTGTTTTAATGAGGGTTCTTTTAGCTGGTCACCATGCAAGTGTTTTGCTGAGGGTTCTTTAGACTGGTCACCATGTTACTGTTTTGGTGAGGGTTCTTTTGACTGGTCACCATGTGATTGTTTTGGTGAGGGTTATTTTGACTGATTACTGCACAATTGCTTTGGTGAGGGCTCTTTTGACTGGTCACCATGTGATTGTTTGGGGGAGGTTTTTTTGACTGGTCACCATGTGATTGTTTTGGTGAGGGTTCTTTTGACTGGTCACCATGTGATTGTTTTGGTGAGGGTTCTTTCGACTGGTCACCATGTGATTGTTTTGGTGAGGGTTCTTTCGACTGGTCACCATGTGATTGTTTTGGTGAGGGTTCTTTCGACTGGTCACCA
The DNA here is from genome assembly GCA_030323885.1 of Branchipolynoe longqiensis. NCBI lineage: Eukaryota > Metazoa > Annelida > Polychaeta > Phyllodocida > Polynoidae > Branchipolynoe > Branchipolynoe longqiensis. The sequence goes on from CM059202.1 coordinate 21,578,265, forward strand.
TGTGAGTGTTTAGGTGAGGGTTCTTTCGACTGGTCACCATGTGACTGTTTTGGTGAGGGTTCTTTCGACTGGTCACCATGTGATTGTTTTGGTGAGGGTTCTTTCGACTGGTCACCATGTGAGTGTTTAGGTGAGGGTTCTTTCGACTGGTCACCATGTGACTGTTTTAGTGAAGGTGCTTTTGACTGGTCACCATGTGATTGTTTTGGTGAGGGTTCTTTCGACTGGTCACCATGTGAGTGTTTAGGTGAGGGTTCTTTCGACTGGTCACCATGTGACTGTTTTGGTGAAGGTGCTTTTGACTGGTCACCATGTGACTGGTTTGGTGAGGGCTCTTTCGACTGGTCACCATGTGATTGTTTTGGTGAGGGTTCTTTCAACTGCTCACCATGTGATTGTTTTGGTGAGGGTTCTTTCAACTGGTCACCATGTGACTGTTTTGGTGAAGGTGCTTTTGACTGGTCACCATGTGACTGGTTTGGTGAGGGCTCTTTCGACTGGTCACCATGTAATTGTTTTGGTGATGGTTCTGTCGACTGACCTTTGCTGAATGTTGGCAATGGTTGTACACAATGGTGACCTGTGCGCACCACAAGTTAGTTAATAATCAAGTCATCAGGGTGCGCGCACACCTGACACTAACACATATCCTTCTACCAGTTTGCTTCCTTTAGGTTTGACATCCTAGCAACAGCAAAGGTCATATTTACCCATTTTCTGTTTTCTTTATTGTCTTCTTAATTATATATTTTTTGGGGTGATGGTTTATTTATGCTGTCCATAACGATTAATTCTATTGACTTGTTTTTGCTGTAATCTTGTGCGTTCCCTGTTTTGTTACTTTCAGTTGTGTAGCTATCTGATGCATGCATTCTTTCTCAGTTTGTAAACATTCTGCCACATCTCCCTACGCTCTGTGAGTTTGTTGTTGGTTAGTAATTTTCTCTTCTATCTTCTTGCGATTGTTATAAATCATTGTGAATCATTGGGACCACCCATGCTTACTGCACACCCTCATGTCATACTGTCCTGCACTGCTTACTAACACTAGATTCCTCGACTGAGTGGAATATCCGGTCATGGTGCCGGCGGCCTGGTCTCCCATTGGGGCAGCAATATGAATTCGGCATGAGTGCTTGCTGGCACAAGTCGGTTCCCATCCTGATATGACCTTAGATATTGCCAGGGTGACAAACCCCAACAAACAACAACAGCTACTTACCATCACATACTTGCATATGGCTGTAATTGTTCAGGGCTGGAAGAGTCGCGTTTCAACACTGACAGAAGACTATATTGAAACAAATGTAATACATTACCATATATATTTCAGACATTTATACTTGCATAATGCATTATGCATCACATATATCATTTCTTAGCTAGTGGAGTGTGGAGAGGTGGAGCCGAGGGGATGCTGGGAAGGACACCCTCATTCGGCCATCCCGTCTGGTCTCTCGTGCGGAAGGTCGGGAGTTCAATTCCAGGTCGAGTCACACTAATGACTTACAAAATTGACACTTGTCACTTCCTAGCCTGGCGCTCGGCATTATTAGGATGGGCATTATTAGGACTGGTTAGGGACGAGGAGGGCTGGTGGCGCTACCACCAGTTCGATCATGGTGGTCAAGATGCATACACTAGCAAATGGGTACATATAGTAATAAGAATAAGAATAATGGAATTACCTTCTGAACTTTTATACTCGCATAATACTTGTACATCACATATATGCAGGATATTCTAAGGCTAAATATTTTAGAAAGAAAATGAGTTATTGGAGTTTACCCGATGATGTAAGGTCGCTCGCTACAGCTCCTCTTAGTTAACTCTTGGCTGCATTTCGTAGCATTTGACCAGGGTGCTGTAACAGCATTCCACAGCCGTGACCAGGGTAGCCTCTTCATATTCAACATGTGCATTAGTTTCACATAAATAATATGCGCATAATGACTTATATACATCAATAGTATGCCAGATATTTCATCGTACTACTAACCATGCCAGTACTCCCTCAGAGAAAATCCATTTATGCATGGAGTGGGGTCATGTGTTTGTCCAGCAGGTCAAGGTCACTTAGCAAGCAAGGTCCGATTAAAAACAAGACTAATCATGCTATACATGCAACACGGTGATCCCCCAGCATTCCCATTCCCAGAGTTCAAGCTCACGGACCACCTGACTCTCACATGACCCTCATTTGACATTGGGTGACCTCAAAGTAACCCAACCTCATTGCCATTGACTTTGCAGTTGTGACCTTCACCTTTGTGTGACCTTGTGGTCCCTCTTGTTTTACTAATACTCGGCAAACATGTTCGTAATACTAATAGACTGTTTTCACCATCGACCTACCACCTGGTGACAATCGAGAACACTAATAGTGTAGGTAATTTGTTTGTTGGAGTGATGTTTGAGCGACATGGCATGGCAACATCTAATGTCATCGACTTGTGAAAGGGCGCACTCATGGCGACTTTATAATAATGCCCCCATGGCAGACCAGGTTGCCGGCATTATGACCTGATATCCTACTCAGTCACATTATCCTGGAACTGTCCCAATCAGTCCTAGCCCTATCCTATTAATGCCATGCGCCTGGCTATGAAGCGACGAGTATCAATTTTATAAGTCACTGGTTTTACTCGGATTGGATTCCAACTCGCGACCTTCTGCACAGGAAGCCTGCGCTCTACCGACTTGGCCACCGCATCCAGTAAGAATTGCCTCATGCTCCCAGGTCCTCTGTCCTACTGTCACCGCCAGTTCTCATTTGACCTCAAATGCTGTTAGGACGTGAAACTATAATCACCCCCATCCCGGATGCATGTGTTCTCAGTGTCAGGATAATGTGACTGAGTGGGATATCAGGTCATGGTGCCAGCAGCCTGGTCTCCCAGTGGGGCAGCACTATAAAGTCGCCATGAGTGTGTACTGTCACAAGTCGGTAGGTACCCGTCCTGATGTAACCTTAGATGTTGCCAGGACATAAAACTCCAACAACCAACCAATCATACTGCCACCTTTTCGGGGCGGGGGGTGTTCGGGTCAGTTCGAACCACGTGACCTTACTTTTAATAAGTCAAGGAGAAGGCGAGCAGATCTAGGTCACATTGCTTCACCACACATCGAGCAGAGAAGTGAAGGCACGTACCTCCACCACGACCGACTGTTAAACCGCTAAGCAGCAGCTCACGACTATGGGGACTTTATAGCGCTGCCCAACTGTGCTATATATACAGCCTACTCTGTCTATAACGGACACCCATGGGACTGGAGCAAGATGCCGTTATAGAGAGAGATCCGTTATAGGCAGAGACTGACTGACGGAATGGGTTGAAATCAATGTTTTTCTTTTATACTTGACTGACTAGGAGTAGGACGGTCCTTACAAAATAATTTCTACAATTTGTCATTTGTACAGTTAGTCATTTCTACTATTCACCACTTCTAGTACTACAATTTGTCATTTCTACAATTTGTCATTTCTACAATTGGTCATTTCTATAGTTAGTCATTTCTACTATATTATAGCTATATGGAATGTTGTTATTGACAGAGAATATTGATCAAATAGGTGAAAAAATGGCTCGTTGTCCGCATAAGACACTTATCCGTTAGACACAGAGGCAATGCTATTAAATTAATGTGGTGCCGTGATGGGACCAGCACATTTTGCCATATTGACAGAGATTCGTCATTGACACAGGCCGTTATTGACAGAGTAGACTGTATATATATATATGCATGTTGGTTCAGGGTCTGTACACATGTGAAGATATGGAATTCAAGGCTATTTCACGACTATTTTCATTTGGATTTAGTCCGAAATCACCATTCCGATTTCAGACTAATTTAGATTAGTAGGGACAGTTTAATGGAATTAAAGGCTTTTCAAGACTAATTAGCCAAAATAGGTTAAATTCAAGGCTTTTCAACGCCTTAAAATGGTGAAAATGAAGTTCAAGACTTGTCAAGACTTTCCACGCCCATACGGACCCTGATAGTTGGTTGTTGCAGTTTTACGTCCTGGTAACATCTAAGGTCATAAGGGACGGGTACTGACTTGTGATAGTCCACACTCATGGTGAATTTATAGTGCTGCCCTACTGGGAGATCAAACCACTGGTACAATGACCCGATATCGGACTCAATCACATTATCCTGACACTGAGCCAACCAGTCCTTACCCTATCCTAATAATGCTGAGCGCCAGGCTAGGAAGTGACATGTATAATTTTGTTAAGTCATTGGTTTGACTTGACCAGGGTTTGAACCCAAACCTGTGGGTTCGAATCCTACAACCAGGGACTAATGTAATACGGAGAAGGTTACTGTGCAGCATCCTCTGTGAAAAAGGTCTAATAGAGGATTTCCACTACCAACTCACCCTCTCATGTCAGCAGCAGGAACAAATGTCAGTGGTAGCTCACTGTGCAGCATGCTCTGTAGAAAAGGTCTTATAGACGATTTCCACCACCAACCCGCCCTCTGACGGCAGTGGTAAGAACTAATGTTGTGGGTAACAGCTCACTCTGTGGAAAAGGTCTTAAAAGTTATAGACGATTTCCACCACCAACCTGTTATGGGTTGCAGGTCACTGTGCAGCATTCTCTGTGGAAAACGGTCTTTCTTTTTGGTGCAAGACGAGGTGCGACTTTAGAACGCAACGCGCAAAACGGCAGCCTCTGGTTGAAAGGAACGCGCTGACCTTCCGTGGACTCACTTCCGGGTCAGCAGGAAGAGAGAGGGTTTGTGTGTCTATTCTGTTGTTACCATGGTGACATCACGTGACAGCTGGGCGAGCGGGATGTAGCTCAGGCGGTAAAGTGTCAACCTGTGAATGTATCGGTCATCCGATCGATCCTGCTCAGTGGACCCATTTGCAGTTTGGGCTATTTTCCGTTCCAACCAGTGGTCCACAACTGCTTCATCAAAGGCTGTGGTATGTGTCATCCTGTCTGTGCGAAAGTGCATATAAAAGACTCCTTGCTGCTTTTCGGAAAGTGTGGCCTATGTGGCGGCAGCGGGTTTTCTCCAAAGAAATATGTCAGAATTACCATATGTTTGCCGTCCAATAGGCGGTGATATGAAAATCACATGCTCTATGGAGGTGTCGTTAAATAAAAGAAGCTTGACTATTTGTGTCATGTTTTAGAAACCACCCACTCGTCGTGGTCACCAGTTTGTAGAGGCTAATGCTTGGATCTGTGACTGCATACATAGGCTTTGAGGAAAACAATACAGACAAAGAGAAAGGAAGAAAGTGTAAGAGAAGAGAGTCCAGCCCTCTGGTTTGGCGGATGGGTGGGGGAAACAAGGTTATAGGAGATATTAGTTAGCTTTAGGCGAATTGGCCACTCAGCGGGTTTGCTTCTTGAATGTGGATTATCAGCTGCCACTGGTATATATATGCATACACAGGGTGTGCTGATGTGCCAATCTGTAACCTAGCAACCAGGATCCGTATATATCCTAACCACCCCCAGGACCCACCAACCTCATCTAATAATACGCCCAGATGATGTCCAGTGCCGCCCCGTGGACTCGAGAGCATCCGAAATGCTTCGTTGTTTTCGTGAACTAGCTTGCTACTATTGGATTTGATAGTTATAGAAATGTATGTGTGTTATATGTCATGCATATGACAATTTTTTAATGTATTTGTATGTAAATGTATGTGTATCTAAATGTATATGTATATATATATATCATGTAAATACAGTAAAACCTCTCTAAATCGACCGACCTTGGGCCCGACTTTAAGTGGTCCATTTAGGGAGGTGGTTGGTGTAGGGAGTTAGAATGTGGTTACAATGGTATTGTTGGGACCCAAATAAAGTGATCGATATAGGGGAGTGGTCGATCTGTGGAGGTGGACGATTAGAGAGGTTTTACTGTACATATTTATTTCTGTATTTGTCTATTTACATATTTACATATCTATGTGATGCATAAAGTACTTATGCGAGTATTATTATGAATGTAATTATCCTGTTTCTCTTTGTTATTCTCTCTATCTACTACTCTGTAACCTCCTGATGATATGCTCCTTGTTGTTTGGGTTACTGGAGGTTGGTGTGCAGCCTGGAGGGCTGGAGGTCTGCTCCTAAGCAGCTTCCTTCCCCTCCTTCCCTCCAGGTGGCGCTTTGGCTCCCAGTTATCGGCCCATTTCACCTCAGAATTTGCGTTAATAAATTGTATGGTAGGTCTTGGGACAGCCAGAGTATTAGGCTCGAACCATTCTCATCTGCCTCCTTTCTTATGGAATCAAAATAATTATATATTTGTATATGTATCTAGCTAGATTGTTGTTTGTATATATTTTATCATTGCCAGGGCACTGAGCCAACAGTTGGCAATGGTCGGTAATTACACATATTATTGAAGAGAGTAGCATGCACTGTTTTATTTACGTATTATGTACTGTGCGCAGCCATAGCAACTATATATATATATATATATATATTCATGTATATATATTTTGACTAGGTGCAGGCAGCACTTAGATAACACTGGAAGAAAGTATGAAAATCATGAAAAGTTACTAGTTATTATACACTCCTATTTGGGTGTATGCTTAAATTAAAAATACCCAGAAAGCACTGTGAGTGACTTTACTCTATATTTTGATACCAAAATTACTTGGGCTGTATATTAAGACAACATGCCAAGAGGCACTTTACTACAGGCTCTTTTGCTAATTAGCGCATTTGTTTGCATCAGATTAATCAGAACAAGTACCGAAGCAGGTGGTTTTGGTTTTGTTTCATTCGGTGCTGAGTTGCCATTGGTTACAAGGCTATTAATAGATCCTATCAGAAAGACCACTAAATAAGCTTTAATTTGGTATATGATAGACATGTATTTAAAACAAAATAAAATTATGCCAAACAAAAAAACACACTTCATGTTTCATTCAGCATTAAAGGCACAATTTTTTCAAGTAAATAACAATATCTTGAAATGTGAATATCTGTTTGTTGTGTTATTCTGCATTTAACGAGCACTGTGTGATTAACCTAAATTAACTGCTCTGTTTAAAGATGGAAAAAATTACTGCCGGTACTTACTTTTACATTGCCTGATGCCATGACCTGATATCCCACTCTGTCACATTATCCCAGCACTTTGAACCAAGCAATCCTTGTCCTATCCTAGCAGTGCCGAGCGCCAGGAGAGGTACTGACAAGTAACACTTTTTTGTAAAGTCTTTGGTTTGAAACTCAACCGGGAACTGATCCCAAGACCTCATGTATGTGAACCAAGCGCTTTACTGGTTCGGCCATTCCATCCGGGTTTAAGTTATTGCTTGTCTGTTGACGTTTAACCTACTAGCAACATCTAAGGTGACACTTTCTAAGTTACGATGACGGCGATGAAAGGCGGGCAGACGAGACGCGGTACATCGTTCTCGTTTAACGGGGAAAAGAAAATGGCGCGAAAAAAGAATGTGCACTGCGATTTGTCGTCTGCCAAACACAACCTTTGTGTATGGCCCGTATCAGTTAGTTACCAAGGCAACCAATTAACAAGAACAGACAGATGTCACTATGGAGACTGACATGGCAGTCACATCAAGAACGATCGATGCTAAATTAATTTATACCGGCAGGTCCAGAATATTAGTGAAAAACATGATTTGACATGTGCAAACGCAGGTAATAAAATATTATATACTCCAGGTAGGTTGAATGATTTTTCAAATAAGCCGAAGCACTGATGGGGGACTATTATGTATGACTACATGCATGTGGAATTATGTTGGTTGGTTGTTGGGGTTTTACGTCCTGGCAACAACTAAGGTCATACCAGGACAGGTACCGACTTGCGACAGTGCACACTCATGGTGACTTTATAGTGATGTCTGACTAGGAGACCATGCCACCAGCACCATGACCTGATATCCCACTCAGTCACATTATCCTGATAGTGATACTGAGCAAACCAATTCATGCCATATCCTAATAAATGTGGAGCGCCTGGCTAGGATTTGTAGGAAGCGACAAATATAATTTTGTAAGTCATTGCTTTGACTCGGTCAGGGTTTGAACCCATGCTCAACTCATTCGGCCATCCCGCCTGGTATCTGTAGTGGATAAGTAATATACTCATAATATATTTCAGTTTATTGAAACAAAACAGAAACACCGCGCCATTATCGAGTGTCTGTTCCCTTTCTGCTAACCGAAACTTTAATTCCGACTGGCTATTTGTGTCAGACAAGGGCGCCTCACTCCCCCTGCACTGAGTGCCACCCGGCCGTCTATGTTTCCTCAGTCGAGAGCTCTCCCCGGTGTGGTGGTTTCAGCGGGTTCCCGTGCTCAGAGGTGTCCCTCGCTTCTGCGCTGCTTCTGCGCATGCGCGGATTTCGCATCAACTCGGGTCACCTGAGCCACTTATTGGCGCATGCGCACATCCTACAAACTCGGGTCGAATAATCGATACGCTTCTCCGCGCTCGGGTGGAATTTTTTTTTTTTTTATGACGATAAAATACAGCAAATAGGATTTAAAGTATTTTATGATGGCCCAGTTTACCTTATTTCTTTAATTAATCTAAGTTATTCTTTTTTTGCACATGGCACGTGTATTTGTCGCTCCACTCGCCGTGTTCTATTTGAATTTCTGACGACTGGATGACCCGAGTCGCCCGGGTAGTGTTAATCGATTACGGCCATCCTTATTAGATTCTGACGCATGCGCAGAAGCGAGGGACACCTCTGAGCACGGGAACCCGCTGAAACCACCACACCGGATGCTTCTAGCCAGGTTCCCCGCCAACTCACCAGATAGCGCGTAGGGCGTGAGACCGTGCATCAAGGTCGTCCCCCCCCCCCCCCCTCCTTTCTTTTATCATCGTCCAGAAAACACGTAGGCAAGTTCCCTCACTACTAACTCCCCTATCCCGCACCACCATATTGTGAAGCTTTATTCAATTGACCAATTTCATATGACGTCAGCATGGCTATTTAGGTCAGTGCGCGCGCTGCTTGGCTGCAGGACAACATCCGGTCACTGCAAACTCAATCAGAATATCCCAACTTTCACTATTATCTCTGTTTTTAATACTTTCGGAGAAAATTGCCCTTAAGTTAAATTAAATACTTCAGATCTTCCTCTTCAATCGCACATTAATATATTTATAATCGACTCAGTGAAAGCTTTTAAATTAATTTTTCTAAAATAAATGCTCTGCATAGACATAGCATTGCTGCAGTGTTTACCCTTCGCATTGTCAATGGCCGTGAGCAATCTTCATACAGAAAAAGTGAAATATCTCTAAAACTACACCACTTAGAAACAAACTGCTTGGTACACATATAGAAAACATATTCAACGAATAGATTATATTAAATTTATACGGTTAGGGTTGTGCATTTCTATTAATTTTTAATAAAATAAACGTTTTGCACTGCACATACTGGCAAACTCAGTGGCAGTGTGCATTCGTTCTGCAGCCGAGCTGCGCGTGCATACACAATGTTTACAAACATTGAAATAGGTCTATATGTTTTGTGTTATCCTCTTGAATGCCTTACTGGTGTTTTGATATTTCAATATGTGGTTTAAATTGCATAATGCGATGAATTTGATTTTTTGGGAGTCATTCTTTAAAGATAAATATATTAGGTTGATTTTTATTATGTAGGCCCTACCTCACATTAGTTTAAAGTAACTTTAATTTGAAATGGCTAATTTGGAGATATTTGAAATGTAACCATGCTAAATTAAGTTGTGTGTGCTTATCAACATTCATAAATGCTTCATAAGTGCATTAGCATTGGTTTCTAAGTTCGATACGTAGAAGCAAATCTAGATAAGTGTCTTGGTTTTGAAAACCCGAAGCTTTCATCGGACTATACAGCTTAAAGTAAATATTAAACCTCTAGTGGTAATGGTTAACTAATATTGTGTGTAGCAGCTGACTGTGCTGTTTGCTCTGTGGGAAAGGTTTTATAGAGGATTTCCACCGCCAACTCACCCACCCTCTGATGGTAGATGTATCAGTGCAATAACAGTCCCTTCAATTGCACTCTTAAACCAATCAAACCCTGGTCGAGTCAAACCAATGACTTAAAAATTGGTACTTGTCACTTCCTAACCAGGCGCTCGGCATTATTATGATATGGCAAGGACTGGTTGGCTCAGTGTCAGGATAATGTGACTGAGTAGGATATCAGGTCATGGTGCTGGTGACCTGGTCTCCCAGTGGGGCAGCACTATAAAGTCGCCATGAGTGCGCACTGTCACAAGCCAGTGCCCATCCTGATAAAGTCAGTGCCCGTCCTAATATGACCTTAGATGTTGCCAGGATGTAAAACTCCAATAGCCAACCAACCAACTGTTCTTGTTCTTGACCTGCAATGCTTTATTCAACTACTATCTTGTTTCTGACATATGTAGTGCATCACTCAACTGCACTCGGCTCTCACCTAAAGTGCATAATTCAACTGCTCTTTGACATCAGCATTTATTTCTGACCTATATAGTGAATCAGTTAAGTGCTCTTTGACATGCCAACAACACTTTGATCTGGAATCAACCTAGATACAAGTTTCGGTTCAATGTATATTCATTCAAATTATTAAACACACGATTTTAATTTCTACCAGTATATATCAACATTTTCATTTCTACTGGTAGGATTGGCAACTCTACCAGTAGAAGTTCAAATTTCGGTTTACTGGTAGAAATCAAAATTGTAATCTCTACTAGTAGGATTGGAAATCCTTCCAGATGTGTGTGTACCTCTACCATGACATATACATTTATTAATTTCTGGATGGTCCGCCGACCATAGACATGCCCGTCTAGGCATTCATTCACTCACAATTTACATAACTGTGGTGACCTTGACCTTACGAGTTCTGATGAAGCCGGCACTTAATATCGCCCACTTCTGACATTAACGCACGCGCGTAGTGAATCTCCCGCCAGGTGCGTTTTAATGTCTCTTTGTGTACGCCCACTTTTGAACATGCAGTAGGTTATCTAATTTAGATTAGAACAGCTGGGCGCTGTCATAAAAAAAGAAGTAAATGTCGTCTGCTGCCAACGCCCGCCATTTTACTTTTTAGTGCCCGCTGATTACAGTACAACCCCGTTAAACCAAGCTCGGTTAAACCAAATGATCGCTTAATCCAAACTTTTTTCAGTGGCCCTGCAAAATACTACTATTCATCATATAAAAAGTTGGTTAAACCAAAGTCGGTTAATCCAAACTATTGGTTAATCCAAACAAAATGTTCAGACTACAGGCCACTTCCAGTATGGTTAAACCAAACTTTCATGTGGTTATAAGGTCATCTGAGACCCCACCAACTTTTTTTATATGATAAATGGTAGTATTTTGGCGGGCCGCCGAAAAACGTTTGGATTAACCGATCGTTTGAGTAAACCAAGCTTGGTTTAACGGGGTTATACTGTATATACATAAAAAACAATAATCAAAGTGTCCACATACATTGTATATTACACTCATAATGCACCCGCGTTTTTGCCAAAGCCAAGTCAAAGTCAAAGCCAAAGCTCGGTTAAACCAATGATAGGTTAATCCAAACAAATTTCTAGGGTCCCTTCAAGTTTGGTTTAACGGGGTTATACTGTATTCTTAAAGACCAACAAAGACATAAATTAATAAGACTACCTGGTTAGACAACAAGAGCTGTGGACAGAAATATAAAAACTGGGTCCCAACTAGATAAAAGATTCACCCCGTACTACAGTAGCCAGAGTAGGGTGAAGAACAACCCGATATACAAAGTGGAAAAAAATGGTTGCAAATGAAATGAGCACATCAATTCTGACGGACGCTCAACTCATTCGGCCCTCCTGTCTGGTAACACACATGCGCAGTAGGACAATACCAAGATGGAGGTAAGTGGTGATGGCTGAACATGTAGAGACCAGACAGCTTTCCGTGAATCTCCAACTAACAATCATTTCACTGCACACTGTTCTCTCAGGTCATCACGTCACCATGACAACGTGCAGTTCACCTGCTCAGATGACGTCATCGGCCTATGACTCTAAATCATGACATAGACTTACTGAGTGAAACATTGCAAATCGTGTTCATTACAACTTTTATATCTTTTACACAGAGCGACTGGAAGCAGTGGCTGAATCGATAGAGTGCAGGCCTCTCATGCGGGAGATCGGGAGTTCAATTCCCGGTCGAGTCAAACCAATGACTTATAAAATTGATACTTGTCATTTCCTAGCCTGGCGCTCAGCATTAATAGGATAGGACAAGGACTGGTTAGCACAGTACCTGGATACTGTAATCGTATGGGATATTGGGTCATGGTGCGGGCGGTCTGGTCACCCAGTGGGGCACCACTATAAAGTCGCCATGAGTGTGCACTGTCAGAAGTCGGCACACCTGATATGACCTTATATGCTGAACGGATGTAAAGCTCCAACAATCAACCAACCAACCAATTGAGACACTAGTACCATATGACCCGATATATCCCACTCAGTTACATTAAATAGACAGACCAAACCAGTACTTCTCCTATCCTATTAATGCTCAGCGCCAAACTAGGTCCCGACAAGCATACATTTGGTAAGTCGTTGATTTGACTCGGCCGGGATGCCAACCGATGACCTTCCACAAGAGAAGCCAGGCAGCACTTTTACTGATTTGACCACTAAGCCCCTGGTGTTAGAATATAGTATGTTGCTATAGGATGACTGCAGTGGTTTTTTTTGTTTTAAAGAAATCTTTGGGCTGGTGCCAGCAGAGCTTGAAGAATCACCGAATAGATAAATGTCAAAACTATCTGACAATTAAAACAATTTAAATTAAATAATAAGTTGGTGGTCAGTGCTGTGTTGGTGGTTTGTTTGTTGGGGTTTTAAGTCCTGGCAACATATAAAGTAGCTATAACATATTCAGGATCCTAATATTCCTAATATTTCCTCAAATACTCCGAACTCTAATATTCCCTAAAATATATAAGACCCAAATATGTTGTGTAATTTATGGAACCCTAAATTAGCATAGTCCGATAGTTTGAGTTTCTGCAATCTTTCTGGGATAAATATATTAGATTGATCATTATAATCTACATTACTTTTATTTGTAGCAACTTTCATTTTAAATGGCAACCTTTTTAGATATTTGAAATGCAAACATGTCAAATTAGTTTTGACAAACACGCCAAAACTCTGACACCATAGACTTCAGCAATAACAGGTTCTATTAAATTGACTCAGTATTCCCTTCTATGCAGAAACAAGTGTTTAATAAGAGCATCAGTATCTAAGATAGATATGTAGAATCAAATCTAGATAATTGCTTTACTTTTGAAAATTTGACGCTTCATCAGACTATGCAGCTTTAACGTCTTCCATACAATATGTTGGTGTAGCTTAATATATCTCACAATATACCAGACCCCAATATTGCCTGTGATATTCCCGTCCTTAGATGTTGCAAGGATGTAAAATCCAACAACCGACAATCCTGTGACATTCAGAACCCTGGTATTTTCTGTAATATTCAACACCATAATATTTCCCACAATGCACCGGGCACTGATGTTGTGCCTGCTATATGTAGCCGTGGTATATCTGGTAATATATAACATAGTAATAGAATTTCCAGTCAACACTTGGGCCTGGTGATATTAATGCGTCAATTCTGTTCGGTCACAGCATAATGCATTCAGCACCAGATATTTATGGTTGGTTGGTTGTTGGAGTTTTACATCCTGTCATCATCTAAGGTCGCATCAGCATGGGTACTGACTTGTGACAGTTTGCACTCATGGTGACTTTATAGTGCACACCCACTGTGAAATCAGGTCTACTGCTGGCACCGTGACCTCATATCCCACTCAGTCAAACTATCCTGACACTGAGCTAACCAGTCCTTACCCTATCCTATTAATGGCGAGCACCAGGCCAGGAAGCGACAAGTATCAGTTTTATAAGTCACTGGTCTGACTCGACCCAGAACCGAACTCCCGATATCTCACACTCGAGTTCTACGATCTACCAATTTGGGCACCGTGCCCGATCAGATATATGGGATCCCCTACAAATCCACGTGACAAATCTGTGCAAAGGGGTGGATGGCTGGTTGCAGGGTAGGTGCAGGAGGGGAGGGGGGGTACGATTCACATACGCAGGTAGCATCACAATGCTCATTAATCAGTTTGTTTGTTGTTTTACGTCCTAGCAACATCTGAGGTGTCTCATCAAACCTAAAAATATTTGCGGATGACACAAAAGTCTTTCAAGCCATAAAAGATGTAAGAGATCAAAATTTCTTGCAGGAGGATATTCTGAAACTCGCACAATGGTCCGAGAAATGGCAATTGCCCTTCAATGAAAAGAAGTGCAAAATTATTCATTACGGGAAAAATAATCATCATTATGCCTATAATATGAAGAACACTGTCCTGCAACAAGACAGCTATGAAAAGGACTTGGGCCTAACCTTCGACTCCCAACTCTCCTTTCAGAAACACATGAGGACTATCATCTCAAATGCTAACCAGAGAGTAGGAATAATTAAAAGAACTTTCAATCGCCTCAACAAGAACAATTTTCTCATTCTATTTAAGTCTCTTGTTAGGCCAATTTTGGAATACTGTCCACAAATTTGGAGACCAATTTTTCAGAAAGATATTCTGGAGATCGAAAAGGTTCAGAGACGTGCAACGAAATTAGTTGCAGTTATAAAGGACTTACCCTATGAACAACGGCTTAGAGAATTGAAACTTCCTACCCTTTCCTACAGAAGGAAAAGAAGTGACATAATTGAAGTATTTAAAATTATGAAAGGTTTTGATAAAATAGATAAGAACCAATTTTTCACCTTGAATAAAAGAGAAGGTAGTTGGGGCCATACTCTCAAACTAGTAAAACCCAGAGCCATTTCAAAGTTAAGGCAACACAGTTTCTCAAACAGGATCATAAATATATGGAACAGTCTCCCACAAAATGTTATTGATGCCGAGTCAATACATTCATTCAAGAACAGATTAAAAAAAGCATGGGCTGATGATCCAGGGAAATTTGACCCCTTATTCACCACATGCTACTAATTATTCCTTGTGTTGCATATTTACTTGCACTCAAACAAAAATGAGAGACAAATAAGTGTTCAAACTTCCTGTCTACCATTCGCTATTTCGCTATGAGGTCATATCAGGACGGGTACCAACTTGTGACAGTGTGCAATCATGGTGACTTTATAGTGCTGCCCCACTAGAAGACCAGGCCGCCAGCACAATGACCTGATATCCCACTCAGTCACATTATCCTGACACTGAGCCAACCAGTCCTTGCCCTATCCTAATAATGCCGAGCACCTGGCTAGGAAGCAACAAGTATCAATTTTTAAGTCATTGGTTTGACTCGACCAGGGTTCGAACCCACGACCCCACGAAATACCAACACGGGAGACGGACGCTCTAGCTCATTCGGCCAAACCGTCTGATCATCATTAATCAGTAGTCTAGCACTAAACATGCACGTATTGACTCATCATGAGCAGGGGGAAAATAAGTAAAGCTTGTTTTTATTTAATTACATATATACAGGCAATGCACTTACACATATACATACACAGGGTGGGTTCAACAACCATACAGCACACAGCTTGTATAGGATCATGATCACGGCAACCAGTGTCATCGGGGTGATGAAAATGGGAAATATTGCACCTAGAGCGGGACTCGAACCCACATCTCTTGCATTCCGGGCCAGTGTGCTAACCATTACACCACCTAGGCTCCCTGCTGTCACCACTCTATCAGTGCGTGTGTGTGTAAAGAAAAAAAAAGACACGCAACATTAAGACCAAATAACAACCACGGTGATGGCCTATGACTGCAAGATAGCGCACTAAATTATCGATGAAATTATTCACCGTTAGTAACTAATTATCTACCTAGCAACAGTCTCCAATACAACATAGAACCTTTTATACCCCCTTTCCCGCTCCTTTCATTCTCTCGAATCTCCATATTCTCCGCATACCTACTATGTAAAATACAATAACTCGACCAATAATATTGCAATTTCAATTTATTGACTCAAAAAGTCAAAAGCTGACACCCAGATCCTTTTATTTGTGAAATACACCAATGCATACAAATAGCATTATATAAACAGAGTACCTGGTTATATTGAACGATGACAAGGATTTAAAAGAATTACAACTTTACAACCTTGCTAAAGAATCGCAATCCTAAAATAATGTACCTCATATTCTTTTACTTATTGTATCATGTGTATTTTAATTATTCTTTTAAAATCCTGTATAACTCTGTATACGTAACTGTGCCACTTACAGTCGAAGGACCAGTGCTACGGCACTGAGAAATTACATGAATAAAATTCATTTGTATACAAAAGAAATTAAAAGAGGAAAAAGAGTTCCATAACATTCCACTCTACACACATCTGTCGATGGTCCTGTGATCGCATTCAGAACCCTGTCATGTGTATTATTATATTATTGTTCATGTACACAAAGAAATGTAAACTTTTGTTCATTTATGATTATAACATGATATTAGAAGTATTCAAATATCTCCATGGTATCTACAAGACAGGCAGATCCCTTATCAGAGACTCCAAAACCAGGACCAGAAGACACTCCCTGAAGCTGAAGAAGCAGTACTCCAGACTGGACCTGCAACACAACCTTTTCGGCTTTAGGGTTATTGACCTGTGGAATGTCTTGCCGGAGAGTGTCGTAGCAGCAGAGTCGGTGAACTGTTTCAAGTCCCAACTGGATGAATACTGGTCAAGCATTACGTATATCTTGGAGACAGTGACAGTTGCTACAATCCATCACATCTGAAGAACTGTCTTGATTTCTATTAATTAAGAACGGCTAACAGGTCCAAGGCCTATTATAGCTGTATCCTATTGATTGATTGAATGTGTACAGTGTGTCTGTGAAAATGCAACAAACCTAAAAAGAAAAAATACAAATAATAATAGATCGCTATAAAGTAACGGTTACAACCACATCAGTTATTTTGCCACAGTTGAAATTGCTGACATTCCGCGCGGTAATCCTTGAAAATATAAACAAAACAAACAATATATTTGGAAGATTTATACTGCCTATCATGCATAAGTCTGAATAATATTGATTTCCCCATTGAACAGGTGATCGATAGAAAGCCCAAGCCTACACTTTTAGCAGACCATAGGGTATTTTTAGCGTCCCACACCACATAGATATGGCATGAGAGCAACTGGCCTTTGATGATGCTGTACGTTTTTACACGGCAGTGGAAATCCAAATTGGCAGAGGTGATGACATGGGGAATAGAACCGTCGACCTTCAGATTAGAAGCCTGGGCCTATATGCAGGAGTCGGTGGTATTCGGTGGTAGCGAGCCGAAACGGTGGTAGCCGGGAATTTCCCGGGTAGCGGCGAAAAGTTGGATGCGTGAATCGGTGATAGGCCTAACACCAAAGGCTTAACCAGTGGTACCTTACCTCTGATAGATAGGAGGTATAGCGAGTTTATTAGGCGGGTAAGGAGGGGGCAGGGAGAGGATGGGGGGGAGGAAGAGGAGGGGGAGGGGAGGAGGGGGAGGATGGGTGACGCAGGGCGAGCCGTGTGTGTGCTCCGGGTTCGGCACACAGTTTATTAGGCCCAAATCTGGAGCCGTGTCTCTGTGTGTGTCTGTGTGTGTGTGTGTGTGTGTCTCTGGTGTGTCTCTGTGTGTGTGTGTGTGTCTCTGTGTCTGTGTGTGTGTGTCTCTGTGTCTGTGTTTCTGTGTGTGTCTCTGTGTTTGTGTCTGTGTGTGTGTGTCTCTCTGTGTGTCTCTGTGTGTGTATCTGTGTCTTTGTGTGTGTGTCTGTGTGTGTGTGTCTCTGTGTGTGTTCCTGTGTGTGTCTGTGTGTGTGTCTGTGTGTGTCTGTGTGTGTGTGTCTCTGTGTGTGTCTCTGTGTGTGTCTCTGTGTGTGTCTATGTGTGTGTCTGTGTGTGTCTCTGTGTGTGTCTCTGTGTGTGTCTGTGTGTATGTGTGTGTGTCTCTGTGTGTGTGTCTCTGTGTGTGTGTCTCTGTGTTTGTTGTGTCTCTGTGTGTGTGTCTCTGTGTGTGTGTCTGTGTGTGTGTCTCTGTGTGTCTCTGTGTGTGTCTCTGTGTTGTGTCTCTATGTGTGTGTGTGTCTCTGTGTCTGTGTGTGTATATGTGTCTGTGTGTGTGTCTCTTTGTCAGAGACACAGAGACACAGACACACACATAGAGACACACACAGAGACACAGAGTCACACACACACAGACACAGACAGAGAGGGGTACAGATGCAGAGGGATTTCCCAAATCTATAAATAACTTCACGTGTAGCTATAATCAAAGTGTTATGCGCTCCTGCTTAGCACTTGACACAGTTCCCGACGTCGGCGATAGCTACCCGGTAGTAGGCTGTAACACCAAAACCCGCTACCACCGACTCCTGCATATAGGCCCTGACCTAGAAAAAGTCACATTCTAGCATCTCCACCACAGAGAATACCACAAATAAACAAACAAATAAACAACACGAAAATACCCAATCCGGAGGGTTTCCTCATGTTCGTTCTGCTGTAATATTTTAGACAGTGACACCACCACCACCACCATCACCACCAACAAAAACCCACACAAAGAATCCAACAAAATAACAGCCACATTCATTTGAAATAATTGGGCGGGAAAAGCTTAGCGAAGCGATCAACACCACAGAAGGTGACTGTGTTTTGATTTGGTGTAAGGTTTTTTGTGTGTGTTTTTTTAATATATATTTGCTTCTTCGGAAGAAGCAGACGACTTGGCCGCCCGGTTGTCGTCGTAATAATTGTGGTGTTCTCTGTGGTGGAGTGGTTAGAGTGTCAAACTTTTTTCTAGGTCGGACTCCTAATCTGAAGGTCGGTGGTTCGATTCCCCATGCCCCCCCCCCACACCTCTGCCAATTTGGATTTCCACCGTTGTGTATAACTTACAGGGTCATCAAAGGCCAGTTGCTCTCATACCATGTCTATGTAGTGTGGGAGGTTAAACATCCCTTGGGGCAGTAAAAGTGTAGGCTCGAGCTTTCTATCGACAAACTGTCCAATGGTGAAAACAAGTCTGTTCAGACTTATCCATGATAGGCGGTATACATCTTCAAGAAAGAAAAAAAAAGCACTTACCGCTCGCCGCAGCAACCGACTCTGTGACGTCACTCTCTGAACTGGTCGTGCTGGCCGGAGTGGAGGAGGAGCAAGAGGAGGAGGAGTCAGAGTACGGGAAACGCGGGTAAACCATGACTTCCGGTCGTCAGGACAGGGAGACCAATGTCGTCTGCTTCCTGTCAGGCAGTTCAGATGGAACTAGTGTGATGGAACGAGCGTGAAGGTGAATATGAGTGTGCATGCATGTGTCACTGTGAATGTGTGTGGAGGTGTGAATTGTGTATGTGTATGAGTGTGTGTGGGTGGATGTGTGAGGTAATGAGGATGCGTCTCTATTTCTGTGAGTGTGAGTGTGTCTGTGTGTGTGGATGTATGTATGAAAGTGTGCATTTGTGGCAGTGTGTGTGGAAGTGGTTATGAGTGCATGTAAGTATGTGTGTATGAGTATGTGCTATGGACGTGTGAAAGTGAGAATATGAGTGTGTGTAAGATGTGTGTGCATATTTGTGTGGATGTGTGAGAGTGTTTGTGAATGTGTGTATCGAGTGAGTGCGTGTGTGAATTGTATGTGTGAGTGTGTGTGGATGGGAATGTGTGTGTATGTGTGTGAGTGTGGATGGGAATGTGTGTGTGAGTCTGTATTTCAATATGTGTTGGTGTGTTTGAATGTGTGTGTATCTTAGTGTGTGAATGTGTATTTCAGTGTGTGTGAATGTGTGTGTGTGTTTCAGTGTGAGTGAATGGATGTGTATTTCAGTGTGTGAATTTTGTTGTCACAAGTTTCAGTGTGTGAATGTGTGTGTATTTCAGTGTGAGTGAATGTGTGTCTTTCAGTGTGTGTGACTGTGCGTATTTCAGTGTGTGTGTATTTCAGTATGAGCCAATGTGTGTGAGTGCGTGGGGCTGGTATCCAACGGCCTGCTTCTGTAGTGTAGCGAAGCGTTCGACGCTCAGCGCTTGACTGGAGCTGTGTCCACTGTGCTTACCCTATATACCCACCCCCCACCCACCCCCCACCCCCACCCCCCACCACAGACCCACTAAGTCGTGCCCTTTTCTCCTACCAGATAGTAGACGGAATGGCCAAATGAGTTTAGCGTCCGTCTCCCGTTTTGGTAGTCGTGGGATTGGAACCCATGGGTTCGAACCCTAGTTGAGCCAAACCAATGACTTAAAAATGTATACTTGTCCCTTCCTATCCAGACACTAAGCTTTATTAGGAAAAGACAAGAACTGGTTAGCTCATTATCAGGATAATGTGACTGAGTGGGATATTGGATCATGGTGTCGGCAGCCTGGTCTCCCAGTGGGGCAACATTAGAAAATTGCCATAAGTTCAGACAGTCACAAGTCAGTACCCATTGTGACATGTTGCTAGGACATAAAACAACAAACAAACAAATCAAACTACATCGCGTGTACACAGATGGACTGAGGTCTATATGAATATTAGCAGCAGGAGGCTCCAGGCAGTGAGCAAATAAGACATAAATTTACCTTTGTTTATATTCACATAACTCATAACATATCATATATATATAACAAAATAATGGTGAATATCCATTGTTATATACAGTAAAACCTCTCTAACTGCCACTCCCCACAGATCGGCCACTCCCCTATATCATTATCAATCGTTTTATTTGGGTCCCAAACGATCGCCCATACAATAACCATTGTAATGATAAAACAACTCCCCGACCGACCACCTCCCTAAATGGACCATTTAAAGTCGGTGCCATGATCGGTCTATTTAGAGAGGTTTTACTGTATATATTAATATAATGATATATATATATATATATATATATACAGTAAAACCTCTCTATACCGACCCCTCCACACACCGACCACTCCCTTATATCAATAGGGCATGGAGTAGTGGAATGAGGAAGACCAATTGTTGACGATTGACATTTGCCCTGCTTAAAATTGTATGGTCCATTGTTCAGAGTTCAAATAATTTTTTCAGTTAAATATAGTAGGCTGATCGATATATTCTCCCTTGAATTAGTTTGAAGTAACTTTGATCTAAAATGACTAATTTCGGATCAATTTGAGGCGCAAAGATGCTAATTTAATTGTGGCATGCTTGTCAAAGCTCTGACCCTTATAACCTTCATAAGAAACACGTTCTATTAAATTGACACAGTAGTCCCCTATGGACAAACAAATACTTAATAAGTGCACCACTAGCTAAATTGAGCATGTAGGTTCAAAACTGACCTAGATGAGGGTTTTGCTTCTCAAAATTTGATGCTTTTATTGGACTATGCAACTTTAATAAACTAACCAAAAAAGCCTGAAATACTGGACATTATAGGCTTGCCTGACTTGAATAGCCTTAAAGGGGAGCGAGCCAATGTATAAGTTCGATATGTGGGTTCAAAAATAGGTAAGTGCATTGGCTTTGAAAATTGTATGGTTTCATCGCACGATGCAACTTTAAAGCTGCATAGGCCGATGAAGCATCAAATGTTCAAAACCAAAGCAATTATCTAGATTTGATTTGACATATCTAGCTTAGATACTGGTGCACTTATTAAGTACGCGTTGCCAAATATAAGGGAATACCGAGGCAATTTAATAGAACCTGTTACAGTAGAAGCCTATGGTGTCAAGAGTTTTGGTGTGCTTGCCAAAACTTTTGTTGTTGTTGAAGATTTATACTGCCTATTATGGATACGTCTGAATAGACTTGTTTTCACCATTAGACAGTTTGTCGATAGAAAGCCCGAGCCTACACGTTTACCGACCCAAAGGATTTTTTTACCTCCCACACCACATAGACATGGTATGAGAGCAACCAGCCTTTGATGATGCTGTAAATAATACACAGCGGTGGAAATCCAAATTGGCAGAGGTGGGGGGACAGGGAATCGAACCACTGACCTTCAGATTAGGAGTCCGACCTAGAAAAAAGTCAGACATTCTAGCCACTCCGCCACAGAGAACAAAACTAATTTTACATGTTCACAATTTCAAATATCTCAAAACATAGCCATTTAAAATCAAGTTTTTTCAAATGAAAGGAAGAGAGATTATAACAATCAATTCAATATATTTATCTCAGAAAATGACAGAAATTCAAACCTATCGGACTACGCAACTTTAAATATGGGTTTGTATCACGCGCGTTGCACAGGGTGCTTGTTTGGAGGCTGGTTCCCTGCTTGTCCGTTTGTAAATGTGTCAGCTTTGTAGTAGTGGTGTGTGTGGTGTGTGTGTGTGTGTGATGACGCATGCAAACCGTCACCCCCTTCAACCGTCGCCTGGCAACAGTATATGTATATATATATGTTTGTGTATATATATATATATATATATGTATATATCTATATATATATATTTGAGTTATAACATATATTATATATAATATATTTTATACGTAGTATATATCTATATATATACCACGTATAAAATATATAATATATGTTATAACTCAAATATATATTTATATAAAATATATTCACATTTTTCATATATAATATATAAATATATACAATAATCACAAGTGCCTATATCGATATTACATAATAGTATTTAATATGTATTATATAATGTAAGCATAATGTATCCATATATATTTTATAATGTAATATATACTATGCATATTTATGCGTATATAATATATATTATAATTTAAAAATATATTTATATATAATATATTCATATTTTTCATATATAATATATAAATATATATAATAATCACAAGTGGCTATATCCCCGATCAGAGCTTAAAGCTGCATAATCCGATGAAAATATCAAATTTTCAAAACAAAAACAATTATCTAAATTTGATTCTAGTTATCTAACTTTTTGGTTTTGGGGGTTGGGGTGTTTGTGGTTTTGTGTTGTTTTGGGGTGGGTGGTGTGTTTTTGTGTTTTTTTGTGTGTGTTGGGGTTGGTTGTTGTGGTTGTTGTGGTTTGTGGGTTGTTTGGGGGTGTGGTTTTTGTTGGTTAGATACTGGTGCACTTATCAAACATGTGTCACCACATAGAGTCAATTTAATAGAAGCTGTTACTGCAAAAGCCTATGGTGATAGAATTTTGGCATGCTTGCAAAAATTAATTGTGCGTGTTTGCACTTTAAATATCTCAAACGTTAGCCATTTAAAATAAAAGTTACTTCAAACTAAAAAGTAAGGTAGATTATAATGATGAAGTTAATATATTTATCTCAGTTAATATATTTATCTGCATATTTATCGCAACATACAACACCAAAGTACAGTCCTATGCCTACCTGTCTTGAACGGACAACTCCGCATTCACACCTATATTTTCCTGCCATAACAGGTGTCCTCTAACCGGAGGGATAGTGAAATGAAACAGACACACTTTGTACATTGACAAATTGTCCGCATATGGCAGGTGTCCGCCGACCACAGTGGGTGTTGAAGAGGGGTCCTACTGTCCACACACTGAAATTGGTTGGTTGGTTGTCAGAGTTTTATGTCCTGGCAACATCTAAGGTCATATCACGAAGGGTACCGACTTGTGACAGTTTGCACTCATGGTGACTTTATAGTGTTGCCTCACTGGGAGACCAGGCCGCCTGCACCATAACCTGATATCCCATTCAGTGACATTATCCTGACACTGAGCCAACTAGTCCTTCCCCTATCCTAATAATGCCGAGCGTCATGCTAGGATTCTGTAGGAAAAAACTCATATAAATTTGTAAATCATTGGTTTGACGCAACCAGGGTTCAAACCCGCGAGTTCGAATTCTATGATCTACCAAAATGGGAGACGGAATCTCAACTCATTCGGCCATCCAGTCTGATGGATACAGGTGTGATAGGTGTGAATCCAGGTGTGACTAATGGCTGGCACACACCTCCCGTCTGTGCGCACCCACCTACCGTTTACGATGTAAAACTGCCCGTTTCACGCACAAAAATCGCTAGGTATGTGCCCCCCGCGCACACCTAACGATTGCGATTCGCGCATAAAACTCAGTTTTTAGTGCTAAAAGCGGCTGTTTACGATTGCGATTCACGATTCGAAAAACGAATCGGTCCGTTTTCAGTTTTAAGCGGGTCGGGTCGGGTCGGGAGTCTTAGTGCGCGAATCGTAAACGGGAGGTGTGCGCCAGCCATAAGACGTGGTTTGCAGGAGCAGAGTAGGTGATGGTGGTTGCTAAGTGCGTTTTCGCGCCCTGTACGTTAAGACAGGCACCCTTCTGTAGCCAGCAACTGGTCCACACAAGGATAACCTAACGGTCCCCCAGGCCCTTACAACAAAGGGCGGTTGTGTAGAGAAATGTTCAACTTGGTGGTTCTCAGTCAGGAGACAGGTTTGCAAAGTTGCATGACTCGATGGTTTTCACTTTTTTCCATATTTCTTTTTTTTGTGATGGGTGTATTTATGTTTCCCATAGCCGTTAAATCTAATGACTTGTTTTTGCTGCTGGACAGTAATAGTCTCGTGGTTCCCCTTGTTTTATTACTTTCAGTTGT
This sequence comes from Branchipolynoe longqiensis, assembly GCA_030323885.1. NCBI lineage: Eukaryota > Metazoa > Annelida > Polychaeta > Phyllodocida > Polynoidae > Branchipolynoe > Branchipolynoe longqiensis. The sequence continues at coordinate 21,602,873 of CM059202.1, forward strand.
TGTGTACCTATCTGCTGCATGCATTCTTTTTCCGTTTGTTGGGAGCAGGACGTAGCTCAGGCAGTAGAGTGTCCAGCTGTGAAGGTGTTGGCCATCCTATCGATCCTGCTCAGTGGATCTATTTGCAGATTGGGCTATTTTCCGTTCCAACCAGTGGTCCGCAACTGGTTCATCAAAGACTGTAGTATGTTCTATCTTTCCTGTGGGAAAGTGCATATAAAGGATCCTTTGTTGCTTATCGGAAAGAGTAGCCTATGTGGCGGCAGAGGGTTTCCTTCAAACAAATATGTCAGAATGACTATACGTTTGACGTCCAATAGCCGATGATGTGAAAACTGAATGTCCTCTAGAGGCATCGTTAAATAAAACAAGCTTTACTTTACTTTTGTTCTTTTTCTGTTTGTAAGCATTCTTCCATATCCCCAAACCCTCTGTGAGTTTGTTAGTTCTACAATTGGTTAGTTCTTTGGGTACCAATATTTACTTTCCCTCACTGCCTTCACCTTGTTGTGTTAGTGGACATTAGTATTTTATTTTAAGTTGAAGGCTTACCTCCTGTACGTATCAGTTGTTGTTTGTTGTTTTACGTCCAATCAACATCTAAGGTCATATCAGGACGGGTTGTATGTATCATTAAACATTAAACATATATAATATGTAGGTTTTTAGAGGTGTTTCTACCTCAAAGTATGTTTTAACTACACCAATACAAAGACCCTATAACACTAAGACAGCTCATTCCCTATCTCTCCCATGGTAATGTAAATTTCGCAGTGCCACCTTGTGGTGGGTTTGATCAGTCCGGCTGCTGGTTGGTATTTCACATGTAAACACATACAATTATATTATACATGAGATAGGTAAGTATGAATACACATCAATATGAATTTGCTATGAACAAATACGAATCATCAGCATCATTGCACATCTTTCACATTCATATATACTTTTATACCTATAATATAGCAACTGTGTAATCAACGAGAACAGCCAGTGCACCAGGTGGTGGGTTTGATCATTTTGATTACACAGTACAGGCTGAGTGAGCCGTCTTAGTGTCATAGGGTCTTTGACCAATACAAGTCCTCAGAGACCCTTCTGATTGTTTGGTGTCAACATTTCCATTGCGTTACATTTCCAACAAACTGACTCAGTTCCCCTAATGAGTCCATGGGTATGTTCACAAGTCGGTCCCTGGTCCCTGATATGACCTTATATGTTGTTAGGATGTAAACCAACAACAAACAAACATCCTGATGTCGGGGCCATTCTAATACAATTCCAGCTATCGGTTCCCTGCGTGACGTCACATAATGGATCCAACCCACTAATATAAGTAGGGTCCTACATGTTCGGAATCATCAAACCATATATTCCATTATTATTCTGACTCTTAGTAGTCCTATGTCATCATCATTAACTACGAGGGTTGTTGAGCCACCACAGATGACCCTATGATCAGTTCTTTCCAGTTTACCCTGTTCTCAGAAACCTGATGCCGAGAGACATTAAGACCGACTCATGGACATCACTTTCACAGCAGAGAGCTAAATGGAGAGTGGCAGTCAAGTAATGAAAGCAGTCTTTGTCACATCGCGACTGACAGCATGATGATGATGATGACCCTGTTCTCCATTGCCCTCTAGAACTTCCCGGACTCCAGGCCTGTCCATGGCCCACTGCTGTCTTCCCACCTCCTCTTTGCCCGCCTTGTCTTTTTGCCCCATTCACTGCGCCTTACGAGATGATTTTGGCCAGACCAAAAATCCACGTTATCCACTGTATATCAGAAATAAGCAAATATTTTCAGTTGTCCATAGGACAAGTCTAGTGTGATTTCCGGTTGTCTGCCTACATTTTCAGTTTCCACGCATTCTATATATATATGTAAAGAAAAACAAACAAAATCGTGAAATAGATGTTTTACAACCCAGAGTTGTCACTTGTCCAATGCAAAAGCTTCAGCCATATTGTGCTTATCCGTGCCTACTCTCACTTGGCTCGGACAAGTGGGCAAGCCTTATTTTGAATGCTGACACATTATCGTTAAGCGCCTGTCACACCTTACCGGATTGAGCAACGGACATAAACCGGACAAAGAATTGTCTAGTCCGGTGGTGTTTGGTATCAAAATGAATCGAAATGTTTGGTATCAAAATGTGTCGAACTGTTGCGCTATCGCATCAACGGACGCTGGACGAGTGGAACATGAACGGATAGCATCCGAATGAAATGGATGCTAAACAGACAAAGAACGTACACTAACGAATAGCCACCGGATGGCAACCGAATGTCTAACGGACGGACCGAACATCAAACAGACACGCACCGGACTGATCACGGACACACCAAAAACCGACGGACCGAATTCCCGCAGTCAACGGACCCTGCAGGAAGCAAACCGGAGAGGGAACGGATGGGTACCGGACATAATGGACTAAATATGGACACCAACCGTACACGTCAGTCCGGTTGTGCCCGGTACAAGTTTTGTGCATGTTAAAAACTTGCCACTGTACAGACCGGACACTACCAGAAAGAGAACAGAAACGCCGGATGCCTGCCATATATAAACCGGACATTGACGTATTTCACCGGACAGTGTCCGGTTTCTATCCAGTTCCCCAAACCGGTGATGTGTGACAGGGCCTTTAGCTCATTAGACAATAAATGATCCAGGGAGAGAGCAAAAAAAAAGGGAAAAAGAAAAGAAAGGCTGTGCAAGCCTCGTGTTCACTAATGGAGCAGTCACACTACGACGTGTTGGCCCGGCGTTGGACAACGCGTGCCAACGTGTTGTGTTTTTGGTCGAAACGTCGGAACCCGTCGGCAACGCGTTGCCGGCGCGTCGGTACACTATGATTGACAGGTCGCTTTGATACAACGCGTCGGCGCGCGTCGCCCAGCTCCGAAAGTTTTGTGCTTGCACAAAACTTTCGGCGCTGGGCGACGCGCGCCGACGTGTTGCGTAGCACGTTACGGGGGCGTTTGCAGGACGTACAAGCACTTTGGAGGAACGTTGCTCGCACGTTGCTGTGTGTGTGTCTCTGTGTGTGTCTCTGTGTCTGTATGTGTGTCTCTGTGTGTGTGTGTCTATGTGTATGTGTGTGTCTGTGTGTGTCTGTGTGTGTGTCTCTGTCTGTGTCTCTGAATGTGTCTCTGTATGTGTCTCTGTCTGTGTCTCTGTCTGTGTCTCTGTCTGTGTCTCTGAATGTGTCTCTGCCTGTGTCTGTGTCTGTGTCTGTGTCTCTGTTTGTGTCTCTGTCTGTGTCTCTGTGTCTGTGTCTCTGTCTGTGTCTCTGTCTGTGTCTCTGTCCGTGTTTCTGAATGTGTCTCTGTATGTGTCTCTGTCTGTGTCTGTGTCTCTGAATGTGTCTCTGTATGTGTCTCTGTCTGTGTCTGTGTCTCTGAATGTGTCTCTGTATGTGTCTCTGTCTGTGTCTGTCTCTCTGTCAGTGTCTGTGTCTGTCTCTGTATGTGTCTCTGTATGTGTATCTGTCTGTGTCTCTGTCTGTGTCTCTGTCTGTGTCTCTGTCTGTGTTTCTGAATGTGTCTCTGTATGTGTCTCTGTCTGTGTCTCTGTCTGTGTCTCTGTCTGTGTCTGTGTCTCTGTGTCTGTCTCTCTGTCAGTGTATCTGTGTCTGTCTCTGTATGTGTCTGTCTGTGTCTGTGTCTCTGTCTGTGTTTCTGAATGTGTCTCTGTCTGTGTCTCTGTCTGTGTCTCTGAATGTGTCTGTGTCTCTGTCTGTGTCTCTGAATGTGTCTCTGCCTGTGTCTGTGTCTGTGTATCTGTCTGTGTCTCTGTCTGTGTCTCTGAATGTGTCTCTGCCTGTGTCTCTGTCTGTGTCTGTCTGTGTCTCTCTCTGTCTCTGTGTCTCTGTCTGTGTCTCTGTCTGTGTCTCTGCTGTGTCTCTGTTGTCTCTATGTGTCTCTGTCTGTGTCTCTGTCTGTGTCTCTGTATGTGTCTCTGTCTGTGTCTCTGTATGTGTCTCTGTCTGTGTCTCTGTCTGTGTCACTGTGTCTGTGTCTCTGTCTGTGTCTCTGTCTGTGTCTGTGTCTGTGTCTCTGAATGTGTCTCTGCCTGTGTCTCTGTCTGTGTCTGTCTGTGTCTCTCTCTGTGTCTCTGTCTGTGTCTCTGTCTGTGTCTGTGTCTGTGTCTCTGTCTGTGTCTCTGTCTGTGTCTCTGTATGTGTCTCTGTCTGTGTCTCTGTCTGTGTCTGTGTCTCTGTATGTGTCTGTGTCTCTGTCTGTGTCTCTGTCTGTGTCTCTGAATGTGTCTCTGCCTGTGTCTCTGTCTGTGTCTGTGTCTCTGTCTGTGTCTCTGAATGTGTTTCTGTATGTGTCTGTGTCTGTGTCTCTGTATGTGTCTCTGTATATGTCTCTGTCTGTGTCTCTGTATGTGTCTATGTATGTTTCTCTGTCTGTGTCTGTGTCTATGTATTTGTCTCTGTGTCTGTGTGTGGCTCTGTGTCTGTGTGTGTGTCTCTGTGTGTGTCTCTGTGTGTCTATGTCTCTGTGTCTCAGAGAGAGAGAGACAGAGACAGACAGAGACAGAGACACATACAGAGACACAGATAGAGACACAGAGACATATACAGAGACACATACATACAGACAGAGACACAGAGAGAGACACAGAGAGAGACACATACAAAGACACAGACAGAGACATATACATACGCACAGACAGAGACACAGACAGATACAGACAGAGACACAGACATATACATACGCACAGACAGAGACACAGAGAGAGACACATACAAAGACAGACAGAGACACAGACAGATACAGAGACACAGACAGAGACAGAGACAGAGACATATACATACGCACAGACAGAGACAGAGACAGAGACATATACATACGCACAGACAGAGACACAGAGAGAGACACAGACACAGAGAGAATGTGCCGATACCACAACGTGGGAACCTGGCGAAATTGGGTCAAGCGGCATTGTTTTTCCACCGGCGGAACACGTTGGCGCCGCGCCAATAACGCGTCAAGTTTTCTCAAAACTCGCCGAAAAGTGTGACGTTTCTCGACGCGTTGAATATATTTAGCGCGTTGGCGGCACGCCGGAATACACGTCGTAGTGTGACTGCTCCAAGGCATGAAGACGGGTGGTTTAGGCCAAGTGTACATCAATGGAGAGGATGACCTAGCTGACAGCTCAACTGAGTCGAGTTCAGATTCCCGCGCGATCCAAACGGATCCAAACCTACCCCCCTAACCGTTCCCTCCTCCTCCTAAGACCCCCCACCCCCCAACCCTGCCCACTAACCGTCCCCCTCCCATTGAAAGTTACTGGCGCTGGCTTAAAGCTGCATAGTCTGATGAAATATCAAATTTTCAAAACCAAACCAATTATGTAGATTTGATTTTACACATCTAACTTAGATACTGATGCACTTATTTAAGCATTTGTTTCTGCGTAGAAGGCAATACTGAGTCAATTTAATAGAACCTGTTACTGCAGAAGTCTATGGTGTCAGAGTTTTGGCAAGCTTGCGAAAACTAATTTTCCATGTTTGCACTCAAAAGTTTACCATTTAAAATAAAAGTAACTTTGAACTAATGTAAAGTGGATACTAGTGATCGATCTAATATATTTATCTCAGAACAAATACAGAAATTCAAAACCATCAGACCATGCAACTTTAAATCGCGTCGGGCGGTTGGATTTATTGGTTGGTTCGTTGTTGGAGTTTTACGTCATGGCAACATCTAAGGTCATATCAGTACGGGTACCAACTTGTGACTGTGCGCACTAATGGCGACTTTCTAGTGCTGCCCCACTTTGAGACCATGCCACCAGCACCATGACCTGATATCCCACTCAGTCACATTATCCTGACACTGAGGCAACCAGTCATTGCCCTATCCTAATAATGCCAAGCGCCTGGCTAGGAAGCAACAGGTATCAATTTTGTATGTCATGAGTTTGAATCGATCAGGAATTGAACTCCCGATCTCCCGCACGGGAGGCCTGCGCTCTACCGATTCGACCACCGCGTCCGGTGCTTATTAGGAATTCACAGCATGCGTCTATATGTAACGGGCCGTTGGAACTGAAATATATTATGTATATTTGTTCAGGTGTTGCGGATTCCGAGGGACACCAGTTTGCCAGGGACACTTCCATTCAAATGCATTGTTAACGGCCGTGAGCAAATCTTCATACAGAAGAAGTCAGATATCTCTCTAATTACACCATCTAGAAACAAATCGCTTGGTACACATATAAAATACATATGTACCATAAAGACTATATTAAATTTATAAGGTTAGGGTTCTTGATTTCTATTATCTTTTAATAAAACTAACGTTTTGCACTGCGGGTACCATCAAACTCAAGGCATTGTCAATAGTCATGAGCAATGTTCATACAGAAAATACAGAAGAAGTCAAATATCTCTCAAATTACACCATCTAGAAACAGATCGTTTGGTACACATATATAAAACATCTTTACCAAAATCATTATATTAAATTTATTAGGTTAGTGACGATGCTGTTCCATTTTGACGCATGTGCAGAAGCGATGTGTCCCTCGCAAACTGGTGTCCCTGGGAATCCGCAACACCGGGCGCAAGTGACAATGTTAGCGCCGAAAGTATGGTCGGGCGGTGGTGGAGCCACCAGGGCCTATATGCAGGAGTCGGGGGTATTCGGTGATAGTGAGCCGAAACGGTGGTAGTCGGGAATTTCCCGGGTAGCGGCGAAAAATGGTAAGCACGAGTGGGTGATAGGCCTAACACCAAAAGCTTACCCGGTGGTACCTTACCCCTGGTATATAGGAGGTATAGCGAGTTCATTAGGCCCAAATCTATTCAATGCTGTCATATTTAACAGAATTACATACACAATAAGTGACATTTTATCAATTTAACCCTAAATTCGAACCCTCCTTAAGGCTACCGCAGCATTGGCGGCGATATTAATACTTATATTTTCGAATCGACGAACGTACAGTAAACAAACCGCCGCCGCCAGCATGGAAAGGGAGGTCGATGCGGCGGTTGCGGCGATTTGTTTACTTTACGTTCGTCGATTCGAAAATATAACTGTTAATATCACCGCCAATGCGGCGGTAGCCTTAAGGAGGGTTCGAATTTAGGGTTAAATTGATAAAATTTCACTTATTGCGTATGTAATTCTGTTAAATATGGTCGCATTGAATAGATTTAAGCCTAATATATGGTTACAGACGCAGAGGGATTTCCCAAATCTATAAATAAATTCACGGGGTACCTATAATGAAAGTGGTACGCACTCCCGCATCGCACTTGACACAGTTCCCGACGTCGGCGATAGCTATCCGGTAATAGGCTGTACCACCAAAACCCGCTACCACCGACTCCTGCATATAGGCCCAGTACCCGTATGAGTAAGGAGCAAATACATGCAGAGAGCCCATTGGCTAATAATATAATATCGGAATAATGAAATATAATAAAACATAGAAAATCACTTACATGGCTTTATACTGAGATAATGCTTATACATCATACATATATATATAGCAATAATAATAGTATATATACATATATATACGGGTCATTCTCAGATATTGTGTACCACATTTTTGGTTTCCACGTTACATTGTTAATGATTTTCCCTTCTTTTTTCTTATTTTGTGGGGGGGTGGGGGCATAGTAAGTCAAATAGTTATTGTTGACTCTATGTTTAAGTATATTAGCAATACTATTTAATCTGTCTCACAAAATATATCCAAAATATGCTAATATGATTTTGTGCTAAAGGAAAAGCATGAAAATTTGCATATCGACGCCATACATCTACCCAAACTTTTTTTTCAACTTTTTTTCCCGTAAGAAGCAATTCTTTTGGCTTACGTAACTTTTGTTTTAAATGGCTAACTTTTGAAATATTTGAACTGAAGTGAAAACATGTCAAATTAGTTTTGGCTTAAATCGCCTCAGTATTCCCTTATATGTGCCAATAAATACTTAACAAGGCATCAGTATCTAAGTTATATATGTCAAATCAAATCTACCTATTCCAGCCTACACACACAGGAACTAAGAGTACCTCAATGCAGCATACTGGCCCTGACCCTTTTCGTGGTCAAGGTCAATGGTATTGCTGCTGCTGTAAAGCGGGGGGGGGGGTCTCCTGTAGTCTTTTCGTGAATGACTTTGTTTTATATTACAGTGGTGCTAACATGAATGTCATAGAGAGACAGCTACAATTAAGCATCAATGGGATTCGTCGATGGTCAGTTCTGAATGGATTCAAATTTTCCACGACCAAAACAGTCTGCATGCACTTCTGCCTGCTGCGTAGAATGCATGCGGAACCGGAGATGACCCTTGATGTGGATCCCATTAAAGTCGTTGAGGAAACCAAATTTTTGGGCCTCATTTTCGATGCAAAACTGTCTTTTGTGCCACATATAAAGTACCTGAAATTCAAATGCCTGAAAGCGTTAGATATTCTGAGGGATTGTCCAACTCAGAGTGGGGAGCCAACAGATGTTCTGCTCTCCGTGTACTGAACCTTGGTTCGGTCACGAGTGGATTACGGCAGCATAGTATACGTTCCGCAAGGAAATCCTATATTGGGCTGCTAGACACTGTCCACCACCAAGGGCCTCGCCTGGCCCTTGGGGCCTTCCGCACCTCACCGGTTCAGAGCCTGTACATCAAAGCCAACGAACCATCACTTAACAACAGGAGAATCAAACTGGCCATGCAATATGTAGTCAAGATAAAAACTAATGCATTGAATCCTGCACACAATTGTCTATTCGAGCAAAACATGACGAATCCAGATCCAGGTATGAAGCCAGGCCGAATTACATCCGGCCACTGAGGCACCGAATGAAACCTCATTTGGAGGCCTTAGGCATGGATTTGGACATGTTGGAGGATGCCAAAGTCCCAGAACATCCCCTGTGGTCGTTGAGGAAGCCGTCGGTTATCCTCTGACTCACGGAACTGAGGAAGTCTGGGACACATCCACTCGAATACCACGGACTGCATGCAGAGATTCAAGGCCAGTTTGCAGACCATCTCTCCATATACACTGATGGTTCGAAAGACCAAAGCTGGGTAGCTGCTGTGGCAGTCTGCCAACGGAAGAAATTTGGCATATATGCTTGCCCAATCAGAGCTAGATTTTCACTGTGGAAGCCCGATCACTCCTTCTCGCATTGGAGTGTATCGAGGTATCCCACCACACTATGTTATATACAGTGATTCGTTCTCCTGCCTCCTGGCTGTTGATCAACTGAGAATGAATCACCCTATTCTGGCAATGGTCATTTATAAAATGAACCAACTGGCAACAGATGGGTATGACATCCACCTGTGCTGGGTGCCTGGCCATGCTGGCACACAAGGAAACGAACAAGCTGAGCGGGCTGCAAAGAAGGCCCTGAACTGTGATCTTGAACAGTGTCTGATCCCTCACTCTGATCTGAAACCAATAATAGCCACCCACATAGAATCCAAATGGCAATATGAGTGGGATGAAAATATTAATAAACTTAAAGAAATTGAACCATCTGTGGGAAAACCACCACAGACTCATGCGGGAGATCGGTGGGACCAAGTGGTCCTTAGCCGCTGCCGTATTGTCCACTCGTGGCTTACACATGCTTTTCTGCTCAAGGGGGGAACCTCCCCTTGAATGTATTGGGTGTCAGTCTCCGCTAACACTATAACACATTTGACTAAGTTGTGTTGATTTTTTGGCACTGCGCCAACAATTCTACACTGCAGACAGTATGCATGACCTTTTTACTAAAGTAAAACAAGAAAACATTTTAGCCTTTCTGAGGGCAGCTGGACTGTACCACCTCATATAGTTAACTAAATAAATTTGATCAATTATTAATAAAACTTTTCTTTTTCTATGGGAATCTGTTTCCCTTGGCCACAAATATATGTTTGTGAGCTTTTTAATTTAATGAGTGTCTATTGGCACATAATTGATTGTCTGCTTTCACATGTAAAAGCGATAGTTTGAACAAAAAACAAACATTTCTCGCCGTGAATATGGCCTATGCTGCCGACACGGCGTAAAGCAACCACCAATCAATCAATCAATCACCAGAATGGGAGACGGACGCTCTAACTCATTTGGCCATCCCATCTGGTCAAGCATCTTGAGGAAGTTGGTAAATTCTCGGGCTAGTCTATGGGAGAGTTCTTTACCTGATGTGATATATGCATATCGCACTGTACCTTTGGATAGTACAGCTTTTTCTCCCTTCTTTCTAACTTATGGTAGACATCCAGGTACGAAACATAGTTCTTTACTGTATTGTTCTACAGGTACAAGGGATTCAAACTTAGCGTATCGGATAGATGACTTGTCTACTAGTAGCTTTAAATACGGCAGTTGACAATCGATGGGAAAGTCGAAAATACAATGTTGCTTGTGCGGATAAAAAGGCGAATGCAATTAAATTAAATCTGGGTGATAACAAGTTTTTATTAGTGAATGAATCTGGACTTCTAGAGAAAAGATATGATCCAGGATACATAGTAGTTAGATTACAGGGTTCTGTAGTAACCGTGGTTGGGCCTAAGAACGATACAAAATAATTTATTCTGGAAAAGGTTCAAATAGTTGATTCTAAAATTAGTTGGGATGATTTGGCACCTAGATTAACTCGTACAGAGAGGTTAACAGGTAGAGGACAATCTTTGCCATTCGATCCAATTATTTCTAGCCAGGATAAACAAACTAATGTATTTTTGGTTGATAAAACAAAACAAAAACCTAAAATAATACATTCTTGTGATATTGGTACGGAGCTTTTACGTGCCAGCAGGCATGTAGAACAGAACAGCTTGTTGCTAGTTGTACTGTAATCCAATCCACAGAATTGACCAATCACAGCAAAGAATGCCACGGGGGGATCAACTGCAATGCGGACGGTGGAGTGCTTTGGCTCGGCCGGACGGAAAGATTCTCTTTTGGGCGCCACTAATTGGGAATGATTGCGCCATACCTAACCACTGCGCTAATACGAAGCATGAACTAAAAATAGTGCAAGTCTACAGCTTTCAAACTGATCGACAGGGTTTACGAGGTTTAGTCATAAGAAATGTTTATGTTCCTAACTAAACTGGCGCCAAAGTTTGCGCGTAGTAAGGTAAGTTGCGCCACTAATAAACATTAATAATTCAATGGAGTTACAGCATGTTGGAGATGGGATAGCCTTCACAGTAGCATTGCTATAGTAAGATTATTGACACTTTTACTTACTGATGCTTCTGCTTACATTTCAGGATGGAAGAGTTGTATAAATTGGAGAAATGGTATGAACATGGACGGAGTTGTATAGACATTGTCGTGTACATCCATGTACCAAATAAATCTTGTTATTCTATCGTGACCTAGACGGAAAATGTACACCGGTGGTGAACGTGATGTCACACTAACAATTAACAGATGAATTCATTTCCCATTGACTTTCTATTTATCTAGGTTAATTGTTTATAGCCAGGTCTAGTGCAGGTGTGCACTTGGCGTATTATGCAACATGGCAGACGCAAGGTTGTGGTCAGCTGATCGAGCTGAAACTTATTTATCTACTGGAAAACCTCTGAACTGTCACACTAATGACGGAAATGCTCTGGGTTCTTTAAAGCTGTACACCATAGAGCTCTGCTAAAACTTAAGGGCTCTGGATTCGTTTACGGGGTAGACTAAGCAGGTGGAGAAGGGAAACTCTGGATGCAGAGACGAATGCAAGAAATCAAAGATGTTGCATGCTAGTGCTTGAGAGACAGCATTGAGTATGTATTGACTTTTCTAGTTACAAAAGTCTTACTCGACAGATGTGTAGAGGACCAAGACTGCATTGCACAGTGCCTTGATTCATGCACTACCGTAATAATCATAGTAATTTCTAAAATCCTGAAAATTTATTCCAGACTACTAATCTATGTACTCTTTTTGTACTCATCGTACTCACTGGGAAAAAAGTGAATGTGAATAGCAGATACAGTTCTTCTATTCGGGAAGGGGTAACCTTTTCGCGAGTATACAGTAACGTTTATAAATAATCAGACGCTTGGGGTGGGAGTCTATTCTTATCGGGTTTCGATGGCCACGCGCACGAAGCGACTACTGTTTTTTGTCAAGCTTGACTGAAGCTGCATTTACAGTTAATTCACCGGCGGTTGAATCAAAATTAGACAAAGCAGGATGTACATGAGAGTTTTGTCACGCATAAGATTATTTTGTTTGTGGATGACAAAAGATCGGCGTGAGCATGACATCATCGGTCGGAACTATGATAGAGTACCCACCGTGGAGTTCCATACATATGTTTATATTGTTTTAAATGCATAACTAAATACCTGTGATACTTAGAAACATGAAATAAAATAACTATGATATCTAGAGAATCTATTCTATATTACTATATGTATTACAAAACATAAACATTAATATAAAATTATGAAATAATACTAATTAAGTTAACTTTTTAAAACACTTTCCTTTTCTATAAAGAATTATTCAATATATTGATATTACTTAATACAAATAATAATAATATAATATATATAATTTCTTTTTTATTTAATAAAAAATAAATATAAAAATAAAAAATATTTTTGAAGAATTTTACAGATTAAACATAGGCAGAGTAGTACCAGTAGATCAAAGTAAAGCGGTCGACAGTCTGTTTCCCTATGATCCGGGCCAATCACTGATCAGTCTGTTTCCCTATGATCCGGGCCCGGCATTGTTGGATTGAAATAATCAAACGTATAGGTACTCTTATCAATGTTCAGACCTGGGCAGAAAATCTTCAAAAATACTCTTCCTTCTTTTCGCAAAGCGAAGGCAATCGATGATGCCTGGGGAGGCATAGGTAATGCCTAGGGCATGAAGAAGTCTTCATCATTTTCTACAAAAGCGAGTATCTGTTGGGAGCTCAGCTGAAATAATCAGAAAGATTTGTCCTTTTCTTTTCCTATTGTTCGCTAGGCGATTGCATGAGATTCTTTCGACTGCTTTTTGGCAGAGAGTTTGTTTGTTTGTTGTTGTTTTACATGCTAGCAACATCTGAGGTCATATCAGGACGGGTACCGACTTGTGACAGTGTGCACTCATGGCAACTTTATAGTGCTGTCCCACTGGGAAACCAGGTTGCCAGAACCATGACCTGGTATCCCACTCAGTCACATTATCCTGACACTGAGCACACCAGTCCTTGCCCTGTCCTAATAATGCCGAGCGCCTGGCTAGGAAGCAACAAGTATCAATTTTTAAGTCATTCGTTTGACTCGACCAGGGTTCGAACGCACAACCCCATGATCTACCAGCACCGGAGACAGACGCTCTAACTCATTCGGCCATCCCTTCTGGTCTTTGGCAGAGAGAATGCCTGGGGAGGCATAGGTAATGCCTCAGGCATTGAATGAACTTGGTGATCTTTACAAAAGCGAGTGTCTGTTGGGAGATCAGCTGAGATGATTATAGGGACTTCTTTTTTTTCCCTTCCTTAATCACTTTACAAAAGCGAGTCTGTAGGCACAGCTCAGATAAAAGGTGATGACATTTTTTCTTGACATCCTTAATCCCTTTACAGAAGTGAGTCTGTAGGGACAGCTCAGCTAAAAGGTGATGAAATTCTTTCCTTCTTATATTAATTATTATTCATATAGAACAATTCATCTACAAACTGCTTTACAAACCTATATTGAGACTACAAAACTGTGTACCGGTAGTAATATACAGTAAATTGACAGCTAGATTACTATTATTACTAAATTTTGCATATCAAATTTTGCCTGGATCTGGCCAAGAAATCCTATAAAATAATGTGATGGTCCACAGTCTTCCACACTGCCACACACTCACGGAAGAATGCCAAGATTGAGTAACAGTACGCTTCAACTGGTTTATTACAAAACCTATCCGCACTCCATGGTGTCAACACAACTGACTCGCCCCCTAACTCGCCAGGTCCCACGTCGCCTCTATAGGTGGGTGGGGGTGTGTGCTAGCCACACGCAGTAGAGGGCAGCCCAGTCGGGCTCTGCCCGGTCGCATAGGTGTGCGGCGTAGTGTCTGCCACGACCGCGTGGTAGTTGAGCTCATGTACAGACTACTACACTGCCCCCCCTAGAGTCTCACTGGTTGCAGCAGGCGAACCGATGAGAATTAAAAAAATTATAGAAGGCAACATGAGATCCAACTCGAAACGGAGAGAAGCCTTACAAACATCTTTGTATCCATATGCACAATGCCTAGATCTGCCTGCAGGTATAGCAATATCTAGCTAAACTAGCTGCAAGGCAAACAGTGCAATATTTTGACATAAATCTAGGTGAAGAAAGGACCTTTAAATGACTTGTCGTCCTAAGCGACCTCTCCCAGCTTCTATGTAGTGTGTGAAATAGAATGTTTTTTGCTGGGAGAGAGGAGAATTGTTCATACCCCACAAGTGGAACTCCCTCAACAGGAGGAAGCAAAGATCTGCTCAATCCACCCCCCGCCATCCCCCACCTCAGGAGAACCGGCTGCAGGGCGCTCCTCCTTCTGCGCGGAGCGGCTCCTCTTCGAGCTCCCTCAGTCCGTCCTCCCGTGTGTCCACATCTCCTGGCCAGTATATCACAGACGGTATTACACCATGCGAAGACATCACGCAGACACACCCAGGACCCACCATGCTCGGCGACCCGCTCCAGTGTAGAGTAGATGAAAGTAGAAGGGCGGTGTTACTTATAACAATTGAGAGAGTATCCGCAGATACAACGTTGGTATGTAATACATCCAGTAGGATGTAGTACATCCAGGCTAAGGGTGCCAGCAAGGACCCCTCCTCCTACAGGGCAATTACGCCCTGTGTATCCTCAACTGCTACAGCAGGAGTTGATACACACACTGTCATTCATGAACTGCCAATAGCACTTACTTTAAATAGTAATAAAATATAAAGAATGCAGTTTAGTATAAGAGTCAGGGAGGCACTGAAAATGAGAATATAGCGTATAATATATATAAGCGCCAACCCTCCAACTCCGCACCATCGACAACCTTGATCCACTAGATAAATTTTGAGAAAATGTTTCCTAATAGGTGTGGAAAAAGGAAGACAGAGGGGGTGAAAGTTGAGGAATAATAATTATATATATATATATAAAAATGTATTCCGACCCTTACTGCAAAACAGGCAGAACACAAGTAACTAGCCCCTCCAATTGGGAGAGACTAAGTTCTTCACCACGACATAATATATGAAACAATCATACTGCCAATAATCAATATTATAGCACTAACAGTAGGTAGTACGAAATGCTAATTCACATCATGGTTATTATTAATGTAAATAGTGACTTCACACAATATAATTAGTATATATTCTTCAAGTCGGTGCGCTAATCAGAGAGCGCCTACCTCGCCTGTGTTACGCTACGTGCGCCACCAGTCCAACCTGTGTGACCTATTGGGGAATCCCACCAAGCCACCCCACGGGGCCATTCCCCACCCCATGCAGTACCCACCTACGTCATTACGTACTGCGTGGCTGCGGACAATCCCCAACCGCCCCAGTATAGGTGACCTAGTCACCCCGGCTCACTAGTCTAGACAGCTACGCACACACACTCGAGCTAAAGATAAACACTCTCCTTCCATAGCAGTTATAATGCAGTAAGCCATGTCAACTACAACTAGTTCATTAAGCAAGAAATGGAAGAAAAAAACACACAGATTTGTAGAACAGTTGTAACTGCGCCCATTTATTGGCGCCCCTGGGGCCCCCGGTCATTCCCAACCACTCTCAAATAACTGCATAGTCAAGTTAACTGAACATATTTACTGCGTAACTCGTTGTGTAAGAGGGATTGGAGTAACTTATGTACGCCAAACCCCTGGAGACCGTACAACACCAGGGTGGAGTAGCCCCAATACCTGCTATTCCACCCTATCAGCTATCTATGCCGTAACGCTAAATGCTCGGATCGCCGCCCAGGCGGTGCATTCGAACCCCCGTCAGGCCTCTGTCCAACTGGCACAGAGTCACTGCTGGTACTTGAGCTACTGCATATGGAAACAACACTGTTGGAGTCGGACACTGTTTTAGAGCGACGCCGACGATTGTTTCTGATTATTACTATATTAGGTCTATGGCGCTTTGGCCACATAGCCTCTTCCGCAGTAACTGGAAGCCCAGGTACTGTCTTCCGACTGGATGCATCTATAGTGCTAGCCTCCACCTGTGCAGGTGATGGCCCGTCCCCTACATGAGCATCCAACCAGGAGGATGGCCCAGCATTTCTAGACATTTGCTCAGCGTAAAGCTTAAGATGCCTAACGTTGGATTTACGATCCAATATGTGGGATGAGAAGACATATCGATGTCTACAGTGCCCCCAGGTGTGCCCAGAGGTGCCGGCACAGGGGTAGGCACCCCCCCCCCCCCCCCGGACCAATTAACACCTCATGGCCCTCCCTGATGATGCCGGTATCTGCACTGGGAATAGAATTATCACCCATACTCACCACAACAGGTTTAGACAGAGGGCGATGCGGTGAAAGCACCACAGAAGCTTTCGCACTCACAGAGGGCCCTCCTGTGACGGGACGCCCACCACCATCAATTTGGTACGGGCATCCACTACGCATACGGGGTATCAACATCCCCTCCAAACTAATTTATGAAGAGAAATTACTGTCGGAAAACATGGACCCGTTACGCAGAAGGTGAGTGCTGGTCATGGCGCCAATGTGATGGCACCAATGTGATGGTCCACAGTCTTCCACACTGCCACGCACTCACGGAAGAATGCCAAGATTGAGTAACAGTACGCTTCAACTGATTTATTACAAAACTTATTCGCTCTCCGCGGCGTCAACAGTCAATTGACCCGCCCCCTAACTCGCCAGGTCCCACGTCGCCTCTATAGGTGGGTGAGGGGTGTGCTAGCCACATGCAGTAGAGGGCAGCCCAGTTGGGGCTCTGCCCGGTGGCTAGCATGCCGCCACCTAGCGCAGTTCAGTGTAACCGCATAGGTGTGCGGCATAGTGTCTGCCGCCACCGCTTGGTAGTGGAGCTCATGTACAGACTACTACAATAACATTTTCATTTGAAAATTCATGGACATAAAAATGTGTCGGGTATTGCCACTTATTCATGAAAGGTTGGTTCATTTGAAAATTCATGGACATAAAAATGTGTTGAATATTGCCATTTATTCATGAGAGGTTGGTTCATTTGAAAATTCATGGACATATAAATCTGTGGAATATTGCCAATTATTCATGAAATGTTGGTTCATTTGAACATTCATGGACATAAAAATGTGTCAAATATTGCCATTTATTGTCATACAATTTATTAACTTTATGCTGTCATTGATGTTATTGATATTGGTCTATGGATCTAATTAATTGTCTTTCAGTTGGAGAATGCATATTGTTATATATAACCTATAGGCATAGATTTGAGAGTTTAAAATACTTGAGGAAATGTATTATTCAAATAGTTAGTTGTTTTATTTGTTGTTGTTTTACATCCTAGCAACATCTTAGGTCATATCAGGACGGGCCGACTTGTGACAGTGCACACTCATGGCGGCTTTATAGTGCTCCCCCACTGGAAGACCAGACTGCCAGCACCATGACCTGATATCCCACTCAGTGTCATTATCCTAGACATTGCCCTGTCCTAATAATGCCGAGCGCCTGGCTAGGAAGCAACAAGTAGCAATTTTTAAAAGTCATTGGTTTGACTCAATCAGGGTTCGAACCCACGACCCCACGATCTACCAACACAGGAGACGGATGCTCTAACTCATTTGGCCATCCCGTCTGGTCAATATTCAAATACTTTACTGAATAAAACTCAGATATATGTTAACGCGAAGAAAGGTAACTTTCTGCGAAATGATGACCAAGATCGATAGCGACTCTGCAAGAATGGATCGATATCATCAATATCGCAACGCGAATGCAGTAGTTCGGAGAACACTGGCATATATAATTAAATCGAAGAAATAATCGACATTCCACCAATGGAGACAATTAACATGAAGAAACGACAGCAACTGCTGGAGAAAATGTATGGAAAACGCGACAGCATGTAAAACTAAAGCTAAAAGCTTGAAATCTACTACTACTTAATAATATAGACATGACCATTGTAATTCCAAAGTTCGAAGCGAACCACTGTTATTGTTTTTTTTCCTTTTGACACTGAGTATATGTTGTGGGTATACAGCTTTCTGTCGTTCGTGCTATTTTTGTTAAAAGTGATATTTGATGTTAGATACATGTACATAACACACAAAATGACATTTTGAATCTATTTCTGACTTTATTTCCACTCAAAACGACTTATTTTTGATGAAATTGGAGAATTTTATTGGTTTTTACAAGAAAATAGTCCGTGAAACTAGCTCATCAATTCAAACCGCTTAAGCCTTGTTTTCTCATAGAGTTGAGATCCGCAATGTTAAATCTATGGACACCTGTCAAGCAACCAGACATCTACCATCGTCATTGGGTTTCTCCGAGTTTGACAGCTGGACAGACGAAATGGGTGGGCCAAGCATATCGATGTGCAACTAAATGGTAGTAACGCCAAATCCGATTTGTACCAATGTAAGGTTGATGCTGTCAGACTGAACACTAACCTCTAGAGTGCTACAAGGACCTCTGAAGTGTCACAGAGTTGGAAAAAGGTTGGATTAGACTAAAAGTGGTCGCAAATTGTTTGCACGCAAATTGTTTGCAATCCAAGATGGTTGGCCGCTGACGTCATGTGCACTCCCTCGATAGACTACATCACGGTTCCAGCAGCGCGGTGCATTGTGGGATGCATCAGAGCAAAACAAAGCCGCTAGAAGCACATGGCACATGCTAATACACTGGGTGCAGCTTAGATAAAAGATTCACCCCGTACTTCCAGTACAGGGGTGAAAACCAGCCTTATATAAAAACGGTCGAAAAATCGGGCTAATGAACTGAGTCTTTATGAGAGCCTAATTTCACAATCTAAGAAGCAACATTTATTCTTTGTATATGGCTTCATGTATACCCACTACTTTTGAGTTGGAAAATATAATAAAACATATATTTTAATGCAATTTAAAAGTGAAATCGACGGCATTCTCTGGCCGCCATCTTGTCTTTTTGCATTCTCTACCATTTCACCAACTCTGTTCTGATATAAGTAACCATTTGACACTGGTGCCAGGCATTCTACTTCTTGTTCCATACTAACGCTATTTTCGCCCGTATTTATATAAGGCTGGTCTTCACCCGTGTACTACAAGTACCGGGTGAATCTTTTATCTAGGTGCAGCTATGAAATGTGCTAGTTTCAGCTCATCTCAGCTCTTGTTTGAAACATAGAATACTAACTAAAAAAATATATATAATAAATTAAGATATTAATCTTTTATCCAGCATTGCATGTACATCAATATAACCAGCACATCTTATGCCATGCGCATTTAGATTTAGACAAATCTAGGCACTCAGACTAGTGTCAGAGCCATAGCCATAGCCAGAGTCAGTTTTATTTATTTTATTCATGTTTTTATTTATATTCTATGGTTTATGGAGAGTTGTGTCTTAAACTGTATTCATTATATTATTATATTGCATCCTTCCGTCCATGTTTATGCCAGATTGTTATGTATTTCTAATTATTTTGAATAAAATGCCAGTTTTGCCCTACGCATAGCGGCAAACTCAATGGGCGGATGCCTTTGCTTTGCTCCCAACGCCGTTTTCAGCACATGCGCACTCGGAACCGTGATGTAGTCTATTGGGGCATAATCGATTAATCAACTCGGGTCACCCGAGCCACTTTTTGGCGCATACGCACATCCTTCAGACTCGGGTTGAATAATCGAATACGCTTGTCCGCGCTCGGGTGGAAAAAACTATTTTATTTTTTAATAACCGATAAAACTACAGCAAAATAGGATATAAAGTATTTTATGATGGCCTAGTTTAGCTATATTTCCATTTCATTAATCTAAGTTATTCTTTTAAAAAAAAACATGTATGACTGGTACTGGTAGCTGTTATCCTGCAGGACGGTACCAGCGCAAATGTGACGTCATCGCTCGTAGCCAACCCCAGCTACGAGGTGGGTTACTTGGGTCAGATCGTTTTCCACACGGCACGTGTATTTGTCGACTCTATTCGCAGTGTTCGATTTGAAATTCTGATGACTCGGGTGACCCGAGTCGCCCGGGTCATGTTAATCGATTACGGCTCCGGTTTCAGTTCTCAACCAGTTTCAGTTCTCAACATCGCTTCTGCGCATGCGTCAAAGCATCTGCGCATGCATCAAAGCATCGTCTGCGCATGTGTCAACATCAGCCCGATTCAAACCGTCGCCGATCGCTGCAAATCGCTGCCTCATACTGACACTATAGTGTCAGTGTCACTAACCTTATAGATTTAATATACTCTTTTCGGTAAACATCTTTTCTATATGTGTACCAAGCGATTTGTTTCTAGGTGGTGTGGTTTTAGAGATATTTCACTTTTTCTGTATGAAGATTGCTCACGACCATTGACAATGCCTGGGCCCGTATGCATGGAGCGGTGTTAGCGAGGCAAACCGCGGTTAGGGCGGGATTTCTGGTTTAGCACCGAAAAGTCGGTATGCATGGAGCAGTGTTAGACAAACACCGCGCGTTTAAACTCGGAAATTCTAACCCCTGGGGCCATATGCATAAAGCAGTGTTAGCGAGCCAAAACGTGTTTAGACGGGATTTCTGTCATATTTAACCGAGTTACTTAAGCCGTGTTCACACCTGCAAGTTTATGCCGAACTAGATAAGGCGAACTAGTGTCGTATCCACACACAGAGCGGTTTAAGGCGGAAATTGATATCTGCGCATGAGCAAGTCCATACTAACCACCGCCAGTTTCGGTTAGTCGACGTCACCACGAGAGTGTGGGTTCGACCTAGATCTGTTTCGACTGAATCGTATTGTTTTGGAATAGTCAAAACTTCTGCTGGGCAGTGAAACCCTAAAAATAAATGATGATGTGCACAGCTAGCAGTTTCATAAAGCAAATTTACCGGAAAGTCAACAAACTCAGATCTCGACTGTGACGTGCTTAAGCCGCTTCAAGTAAACTGATACCGTTCACATTAGGAAGTTGGGCCGACTTAAGTTAGATCGCTTCATATAACCTACTTGAAGCGAACTAGATGAGGCGACTTAGCCTTAAGTCGCCTCAGCGTAGTGTCCACACGGCGAATGTGAGGTGACTTAGATGAGGCGAACTAGTAGAGGCGACTTAACGCCTGTGTGTGAACACAGCTATAGTCAAAGAGTGAAATTTTATTCGAAGCGAGATTAACGCTGCCGCCGCAACAGCGGCGATATTAATATTTCGAATCGACGAATGTAAGTAAACAAATCGCCACCGCCGCCGCATGGACATCGATATCCATACTGTCCAACGTCAACTGAACATGGCCGCTGCCATCGCCGCCGTATCGGCGGCAATATATTAGGCCCAAATCTATTAAATGCTGTCATATTTAACAGAATTACATACGCCATAAGTGAAATTTAATCAAATTAACCCTAAATTCGAACCGATATTAACGCCACCGCCGCATTGCCGGCGTTATTCATATTGTCAAATCGAGGGATTTCCCAAATCTATAAATAACTTCACGTTTAGCTATAATCAAAGTGTTATGCACTCCTGCATACCACTTGACATATTTCCTGACCTCAGTGATAGCTAAACGGTGTCCGGCTGTAACACCAAAAGCGCGTCATGCATATGGCCCCTGGATTTGCCGGTACGCGCAGTGCAAAACATTATTCAAAATTAATAGAAATTCAGAACCCTAACCATATCAATTTAATATAATCTTGTAACTTGTGTGTAACTTGTGTGAATGTTGGTAAACATGGTTTCTATATGTGTACCAAGCGATTTGTTTCTAGGTGGTTTGGTTTTAGAGATATGTTACTTTTTCTGTATGAAGATTGCTCACGACCATTGACAATGCGCAGACGATGCTGTTAGATTTTGACGCATGCGCAGAAGCGATGTTGAAAACTGAAACTGGTTGAGAACTGAAACTGTGACACCGGTTTGTACTACTTGTTCTTGTAGTTCGGCTACCCACTGTAACTATAGCCGTGTTCACACGGGCCATGTAAATCGATTCGTAGAAATCGACTTGCCTAGTTCGGGTTACATTTCGCGTGTGAACGCGCGCCTGAGGCGGATTATAGGGCTGAATCGATTCCTGTGATCCGCATAAGCTAAACCACTTGTAGAGGTCGATTACGTAAATCAATTTCTGTGAATCGATTTATTTTGCCCGTGTGAACGCTATATAATATAATTTGGTCTATGAAACCGCTAGCTGTGCACAGATTTGTTTTCATCATTTATTTTTAGGGTTTCACTGCCCAGCAGAAGTTTTGACCATTCCAAAACAATACGATTCAGTCCATACATATCTAGGTCGAACCCACACTCTCTCGTGGCGACGTCGACATCGACTAACCGAACTGGCGCTGGTTAGTATCGCCTTGCTCATGCGCTGATATCGATTTCCGGCCCAAGTATTGCCCGTGTGAATGCGCATCTAAATCGATTCATATGATTCGCCTTGGCTGAATCGCTTTACATTTTGCCCGTGTGAACACGGCTTTAGTGTAAGTTACACTTACACTGTTACAGTGTAACTGTAACTGTAAGTCACTTACCACTACTGCACTAGTCTAGTATGCAATGTTAGGCTCGCACGGACCGCTGTTTCTAAAATAGTGCACCTGGTAGACGTCATTGTGTATGTGTAGTAGCGCTGATATAAGATATGCCTCTGGTATAAATTAAACCACAAAAAAAGTGTTAGGAAAGTGGAATATCCGTTATCAATCACTCGCCTCAACTCCCTCGCCCTGTCACGTGCTTCTTGTTGTGTAAACATTGATTTTAACGGCAGATGGCAGCACTAATACACGACAAGGAAACACGGCTTTACTAATTCTAAATACGTTTTCTTTCTATTTTGAAAATACATATACGTATCAGATTTTTCTAGAAAGAGACATCACGTGTTTTCATTCATAAACACATTCATTTAAGGCCCTAAACCGGTACTGAACACGTTGATACGGTGACAGGGCGTTTTTCTTTGTGTTTTACCCTTTCTGTAAGGAGGCTACATTTCCGGTTTTTCCTGTGCTTGTGGTGTAAGTAATACGAAGTATTTTATGATCAATGTTTATTTTGGTTGCTACTGGGGAAGTAAGGGGTATCGTCAAATACTAAAGGGAAAGAGAAGAGAGTCTACATACTTGAGTCTTTTTGGTATCAAAGTAAAGGAGACCCAGAGCGAGTCCTAGATTTACCTGAGTGTGACCAACAACAAGTTGTCAAGTTGAAGTTAGTTAGTCGGGCCACACCTGTGACCTTAGATACAAGATTCACCCCGTACTGTAGATACAAGATTCACCCCGTACTGCTGCAGTAGCCACAGGAGGGATGCATACCAACCTTATGTAAAAGCTGGCGAAAAAATGGGTCAAAGAATTGAGAGCCTAATTTCACAAACTAAGAAGCAACAATTATTCTTTACATCTGTTTTATTATTAGCCCGCTACTTTTGAGTTGAAAAATAATATGAATAAGCAATGCTTAGGACCGACCCCCCGATATAACTACAGCAAAGTATTTTATTATTGTGCGTGTATTTTCTTACTCCACTCGCGGTGTTCGATTTGAAATTCTAGTAACTAGGGTGACCCGAATACGGCCGTCGTTTCCGCGGAAGAAACTATTAATATTTCATTTGTGCATCCATGTTTATGCCAAATTGTTCTTTATTTCTTTTAATTTTGAATAAGATCAAAGTTTTGAACTGCGCATATCGGCACATTCTATGGCAGTGGGCATTTGTTTTGATATATTATTAACCAATAGCTGTCGGCCACCCTGATTACTGCGGACCGAAGTTCGACGAGCGATTTCCGTTTCCGTTTGCGTGATTTGGATTCTTGGTATGAGTTTACAAATGGCAGCGCCCATACAGTGCTATTTCCGTTTCCGTTTGCTGGATTTTGGCGAAGTCATGTTCAGTAAGAGTATTGTTTATGTATATATATATATATATTTACATGTGTTAGTCTTAAGCCTCCCCGTGGGTGGGTCGGTATAATATAATATCTAGTTTAATAAGATTTAAAAGTGAAATCGACGGTGTTCTGCGGCCGCCATCTTGTCTTTTTGCATTCTCTCCCATTTCACCAAATCTGTGCCGATATAAGTAGCCATTTGATACTGGAGCCACAGTTTCTAGTTCAGGTTCAATACTAAAGCTATTTTCGCCCGTATTTAGACTACGTTGACGTTGACCCGTGTACTACAAGTACCGGGTGAATCTTTTATCTACTGTGACCTATGATCCTATCAGTATCATTATCACTTATCAGTGTCACCCTGACCCTGGTTACTCACACAGGCACATCCCGGTTCCCGTGACACTACCACCCTTGTTTAGTAGTTACTCCCGCAGCTCTGTCTCTGACAGTTAGAGGTGGCCATTTGGCCTACTCTCACCCCACCCAACACATTTGACATGATCTGGGCTGCGTTCAGAGTCCGTCGTGGCGATGCTTTTTGGCCTATTTGCATTCAGGGTGCGTCTCGGTGACGCCTCCCTTTTCAGATAGGAGACAAAAAGCGCCTCGAAAATGGCTGCCGTATCCAGTAGTTTCAGCCTATCACAGCGCAGCATTTCCATTGCAAATGGCTGCCGCCTAAGGGGGTGGCCATTTTCGAGACGACAAACTGCTAGTGCAGTTCAGACTAGCGTGATGTCAGTGCCATCTCCGAAGCGCCTCCGAGACGGACCCTGAATGCGGCCCAGGCACGTTTGCACGTAGATAAAAGATTCACCCGGTACTTGTAGTACGCGGGTGAACGACAACGTAGTCTAAATACGGGCGAATATAGCTTTAGTATGGAACAGGGAGTAGAATGTCTGCCTCCAGTATCAAATGGATACTTATATAGGCACAGAGTTGGTGAAATGGGAGAGAATGCAAAAAGACAAGATGGTGGCCGTAGAACGCCATCGATTTCACTTTTAAATCTTATTAAACTAGATATTATATTTTTCAACTCAAAGGTTGCGGGCTAATAATAAGACATATGTAAAGAATAATTGTTGCTTCTTACATTGTGAAATTAGGCTCTCATTTCATTGACCCGCATTTTCGACCATTTTTATATAGGGTTGGTATTCACCCGTGTACTGCGAGTACCGGGTGAATCCTTTATCTAGTTTGCACGCCAGCACACATGACACGATGTCGATGCTCATGACTCAGTCATGTTACCTATGATAATGATGTACTACTCAATAAACTCATCAGACGTCACGAGTCTCATGACATATATTGCTTCGTTTCAATCAATATTACTGGTAATACTAGTACTACTAGTGAGTCTAGTCTAAACTAGATAAAAGATTCACCCCGACCCCGTATTACTACTTCTAGTACTAATTTAGCAGTACTGAGTTACTCAGTACAATGTGAATCTTTTATCTATACTAGAGACTTGCAGAACAAATTCAAATAGCAGATAGCTATATAAAACAAATGTATTCTGTTAAAATACATCAAACCCTTTAATGTAATATATAGATGGACTTTATAGGCGTAGCAGAAGCAAACCTATTACAGGTTATGTATCAGAAATACAGGCTAATTTTCTCAGTTACTCTATATAGGGTATTCACGTGACGTCATCAACCGGATGCACAGCCATTGTGGCGATATCAACCAGTAAACAACCCATAGAGTTTGCCGGTACGCGCAGTGCAAAACATTAGTTTTATTCAAAATTAATAGAAATCCAGAACCCTAACCTTATCAATTTAATATAAACTTTTTGGTAAACATGTTTTCTATATGTGTACGAAGCGATTTGTTTCTAGGTGGTGTGGTTTTAGAAATATTTCACTTTTTCTGTATGAAGATTGCTCACTGCCATTGACAATGCATTGACCAGGTTGGGTTTGTTATTGTGTTGTATCTCCACAATGGCCGCACTTCCGTTTAGCGCGATGTCAGTGCATACCCGATATTGATTTTCAGTTCCAGATTTTTGACCTGAGTAAAATAGTAAATAAACACATTGAAAAGTCCCAAAGTCATATATATATACGAACTGTCTTTTAGATGTATGTGCACTATCTATGATAATAACTGACAATTATTAGTTATGAATACGCAAAACAACAAAAGCACATGGCCTGTATCATGTAAATGTAAACAACAGCACATGACAAACCAATCAGAATGCTGCATTTTGGTCAGATGACCCAGCTGCTAATTGAAATAGATCACTTTACACCTCAGACAAATTCAAATATCTAAAAAAATTGCACCAGATACAATAAAATCGTCTGGCACAAAAAAAAGACATGTTCACCAATCTGATGGTGCTAATTTTATATGCGAGCCATTTGCCATTTATCAGGGAGGAGCACTGAAATGTTAGTCCCATAGACATAGCATTGGTGATTGAACACCCTGCTCAGTCAAGTTTTTCCTATCGGACGATGCGTGAGGACGTTTCACATGGATTTGCAAGTCTCTATCTATACTGGTACTAACAACTTGAGTCTATTTACAGACACAGTGACACACACACACAAATCATTAGATAAAAGATTCACCCCGTACTTGCGTTACAGGGGTGAATACCAACCCTATATAAAAGCTGGCGAAAACTGCTTTAGTATAGAACCGGAAGTAGAAACTGGTTCCAATATTAAATGGCTACTTATATCGGCACAGAGTTGGTGAAATGGGAGAGAATGCAAAAAGACAAGATGGCGGCGATAGAATGCCGTTGATTTCACTTTTAAACTACATGTTATATTGCATTTTTCAACTCAAAAGTAGCGGAGAAATATAAAGACATATATAAAGAATAAATGTTGCTTCTTAGATTGTGAATTTAGGCTCTCATTTCATTCCCCCATTTTTTCCCCAGCTTTTATAGGGTTGGTATTCACCACTGTTTGCAAGTATGGGGTGAATCCTTTATCTAACAAATCATATGCTCACATACGAGACAATATGGTGGACATATGCCTATTGAATTAGTCATTCTGTTACGTATGGTGTGACAGATGTGACCGCAAGGTGTCAGATGCTGACTGCAGTAATATGTTGATTTCAGTTATGGTGATGACTTCCACTCGTGCTTTGGATGCCCTGTGTTTATGTGAATACTACAACCGCAAAGGCGAGCGTAGTCATATCCTCACCTGCTGCTGTGATTGTGAAGCACTTGACACTGCCTGCGACCGGTCAGTACCCAGTCCTTGAAATATAGCTTTTGAAACAAAGTTTCTGTTACGTAAACCCTCAGGTATGTGAGGTATAAAGTACTTATGCAAATATTAATATGTATGTAATGCTCCTGTCTTTTATTGTTCTTATTTTCCAATATTGATCCTGTAAGCTTCCTTTTGATGTACCTTTCTTCTATGGGTTACTGGAGGTTGGAGTGTGGCCCGGAGACCGGGAGGCCTGCTTCCAAGCAGCTCCCCTAACTCCCCTCCTTTCCTCCAGGCAGTGCCTCACCCACCTACTAATGGCCCATTTCACCAATTATTTAGTTCAATAAAATTAAAGGTAAGTCTTATGGGCCAGCCAGAGTTATAGGCTTGATCCATATAAATCTGACTTGTCTCCTTTTCTGTTATCTAATTGTTATGGAAGGAATTAATAATATGGGTCATTCTCTAAAACTGGGCATTAAAGTGTGACAAGGAAACCAAAATTGAAAATCTTCCAAATAATGATCAGAAAACATTTAAAGTAAAAGCAGAATCCATGTTCATTTGAAGGTTTATATACTGCGCATTTATATTTCAGTGACTTCATATGGTACTAGTGTTATTCAACCGAACAAAGGGCAACCCGGTATTATAGTAGTAATTGTTATTATTTGTTGATCAATTTGTTTTCATCGCTGGGCAGCACTAGTTCAATTTGATTCAAATCTTTAATTTTGTTTTAGTAATAATTTTTGTTTTGTTCTTGTTCATTGTTTACGAGTTGTAACCGTTTGTAAATTGTAAACAGTCAAAGTCATGCCCCTCCTGATATGACCTTAGATGTTACCAGGACGGAAAACTCAATAATAACAAACAAAATAAACAAACAAAATCCTACTTTTACCTTGCTTTGTGTTAATTCGTTGATCTTAATGAGACAACAATAAACAACCCACGATTAGCCCCAAAAGCAACCAAATTCCAAAGGCAGCAGTGTAGCCCTCACAACCCGCACCATGATGGACAGTAGTAGCATTTGTCATGTTCGATTTTATAGATAGTTACCTGATGGTATATATGTGTGTGTGTAGAAATGAAATGTATGTTCTTGAAAATGTATATTTAAATGGCCTTTGACAAACTTTTTTTGTTTACACCCTTAAAATTCCTTGAAAAAGCCTTGAATTTTATCCTGACGAAGGACAAAACTACATATTGCATTCTAGCAATTTAAGCTAAGATTCCATATATGAGACTGTCTCAAAAGGTGCTAAGCAATATGGGACAAAACTTTGTCCATAGTAATGATCAACACACTATCTACTTATGCATTTGCTCAGGATAAACTGATTTGTTTTTTACATGGTGTTTCATAATCCCAATAGAATACAAATTGATTTGAAGCAAATGTCCTTGTGTTTTCAGTGTAACCGTTTCTGTGCTGTTTTGTGTCAATCGTTACTATGGACAAAAGAACGAAGAGCTAGCACCTTTTGAGACAGGCTCATATGCGAATGCGTACCCAGCATTCGCCTTCGCACCGATCGGTCCATTGAGTGATCCACTTTGCTGCCCACGCATTCGCTTTCGCAACCGGACATATGGAAGTACCACCATGTGTTTCCATGCTTTTCCATTTTTTGTCGCATTCACATATGCCCACATATGTGGAATCTTAGTTTACGGGTGTGTGTATGTGGAGGCTGTCTCATTCTCATGTCGAGTCTTTGTATCATTTCTGGCTGCGTTGCGCTTTCAGACTGCTGACGTGTCGTCGCGTGGACCCAGACGTGTGCGACGACATGTGTAAGACCATCATGGATCGAATGCGAATCCCATCCTTTTTTGGAAAGGGTGCCATCAAGGTAAGTTGCTTTAATTTCTCCACTCCATTCCTCATTAACGTGTTGTTTTCACTGACAAGCGACATCATCGTTGTATGTACAGATGGTGCTCAATAGATAGAGTGTCAGGTAGGCTGGGTTATGAAAATAACCACATGGAGGGTCTGTACGGGGGCCTGGAAAATCTTTTAAACTGTTTAACTTCATTTGCCCCATTTCAAGGCATTGAAAAGCCTTGAATTTAACATATTTTAGGTAATACACAATATTCACAATGCATGTGACAAATGCACGTATGTCAGTCAAATTTTAGGATATTTTGAAAATTGCAAAAGTATATTGGTTTTGGGTCATTGGAGCTTCCAAGAAAAATTGTCATGTTTGGGACCCTTTTGAAAATTTTAGCACGGTACCAAACTAGTCACTATTAATACACAATATTCACAACTCATGCGACATCTGGCGGGGACGACGAACACTACGGTTGTGGGACCGTTGCCACAGCGCATGCGTATGAATATTGTGTATTAGTGTTGAAAAATCTTGAATTCCATTAAACTGTCCCCACTGATCTAAATTAGTCTGAAATCGCCATTCACCGTTGTTGTTTTTTCCTGAAATCCGAATGAAAGTAGTGTTGAATTCCTATCAAAGGCAGCCTTGAAAAGCCTTGCAATAGCGTTGAATTCCAAGTCTTCAAGTCTACAGACCCTGATAGTTAAAGGAGTTTTTGCTAGGATTTATGCAGGGTTGTTGTTCACCCCTACCCTGGATAGGGGTGAATCTTTTATCTAGGGAGTCCGGTGTGGGACGGGATGAATCCCACGCTCACCCCTCATGCAGTGAACAACCAAAGCGATTGCTTTTCAGCAGTAGCGCCTGCAATATATGCCATGGACTCTCACAGTGGCCGAATCGGTAGAGTGCAGGCCTCCCGTGCGAGAGATCGGGAGTTCAAATTCCCGTTCGAGTCAAACCAATGATTTATAAAATTGATACTTATAACTTCCTAGCTTGGCATTCGGCATTAATAGCATAGGGCAAGGACTGGTTAGCTCAGTGTCAGGATAATGTGACTGAGTGGGATATTGGGTCATGGTGCCAACAGCCTGAGTTCCTAGTGGGGTAGTATATATAAAGTCGCCATAAGTGCGCACTGTCACAAGGTAATATCCATCCTAATATGACCTTAGATGTTGCCAGGACTTCGAATTCCAACAACCAACCAACTATTGTCTTTGTGTTGCCAGGTTCATCCGGATGTGGTGATTCCCATGGTGCTGGTTCCTTTCGGCCTGCTCATGGCCACCATCAACCAGTACATGACTGTGCTCTTCATTGTTGGCCTCCCAGCCTCCATCCTCACCTATTACGCAATGTGGAACACGCAAAATTTGAGGGAGCGAACCCACATCTTCTACGCCTGGGGACTGACCTCGGTCGCTGTCATGTTTTCCGTGTTCCTGTTTGTTGTCATTGAGTTCCGCAAGATTTTCTTGTGGGAAATCATGGTGGAGGTGAGTGAATGGCTTCATTAAACAACTCGGGTCATCCGAACCACTTTTTGGCGCATGCGCAGAATCTACGACCTCGGGTTGCATTAACGAACACGATTGGGTGGAAAAAATGGTGCTTTTTCTTTTTAATAACCAATATAACTACAGCAAAATAGGATTTTAAAGTATTTTATGATTGCATAATTTAGATTATATGTCCATTTTTAATCTGGATGGAATTTTACATTACCAAAAAAAAAGAAAGAAAAGTAGCTTTGCATTACATGACCAGCACAAATGCTCGTAGCACCCCCAGCCAAGTCGTGGGGCACTGGGGTCGGGTCGTTTTGCACACGGCCCGTGTATTTTTAGGCTCACTTTGCGGTGTTCTATTTGAAATCCTGATGACCTGGGTGACTCGAATCGTTCGGAGCGTCATAATCGAATACGGCCTAGGTGTGTTTGACTGGGAAGATGTTGTCCGCAAATCTTTTAGTCTCTGCCCACTAGCGCTCGTACTCACAGGGGGCTGACCAATCAAAATAGGATATCGTAGCAAGCACTCGCGAAGAAAATTGCGATGCAAGTTCATTTAATTACACCTTTCAAAATTAGTCCGGGCCTTGCGTGCAGGAGATTGGGTTTGTTTGTTTGTTGTTTTAGGTCCTAGCAAAATCTAAGGTCATATCAGGACGGGTTGCGACTTGTGACAGTGCGCACTCATGGCCACTTTATAGTGCTGCCCCACTGGAAGACCAGGCCGCCAGCACCATGACCTGATATCCCACTCAGTCACATTATCCTGACACTGAGCCAACCAGTCCTTGCCCTGTCCTAATAATGCCGAGCGCCAGGCTAGGTAGCAACAAGTATAAATTTTTAAGTCATTGGTTTGACTCGACCAGGGTTCGAACCCACATCCTCACGATTTACCAACACGGGAGACGGACGCTCTAACTCATTTGGCCATCCCGTCTGGTCCAGAAGATCCGGAGTTCGGTTCCCAGTTGAGTCAAACCAATGACTTATATATATAAAATTGATCCTGGTCGCTTCGTAGCCAGGCGTTTGGTATTATTAGGATAGGACAAGGACTGGTTAACGCAGTGTCAGGATAATGTGACTGAGTGGGGTATTGGATCATGGTGCTGGCAGCCTGGTCTCCCAGTGGGGCACAGCTATAAAGTTGCCATGAGTGCGCATTGTCACAATTCGGTACCCATCCTGATATGATCTTAGATGTTGTCAGGACGTAATACTCCTACAAACAACCAACCAATCATTGGGTGTATTTGACTAGGAAGATTTGCAAATCTTTAGGCAAATCTTTAGGCTTCACCCACTAACACAGAGTAGTGGACGTACTCACTTGAGGCTGACCAATCAAAATACAATAACAGAGCAAGTGCTCGGGAAGAATATCGCGATAACAGCACCTTTCAAAATTGTGTAGCCATATAAAAGAAAGCTATTGCTTGAATGAAAATAATATTCCGTGAGTTTTGCTATAAGAAATGAATAAAAAAGAAACTATAATGTACAGGATCAGAAGAAATGTGTAGTGATAATGTGGGGATGATGAAAATGGGAAATATTGTGCATGCTTGCCAAAATTAATTTTTGCATGCTTGCATCTCAAATATCTCAAAAGTTCAAAATAAAAGTTACTTCAATTTAAAATACGGTAGATTATAAGGATTAACCTCATATCTCAGAAAATGAGAGAAGCTCAAAAACATCATACTATGCAACTTTAAGATAATTATTTATGGATACTATCTAAGCACGCTTTATTTGGCATTGTTTTTAGGTGACGCTGTTTGGAATACTCATGTATTACCTGTATGAGTTACGCAAGAACCCCGGCATCATCCGGCGTGGCAGCAAGGCGGGGCTTTACCATCCGGGGATGAAGGCGACGAATACAGGCGATGACATGGACTCGCTGGGACAAAGCTATGGGCTCAGTAAACAGGAACTCAAGGTCCGGCTCTCTTTTTAATCAATTTTAAAAAGACACAATTTTAATTTTAATTTAATAAAAAATGTCAAAACTTAGCCATTTAAACTAAAAGTTACTTAAAACTAAAGCAAGGTAGATTATAACAATCAATTTTATATATTTTTCTCAGAAAAATGACAAGCTCAAACCCATCAGACTATGCAACTATAACCAAATTTGAAAAAGGCAAATAAAATTGTAATGTAAATTAATTAAATTACGGTGGTTGATTAAGCGGAAGGAATATCAACTTCAGACATTTTGTTTTCACTCATTCCTCATTCCACTGCTCCTTGTCCCATCCTAGTAATGCCAAGTGCCAGTCTAAATAACGACAAGTATGTATTTTTAACTCGTTAGTTTGACTTGGCTGGGAGTATTGCGTTATTTTTTAATATTTATTAACAGTGTAGTACTCTGTTAATACACACTGCATTCTTATTCTGTTTTATTTTTGATAGAGAAACAAGCTCCTCTGCTTTGATTTTATCGGCATCTGTATGACATAACTTTCCCACAGGACGAGATTATGAAGGAGCTGGAGCGTCATGAGACACTGCTGGAGCACCAGGTCACGTGGGTTGACTCCCGGCCTATAACAGGTGAGCAGTTTATCCGCCTAATAATACACCATTTCTACCAGACGTGATGGCTGAATGAATTGAGCGTCCATCTCCCGTTTTGGTAGATCATGGGATTCAAACCCACTGGTTCGAACCCCGGTCGAGTCAAACCAATGACTTAAAAGTTGATACTTGTCACTTCCTGGCTTGGTGCTCAGCATTAATAGGATAAGGCAAGAACTAGTTGGGTCAGTAGGATCATGTGACTGAGAGGGATATCAGGTCATGGTGCTGGTGGCCTGATTCCCCAGTGGGGCAGCACTATAAAGTCACCATGAGAGTGAACCTTCACAAGTCGGTACCTATCCTGATATGACCTTGGATGTTGCCAGGGCATAAAACTACACAACCAACAACCAACTAGCGTCACTTCTGGTTTCCTCCCTACCAACCTGCTTAACCAGGTCTACATAGGCTCCCCAATTGACTGATTCCACACTTGCGCCATCTTTATTAGAAAATGCGGTTGTGTAATTGATCCCAGCAGAGCCTTAGCAATGCCATGGTTTACTGTTGTGGGCCCCGATTCCAAATGTTCATGTATTTTCGAACGAGGATACTGACAAAGAAAGATTCCTCACATGGATGGTAAAAATAAGGCGTGATTCCTGGCTCAGGGTTTAGTTGGCGCCTATAGCAAATGACAGATCTTTCCGCACTGTATGGATACGATTTGCCCATAATTACAGCTGCGCTGGCGAGTGTCTCTGCACCGCCAGTGGTTCATTGGGCACTTAACACAATCGCAGATCTCTCAGTACTGTGTGGGTAAAATTTACCCATTCAAACTCACACTTCTCACTTACTAATCATTACGTTAACTGAGGTGTTTGTGTTGTTGTAGGGGGCCTGCTGGTGACATGTTTAACTGAGTTTGTGTTGTTGTTGGGGGCCTGCTGGTGACATGTTTAACTGAGTTGTTTGTGTTGTTGTCGGGGGCCTGCTGGTGACATGTTTAACTGAGTTGTTTCTGTTGTAAGGGGCTGGCTGGTGACATGTTTAACTGAGTTGTTTGAGTTGTTGTAGGGGGCGGCTGGTGACGTGTTTAACTGAGTTGTTTGTGTTGTTTTAGGGGGCCAACTGGTGACACGTTTAACTGAGTTGTTTGAGTTGTTGTAGGGGTCCTCTTGTGACGTGTTTAACTGAGTTATTTGTGTTGTTGTAGGGGGCCAACTGGTGACATGTTTAACTGAGTTTGAGTTGTTGTAGGGGTCTGCTGGTGACGCGTTTAACTGAGTTGTTTGAGTTGTTGTAGGGGTCGGCTGGTGACGTGTTTAACTGAGTTATTTGTGTTGTTGTAGGGGGCCAACTGGTGACATGTTTAACTGAGTTTGAGTTGTTGTAGGGGTCTGCTGGTGACGCGTTTAACTGAGTTGTTTGAGTTGTTGTAGGGGTCGGCTGGTGACGTGTTTAACTGAGTTGTTTGTGTTGTTGTAGGGGGCCAACTCGTGACATGCTTAACTGAGTTGTTGTAGGGGGCTGGCTGGTGACATGTTTAACTGAGTTGTTTGTGTTGTAGGGGGCCTGCTGCTGACATGTTTAACTGAGTTGTTTCTGTTGTAGGGGGCTGGCTAGTGATGTGTTTAACTGAGTTGGTTGTGTTGTTGTAGGGCCCGGCTGGTGATGTGTTTATAACTGAGTTGTTTGTGTTGTTGTAGGGGGCTGGCTGGTGATGTGCTTAACTGAATTGTTTCTTGTGTTGTAGGGGGCTGGCTGGTGACGTGTTTAACTGAATTGTTTGTGTTGTTGTAGGGGGCCGGCTGGTGATGTGGTGTGACGTGTGCGATGTACAGAAGGTGGCACGGTCGGGCCACTGCAGCGTGTGTCATGCCTGTATCCATTGTCGGGACCATCACTGCGTCTGGTAACGAAAATACTGCCAAACACTCGCCTCCACTAGTTTTAAAAATATCATACCACGCTTTTTCATTTGATCGATTTTTTTTGTGTACATCAGTCGATTAAACATGGAAAATTTAAATCGCGGACAATATTATTGGTCTTCCTCATTCCACTGCTCCTTAGCCTATCCTACTAATGCCTGACTTAACCAAGCCAATGATTTGCAAAATTCAAGATTTATTTTTGATTAATCATTTTATTTTAATCATTTATTTTTGTTCGTTTTTAAAGAGCTTAATTATTTGTTAAAAATGGTCTTAATTCACAAGACATGGAATTGAAAAGAAAACAAGACAATCAGTTCAATGATCACTCTTATATGACCTCAGATATTACTGAGATGTAAACTCCCCCCCCCCCCCTCCCAACGAATAAAACAAGAAACAAACAAGTCACTGCCCATCATGATGTGATATAGGTTGCTAGGATTTAAAACCCCAACAAAGAAAAGACCAACACAGTTTATACAGCAACCCACTACCTTAATCTGTAATACTGAACTTAGCCCTTCTTGAAGATTTATACTGTCTCTCATGGATTAGTCTGAATGGACTTGTTTTCACCATTAGACAGTTTGTCGATAGAAAGCCTGAGACTACACTTTTACCGACCCAAGGGATTTTTAACCTCCCACACCACATAGACATGGTATGAGAGCAACTGGCCTTTGATGACACTGTTAATTAGACACAGTGGTGGAAATCCAAATTGCCAGAGGTGGGGGAATGGGGAATCGAACCACCAACTTTCAGATTAGGAGTCTGACCTAGAAAAAAGTCAGACACTCTAACCACTCTGCCACTCTGCCACAGAGAACAGCTGATAGCTAACACACTAAGCCTCCATCTTAATCTACTAATACCTCCTACCTAGCTATCCGCAGAGCTACCTCTCTACAATGAAATGGTGGTGAAAAAAAAAGTATTTTCTGATGAATAAACCAAGGATGAAAGATTGCCGCGATTTTTAATATTAACCGATTAACATTAATAAAATGCCAATATATATATGACAGCCCCGTCCTGATATAACCATAGATGTTGCTAGGATGGAAAACCCAAACAAACAAATAATATATGACAGCAAGCAATTGGTTAGTCCGAATCCTGTTTTTATATAACCTTAGATGTTGCTAGAACATAAAATGCAAACAAGAAAGAGTTTGACATTGATGATAACACAGTCACGATAAAAACAGTTGAAACATGGCTTCCGGCATTTTTCCACGATTCCTTGGCAGTGCTAATCCTATAGGGGAAACTGTGTTTTCACGTAAATTCGCCATTGATGTAAATAACCACGACTTGGTTCTGCCCTAACCCGCTAGATGGCGCCAAGGTCTTGGCCTGATTTCCACATTTCTTTGCCCGATACCACTTTCATCCCTGATAAACTGTTCACCTATTTTGCTTTGACGCGGCTGCTCTCCTTTCGCAGGGTGGACACTTGTATTGGAGCAGATAACCATCGGGCCTTCTTTTTCGGTCTCGTGTTCCTTGAGCTGACCGGGTTTTATGGAGCGCACCTCACCCTCACCACAGTCTGCACTCCGACTATGTACCTCGACTGGTTCCTGGTGCCCGTAAACTGTTACTACGTCTACGCAGACTTCCCGTAAGTTATCGAATACAGAAAAACCTCTTTAACCGACCACCACCACAGCTGGCCCACTCCCCTGTATCGGTCGCTTTATTTGGGTCCCAAACGATCACCCATACAGTACCATTGTAAAAAAAATGTTAAACTCCCTAAGCCGACCAGCTCCCTAAATGAACCATTTAAAGTCTGTCCCATGGTCGGTCGATTTAGATAGGTCTTACTGTAGTTCACACCGAGCAATAGGCCTTTTCCACAGAGCATGCTTCACAGTGAGGTGATCCTCATATTAGTTCCTTCTGCTGCCATCAGAGGGCGGGTTGGTAGTGGAAATCCTCTATAAGACCTTTTGCACAGAGGATGCTGCACAGTAAACTGCTCCACAATACATTAGTTCTTCCACTAATACCAAAGGGTGGTTTGGTGGTTGAAAGCGTCTATTACTCTCAAATTGGTAAGACTCCGGCGCGGTGGCCGAATCGGTAGAGCACGGGCCTCGCATGCGGGAGTCCAACCTGTTCCCGGTCGAGTCAAACCAATGACGTTTAAAATTAATACTTGTCGCGTCCTAGCCAGGCGCTCGGCATTAATAGGAGAGGACAAGGTTAGCTCAGTGTCATGGTAATGTGACTGAGCAGGATATAGGGTCATGGTGCTGGTGGCCTGGTCTCCGAGTGGGGCAGCACTATAAAGTCGCCACGAGTGTGCACTGTCACAAATCTGGACCCGTCCTGATATGCCCTTAGATGTTGCCAGGATGTAAAACTCCAACAACCAACCAACCCTCTATAACACCATTTTCACAACATGCCATACCATGAGCTGTTACCTACGTTCTTGCCGTCAGATGGCGGGTTGGTGGTGGAAATCCTCTATAAGACCCTTTTCGCAGAGCATGCTGCACAGTGAGCTGCTTCTCACAATGTTAGTTCTTGCCACTTCCATCAGTGGGCGGGTTGGTGATGGAAATGGTTTTTTGTCAGCTCTCCGGTTTTTTTTCTTGTGTCATAGCATTATTTCCTGCTAAGCATTCAGCATTGTCAAATTTCCGCAAGTCTGTTGTTTGAGCTGACTGACTCTCAACCCTACATCCGCATTAATGAACAAACAGAAAGATCCAACTGTGGGTGCTTCGACAGAAGTGTATTAGCTATGCCCTTAAAAGCTTGGAATCGCGAAAGCAGTTATCTAAGAAACACCAAAACACTATTAGAATACGAAAATAAAATGAAGAAAGATTGGAAGTGATATTATAGATAAAGAAATATGTACTAAGTAATAGATCAGGGATAAACAGTAAGTCAGCCATAAAACATCACAAACCAACAGGAGATGCCGTATTAAACAACTACAGACCATTAAATGCCAGGCAAGACGTGCAGTTCAAATAATAGGTATTAGGCAAAATGAGCTGAAAACAACAAGGAAAATGGAGTACCTGGCCCCCGTGCAAATTGTCCACAAACCTAACCTTCAAAGGTGAGAGAAAAACAAAAGAAATAACATAGTATATATAGATTAAAACACTAATTGCATCGGTAGAAGGTGCTACAGAACTATGTAGAAAAATATAATCCAAAAACAAAATTGGAAACTCCCCTATTTTACACCAAACAAGTTTTACAGAAATGATTGATTAAGGAAATGAATCTGTATTGACTATGACCACTACTGCACAGTGGCGAAAACAAGTGCATGCACTTAAGGCCAAATAAATAGTTTTTAGAATTTGTGATCGTCCCCGCCCGTGATTAAAATTGTTCTTTTTTTGTTGTTGATAAAAATGCATTGGGCTAGCAGCAATTCAACTTTCGTAAGCACACAATCTGTGCAACATAGTTACATATTATGTCTAAGTCATACCCCAGGAAAAAAACAACCCAAAACCAAAAGAAATCCCCGCCTGACCCTAACTTGTGTGATCAAAAGGACGATGACCAACTTTTTTTTTTTAGTTGGCATAACCGTTATGAGCAGAATAAATAAACTATCACTAAAACAAAACTACATTTTGTTAAATGATTGAAGATTGCCGGTGGTAACTGAATGTTTCCCTGCAGGACCGCCTTGTCGTTCGTCTCCGCCTGCTACGCCATCATGTTCTGCATCTTCAATCTGGGTATATTTCTACAGCAAGTCATCTTCATTTCACAAAACATCACATCACAGGTACGCGCATCTCACTAGGTACCGGCAGTATTTAAGAAACACTGGAAGAAAGTATGAAAATCATGAAAAATTGCTGGTTTTAAATACTCCTATTTGTGTGTATTTTTAAAGTTGCATAGTCCGATGGTTTTGAGTTTCTGAAATTTTCTGAGGTAAAAACATTAGGTTGATCGTTATTATGTACCTTACTTTAGCTTGAAGTAACTTTTATTTTAAGTGGCTAACATTTGCGATATTTGAAGTGGAACCATGCAAAATTAATTTTGGCAAGCTTTTCAAAACTCTGACCCCATAGGTTTCTGCAGTAACAGGTTCTTTTCAATTGCCTCAGTATTCCCTTCTATGTGGTGACAAATGTTTAATAAGTGCACCAGTATCTAAGTTAGCTATGTAGAATCAAATTTAGATAATTGTTTTGGTTTTGAAATTTTGATATTTTCATCGGACTATGCAGCTTTAAATTTAAAATACCCGGAAAATAATGTGAATGAACTAAAACTTTACTCATTATTTTGATACCAAAATTAGCTGGGCTGTATATTAAGACACCACACTCCATAGTTCATTTGTGTCTGTTCTCTTTGAGGAGTAGACCAGACACGGTTGTCGAATCGCTAAGAGCGCAGGCTTCCCAAGTGGAAAGTCGCGAGTTTGAATCCCAGGCGAATCAAACCAATGACGTACAAAATGTATAGTTGTCGCTACCTAGCCTGGCGCTCAGCATTAACAGGACATGACATGGACTGATTAGCTCAGTGTCAGGATAATGTGACTGAATGGGATATCGATTATGGTGTCGGTGGCCTGATCTCCCAGTGACTCAGTATCCCTTTCAATGTGGCAACAAATGCTTAATAAGTGCATAAGTATCTAGGTTAGTTAGATATGTAG
Organism: Branchipolynoe longqiensis; assembly: GCA_030323885.1. NCBI lineage: Eukaryota > Metazoa > Annelida > Polychaeta > Phyllodocida > Polynoidae > Branchipolynoe > Branchipolynoe longqiensis. Next base: position 21,642,700 of record CM059202.1, read on the forward strand.
AATAAAATCTAGATAATTGTTTTGGTTTTGAAAATGTGATGCTTCATCGGACTATACAGCTTTAAACAAACAAAAAATGCCATCCACCTTTTTTTTTTTTAAAGCTGCAAACAAATGAATTGAAAAGAAAAATTGTTTATGTATATAACATAATTTTAAAATAATTATTTTCAAGTTCCAAAGAAAATTTTTCCTCCTTCAAATAGTCTAAATTATGTTTTAAATATAAACACACTTTTAATATGAAAATTTAAATTTAAGATGTATATTTTTTAACTTAAAAAACACTATTTTAGTATTAAATTTAGTATCAATAATGTTTGCATCAGCCCCTCTCATGAGATGGATGCATGATTGAACGCAAGCGCATTTCGACCCTCCCTAGCCTCATCGATGCGGCCCACTTTTCTCCCAGGAGATGTATCGTGCGACACAGCGGGGCTGGGCCTACTGTTTCTGCTGCACCAGCCACAACCGCAACAACCGCGGCCTCCTTACGAACTGGCGAGACTTTCTGACTGGCCGACGCCAGCAGAGTTACCACAGTGAAGGAATCAACATTTGAAAGCCGCTAAGCCAGGCGGTAGCATCTGTCCATATACCAGAATTTCAAATGGTTTCATGATATGTGATATGTTGCTAGGATGTCAAACAAAAAAAAAACATGCAAATTTACTCTCTTTTAATATTTTGCTAATACCATTTTGTGAAACAAGTAACCAGACTCTAGTGGTGTTTTGGTTTTAGAAATTTGATGATTCCATCGGACTGAAACTTCAATAAAGGAGAGAAAAAGGAAAGCCTTATATTTTTACTGTAAATAGTTTGGTCACTTTCAATTCACCGGAGGCAAGAATATATTTGCAAACGCTCTTTTAAAAATAGAAGAAGAAAAAAGTACTATACTTTCCTTGGTAGGAATCACGAAGTTATCCGAAGTCGTCCATATCTATCTCATTTAATGATATTATTTAGATAAAATATGTTGACCTAAGACATTTCAGCGTTGAATCCTGCAATTTCACTAAAATACCAATATAGCTTACACCAGCCAATAGACCTATTTCATATGACGTCAGCATAGGTATTTAAGTCCGTGCGCGCGCTGCTTGGCTGCAGGACGACACACTGTAGCTTCGTACCCCGCTACCTAGACCAAGCTAGACAACAGTCAGACTGCAAAACTCAATGGCTATGAGCAATCTTCATACAGAAAAAGTGAAATATCTCTAAAACCACACCACCTAGAAACAAACCGCTTGGAACACATAGAAAACATATTCAACGAACAGATTATATTAAATTTATACGGTTAGGGTTCTGCATTTCTATTAATTTTGAATAAAATAGATGTTTTGCAATGCGCGTACCGGTAAACTGAATGACAGTGTGCATTCGTTTTGCACCCAAGGTGCGCGCGCGCACACAATATTTATGAACGTTGAAAGGGGTTTATACGGTATAAGCTATCTTCGGACACTGATAAAAAGCAAGCCGCTTTTCATCAACGATAAAATGGTGTGGTTTACGATGAAACCATGTTTACATGACATAAGAGTTTATGCGATTAAGGCAGCTTTAACGTGTAGACTCAGTCGCCATATAAACGGAATTTTGCAACAAATGTGTGCTGATTGCCGAAACATTTTTGGGCTTTGACATGCATCCCATAATTCACTGCGATATCCTATAATACACTGCGATATCCCATAATTCACTGCGATATCCCATAATACACTGCAATATCCCATAATTCACTGCGATATCCCATAATACACTTTGATATCCCATAATGCACTGCGATATCCCATAATGCACTGTGGTATCATTAAAGTAGCGCTCCCCTGGAGAGTCCTACTAGTGATATATTGAACCTGTACAGACCGGGTCTGTGTGTATATATATATATAATGCATGTGTTGTGTAACTGGGTCAAACTATCATCTGAGTGAGGCCCGATGTGTTTTTGATAGAAACTATACCTTCGGGTTCAAACTAGCTGTAACCTTAAAGTTGCATAGTCCGATGAAAACATCAAATTTTAAAAACCAAAACACTTATCAAGATTTGATGCTGCATATTCAACTTAGATACTGGTGCACTTAGTAAGGATTTGTTACTGCACAGAAGGTCGTAATAAGTCAATTTAATAGAACCTGTTAGTACTGAAGTCTACAATGTCAGAGTTTTGGCGTGCTTGCCAAAATTAATTTGGCATGTTTTGACGTCAAATATCTCCAAAGTTAGCCATTTAAAATCAAATTTACTTCCAACTAAAATCAAATGGATTACAACGATCAGCGTAATGTATTATCTCAGAAAATGGCAGAAACTCAAAAGCATCGGACTATGCAACTTTATTTTGTATCAAGGCCAAATTAACTTCAAATATCTTTACACTTGATGAACTTTATATGAAGAAAGTCAATCTAATCTTGGCAATGGTTGTGAGATGGAAATCATTCAACAAAGTGGCTGTCAAATGTTCTCAACATTTTGGCGGCCATACCAAGAGTATTATTTTCCAAGCTGGCACAGTGCTGTGGTAATGGAATGTTTAGTGACACTAATGTGGTCAGAGCTAAATGGAATATTAGTGACACAGTAATGTGGTGATAGCTGGATGGAATATTAGTGACACAGTACTGTGGTGATAGCTGGATGGAATATTAGTGACACAGTACTGTGGTGATAGCTGGATGGAATATTAGTGACACAGTACTGTGTTGATAGCTGGATGGAATATTAATGACGCAGTACTGTGGTGATAGCTGGATGGAATATTAGTGACACAGTAATGTGGTGATAGCTGGATGGAATATTAGTGACACAGTACTGTGGTGATAGCTGGATGGAATATTAGTGACACAGTAATGTGGTGATAGCTGGATGGAATATTAATGACGCAGTAATGTGGTGATAGCTGGATGGAATGTTAGTGACACAGTACTGTGGTGACAGCTGGATGGAATATTAGTGACACAGTACTGTGGTGATAGCTGGATGGAATATTAGTGACACAGTACTGTGGTAAGAGCTAAATGGAATATTAGTGACACAGTACTGTGGTGATAGGTGGATGGAATATTAGTGACACAGTACTGTGGTGATAGCTGGATGGAATATTAGTGACACAGTACTGTGGTGATAGGTAAATGGAATATTAGTGACACAATACTGTGGTGATAGGTACATGGAATATTAGTGACACAGTACTGTAGTGATAGCTAAATCCAATATTAGTGAGCTGTTAATGTTGGTTAACGTTAACGCTGACACGACTGTCTGTCTGTTTGCCCTCCATATCCACCTGCCTGAATGTCCTACTCACGTGTAGAACCCAACTTCCGGTTAATGTGAGTCGATAACAGATTGACTCACTGTCGCCTTCCAATGGACGTTTTCGGACTAAGTTGAACCAAGTAATGAATCCAGCGCTAAGTCTCTATTCAGTGTGATCAGGGGATCGGACTGGGTACTAGCATCTAGCGTACTGCTGTTTTTAGTTTCACTCGATTAAAGTTCAGGGATGAAACATTGAAAGACCTCTGCGATTTCGCAGATTTCTGCAATTATTTATATTCACCGATTAACGTTCGCAAAACGCTAATATATATGACTGCAATTAGTTAGTCCAAATACTGTTCTTACATGACCTTAGGTGTTGCTAAAACATAAAACCCAAACTTTGGAATTTTACCCACCATTTCCTGAAAGTGCTAATCCTAGGGGGTAAATACCCGCGATTTCAAACTTGCGTTTTTTGCTCCCACGGCTTGGTTTTGGTGGAACCCACTAGGTGGCGCCATGATCTCGGCCTGATTTCCACGTTTTTTTGCCCTAATTCACAAGCAGCACATGTTAGCTAATAAGGTATCGAATGGTACACATTAGGTTAAGTTTACCCTAATTTGTACTTTTTAAAGCCAATTTTGATACTTAAGAAAAAAGGATTTTATACTTTTTTGGTGTGTAAAAATTCAGAGTGGCAGGACTGAATCTGGCACCAACGCTTTGCGATCTGAGTAGGGCTGGCCGACTGCGGTGTGCGCACTAGTGTCTGGGCGACTGTAATCTATGCAGAGAAACAAGAATTCTTGTACTTCATCTTCATGATCTAATGTGATATTCAATTCCAGATTCAGCAAATTTATATTTGATGCGAATCAATGAAAGAGAATTGTAGATAGAAATGTGTGAAGATGTGATACAATGCGAAAGAATTTAAGTTTCCGGATTTGATGTCAACCACGTAAGCTGTTCGGCCGATAAATTGAATCTGTGAAGATGTGATATTATGCGAAAGAATTTAAGTTTCCGAATTTGAAGTCAACCGCATAAGCTGTTCGGCCGACAAATTTAATCTAACTGATGTGCTCTCTCCGCCTGTCGGCTCAAGCAGTGTTGTGGAAATGTCTTGTGTTGTTTTTAGTTTGCAGTGTTTATTGATGACATGTATGCTTTATTTGTATTGAATTCAGCAACAAATAATCCAGTGTTCTTGTCAATTTCAGTATTAATGACCTTACTAATTGTATTCACTAATATTGCACTGTTGAGTTCCATTGGTATATCATTATATAGTGAGCCTGTTCGAAAAGCATTGAGGGTCACTAAGGTTTTCAACATTTTCACCTGCTTATAAAGATGTACAACGTTTTCAGACCACCCTCCCTCCACACCTCCCGCCATTCCCCACAAAGTAGAACACATCAACATTTAATTACAGAAGAAGACTGGTTTATCATATGTCAACATTTGAGTAAATCGTAAAAATTGCACATGCCTGACAGTGACACCGTCCTCCCCCAGTCACCCTACCTCCACTGCCTGCTTTGAATGCTTTGTACAACCGTGAAAATGTTAGACATTTTTTTTAATCCTTTACTCAACATTTTCGGGTAAAGAATTTTGTGCAGGGAAACTCTTTGATACTGGTCAGGTGCGTTCCCTTAGGTCACTTATAAAAAGGGGGTGGTTAGGTTTAGATTGGTTAAATTTCTTTTGCAGGGAAACAAATTAGTTCTTATTGGGGTGTTTGAAAAGCTTACATGATTATGTTTTATGTCCCTAAAAGATGGCTGTGTTGTATATATTGTAATCAACGAAACGATCCTAGGTTGACGTAAGTGTCGCTCACTGTGCCTTGTCAGATGTTCAGCTTCACCCCTACTTTGACACTCATTTGAACATGACTCTTGTTTTCACAATTATGTGATGTTGCTCTCCAGTAGATTTTGTGGTAATTTTAATTGTTACTTTGTATTTTGAAAGTGGTCTTGCTTGTAACTTGTAATATAAGTATATAATTGTATATGTTAAACAGTGGTGTTGCTTGCAACTTACTGTAATTGTAAATATGTTAAACCAATCAGAATGGCATACTGGTACAGATGCTCATGAATTTGATGCTCGTTCACGTGAAACCAAAGAGAAGTTAACACACAATTTATATGTATCGCTACCTCGCTTGGTACGACAATGCAAGGACATGTTGGCTCAGTGTCCGCATAATATTTCTGAGCGGAATATTTTAACATGGTGCTGGTCACATTGCCATCTCATTAGGGCAGCACTATAAACTGCCATTAGTGTGCGCTGTTGCAAGTCAGTACCCATCTGGATATGACCTCAGATGTTGGTGGGGCTTAAAACTCCCAATCACTCACTATTGATTGGCAATTAAGGAGGAAGCTAAGGCAGATATCATATAGAAGGATTAAAGAGTCCATATAATACTTACATTCATGAATGCTAAGTTAACTGAAAGAGATTGCTGGGCCCCCCTACTCTCTCCTCTCATGATGGCCATTTCTGCAACGAGTATAAACCTCATCTCTCACTAGATGGCGGCACCGAGTCCCTTCTGGACTCTGAAATTATATTCCTGTGTGAAATGCCGGATCCAGAACGAGGAGGATCCCAGAAGCAATTAGCTGCAGCAGTATGTTTGATCCAATTCAAATATCATTCAATATAGTTTTGTTTATTAAAGCTGCATAGTCCGATGAAATATCAAATTTTCAAAACCAAACCAATTATCCAGATTTGACTTTACATATCTAACTTAGATACTGATGCACTTATTAAGCATTTGTTTCTGCATAGAAGGCAATACTGCGTCAATTTAACAGAACCTGTTACTCCAGAAGTCTATGGTGTCAGAGTTTTGGCAGGTTTGCCAAAACTAATTTTCCATGTTTGCACTCAAAATAACGTTTACCATTTAAAATAAAAGTAACTTTGAACTATTGTAAAGTAGAGACTGATATATTTATCTCAGAAAAAAATACAGAAATTCAAAACCATCGGACTAGGCAACTTTAAATGTGTTATTCAGCTGAATGTATATTTTTAAAGCGGTAGGACATTGGTGTTGCAGCCATAGCTATATATATAGCTTAAATGAGATGAGACTACAACATTATCATAGCGTCGTCTCAGGTGAAATATGATAGAGACTTGAAGATTGGTATTGGAGTCTATAACAGTGATGTCACAACGGGTTTGTTCAACCTCAGAATAGACAGCAACATAAGATCTTCAAGGAGAGGCCCAGACTTGAGGTCAGGAAAGACTCATTTTTTATTTCCAGTGACAGATCCAATGAAGTCTTCCAGACCAAGTGGTTGAAGCTCCAATGATACGAGCATTTGAGAGAAGGCTGGATACACATTGGAGAGGATCCCCGCAATTATATGACTTCAGGGCTCTGTTGACCGCCATATGTGTCCAAAATATAGTTATTTTTTACCATAACGAGATGGCATTAGGGCCTAGATCAGCCAATAGGGCCTAGATCAGCCAGAAAATGATCTGTAAGTTAATCCAAGTTTGGTCATGAGGAGGCATGTGGTTACCGGTGCAACGTGAGTTTAAAGTATAGGGTTTATAGCGAAGGATAGGGCTGGGAGAGCTACCAACCCTAACATTCTGTGGTTAAGCTGAGGCTGTAGCATTTCTAATACCCGCGTAAGAATACGCTTTCTACAGCGATGAAAATGTTGCAAACTTTAGAAAAATGCAGATTGAATACGAGCACAAAATTCACAATGAAGGGGTTAGAAGGAAGTATGCAGATTGTCCTGAAGAGCTATTTGGGTCATTGCCAGGTTTTCTTATTGTGTGTTTTAGCTACAGTGATGGCTTTTAAAGGTTTGCACCCACATCAACCACCGCTGTATAATAATTCACAAATATAACAAGTGGATATGTGCAACCGTTGTTTGTGTATGGGTCGTTCTCAGAAACTGTACCACTCTTTGTGACGTGGAAACCAAAAGTGAAAACATTCCAAATAATAGCAGAATGCATATGAAGGTTTGTATGTTGTGCATATGTCAGAGTTAACATTTTTGTTTTTCACTTTTTGATTTTGATCTTAAGCAAATTGAGAAAACTGTTAAAAATTAACCATGTAACATCCATCCATAACAAATTAACATCATTTTAACACATCCATAACATCATTTTAACCTAATTTTATTGGTTACTGTTAAGCGAAAGTAATTGTTTCTTATAGGAAAAAAAGTTGTATGGTGTCGATATGCAAATTTTCATATTTTCACGTCAGCACAAAATCATACAAGCATATTTTTGATATATTAAATGCATGTAGTATGGCTAACATGCTTAATGCACAGAATCAATAATTACTATTTGACTTATTACCCCCAAAAAAGAAAGCAAAATGATTAACAATGTAATGTGGAAAACAAGAATGTGCACAATTTCTGCAAATGACCCATATATGTGTATAACTAATCCGTTATTTATGGACTTGGTGGGACGGTGCATGGAGGGATGCAGTGGTAACTATTGGGGTTAAACTAGAATTCCATATACGCAGTATGCGAATGTGACAAATGGGGACCTTTTATGAGCCATTTCTCTCGTTATACATTTGGTGGCAGCACCCGTTCCCGGTCCAAGTCGGCCATCATGGTTGGATAGAAGGTGTGTGTGGTTGGGGTACTAGGGGTATAGGTGTGTGTGGTAGGGGGTATAGGTATGTGGTGGGGGTTTAGGGATGCTAAGGATTGTGAGGTGCCGCTCTACAAGACACCCCTACACCTCCACCACAAACCACCTACACCCCCACCACAAACCACCTACACCCCCACCACATCCCTAAGCCCCCAACTCACCACACCCACTCACCACACGGCCCTAAATCCCCGTTCAGCCCACACACACCAAAGTCCTCACCACACACCACACCCACCAGACAAATATATGCTCCCACCACACACCCACCATACACACCTACACCCCAACCACACCCATCCCCTCACCACACACCCCTACACCTCCACCACACACCCCAAAATCCTCACACAGACACCAAAATCCTCACCACACCCCTACACCTCCACAACACACGAGACCGGCATGGTGGGCCATTTGACGAGAGTGATGCAAACTGAAAGGTCCCCAATGGTAAACATGTAAATAGAATACAAATGATTCCATGTGTCCGACTGAATGCGATTTGCATAGATGACAAACTGGATCGGTCCATGTAGCGATTGGCGTGAATGTGTACATACAAAATCAGATGGACTGACATAAAATGCATGGGTATTCTTATTTATCAGATCACACAAATCGCATATTTCATACATATTTGCATACTGCATACCACCTTTGGAATCCTAGATTAAGTCAGCGCTAAGGACCCTCCTCAGTGGTTCGCCTTCATAAACTTACACAGAGAGGAGAATACTTACGCGGATTGATCCGGCCATGTAAAAAGGGACTTGTAGGTAATGACAAGTGTGGGCTAAAGCTGCATAGTATGTTTTTCAATTTCTGTCATTTTTCTGAGATAAAAATATTAGGCTGGTCATTACAAATCTACCTTACTCAGGCATGTGATTTCTTCGGTTTTAACCAGAATTCCGTTTTTTTTCTGGCCGCCAAAACTGCAATTCCGTGGGTTTTTTTAAATTCCATTTCTTTTATGGCTGCCGAAACACCTATGAAATACAATATTTGCATCCCTCTCGCGACTCAGTGGGATGCTATGTGTCCGCACAATAACCTAAAAAAAAATTTAGTTTATTTCCTTCAACCTATCACATGCCTGCTTACTTTAAAGTAACTTTGACTTAAAGTGTCTAACCTTTTGTAAAATATTCTGGTATACGGCATAGGGAGGAATGCAAATGTTCTATTACTGATCGGTGTATGTGATAAAGCGCATGTATGTATATATGTAAGGGCTGTTGGTGCCTGAGTCGGATGTAAATAGACATAGTGGTGCTGGCAGGTCTGGGTGTGGGTGCACTCAGGGCCTACCCCCTCTGCTGGGATAGTGATCACAGTCAAAGGTCAAGGTTGGTGGGGGCCATACAGCTTGGTGGTGGTGGGCAGACCACTGGTATCCATGTGGACCAGGAATGCTGGATCCCTATTGGTAGGGCCAAGAATGCTTGTTTCCCATTGGGGGAAAGGGTGGGGGTGATACTCTACAATGAACCCATGTAACCATATAAATAATAAACCAGAGCGCTTGACTCTCTCTTCTTCTTTACACTTTCTACTCTTCCTTTCTCTTTGTCTGTATTGATTTCACTATAGCTTGCCTACACAGCCATAGATTCGAGCCTTAGCTTTTACAGCTTGATCGATGAGGGAGATTGTAGACCTGAACAGAGGCTCTGTAGTTGCCTGTCTGTTGGCATGTCATAATTTGGGACCCATGTTGATCCCATATGGGTCCCAATTTATGACATGCTAATAGACAGGCAACTACAGAGCCTATGTTCAGGTCTTCAATCTCCCCCATCCATGAAGTGGTAAAGATATATGATTGAGAAGGATGTTACAATGTGCCTAACTAACAAGCATAGGTGCTCAATCAACAGCATAACTAACAAGCATAGGTGAGATGTAATTCGGTTGTTTTCGAAGCAGGTCGTTGGAGAGTCAGAAGTTATAAATGCCCGCCAGTGCTCATTAAACACCATTTTAATTGCAAAATCCTTTTGGTTAAGATTAACTAATTTTTTTTCCCTTTAAGAATAGATTTTACACCGTCGGTGGCCCGACGGTGGACAATGTGTGGTGACTGTCCCATCAATAGCCACTGTCGGCCCTGTGCTATCTGGGTACATATTATAACGTCAGTATAATGTTACTGTGATGTTAAAACATTACAATGCATGGTATAACTTCAGTCTAACATTACTGTGATGTTATAATGTACCATAACCAAATAATAACGTTAGCCTGACGTTACTTAACATTGTGTGTTAGCTGGGCATGCAAGGTTTTTTTCACTGCATCAACCGGAAGTGACGGGAACGCGTGCCCTCCTGTGGGGTCAGTTTTGACAAGCATGCCAACATTAAGTTAGCATGTTTACACTTGAAATAGACTGTCTACATTAATTTAGCGTGTTTACACTTCAAAGAGACTACCGGTACCTCCCAAGTTTGTCATTTTAAATCAAAGTTATATCAAAGTAAAGTAGCCTAGATTATAACGATCAACATAATATTATGTATCTCATATTTAATCTGAAACACTCGTTTTCGCTCATAAAATCTAATAAAATCCGTTTCTCGTGAGAGCTCGCCATTTCTCACGAGATGTCGCCGTTTCTTGCGAGATATCGTTCTTAGCTGCGAGATCTCGCTGTTTCTCGCGATATCCTGCCGCTTCTCGTAAGATCTCTCGCTGTTTCTCACATTACATTACGTCATGTATCAAGTTTTTGTACCTTATAATTTAGTGTTTCAATCGCTTCTTGCTGAGACCGGGTCGTGCGCAGATCTGCATTAGTCAGGTTCCAGAGTACCTAGACATTACTAGGTCATTCCTCATCACGTGATCATCGCGAGATGTGAATCTGAGCAACAACAACAATACTTTTGACAAGCTTGCCAACATGATTTTGGGTTCTTTCAGCTCAAATTGCTCCAAAATTAGCCATTTTCCATCAAAATGACTCAGGAATAATGAATAATAGTCAACCTGATATATTGATTCCAGAAATGATGCAAAGATTCGAAAGCCATCGGACTAGGCAACTTTAATGCCGAGCACCAGGAAAGGAAGCGACACGAATCAATTTTTATAAGTCATTGGTTTAACTCCCACGCAGTCACATCACCCCGATATTAAAGCTGCATAGTTCGATGAAATATCAAATTTTCAAAACCATACCAATTATCTAGATTTTATTTTATATATCTAACTTAGATACTGATGCACTTATTAAACATTTGTTTCTGCGTAGAAGGCAATACTGAGTCAATTTAACAGAACCTGTTACTGCAGATGTCTATGGTGTCACAGTTTTGGCAAGCTTGCCAAAACTAATTTGTCATATTTGCACTTAAAATATCTCAAAAGTTTACCATTTAAAATAAAAGTAACTTTGAACTAATGTAAAGTAGTAGTGATCGATCTAATATATTTATCTCAGAAAAAATACAGAAATTCAAAACCATCGGACTATGCAACTTTAAGCAACCAGTCATTGTCATATCCCAGTAGCTCCACGCTAGGTAGCGACAAGTATGAATTTGTTACGTCATTGGTTTGACTAGATCTGGGATCGAACCCACGACCCCACAAATAAGAATCAGGTGAGGCACTCCACTGTCACCCATCCAGTGCCTGGTGGGGTGAGTGTGGTCTATAACATGCTTACATGCATGGATATATCACCATATGTCTCTGTGTGTGGGACGTGTGTATGTGTGGGAGGGGGTGGCGGGTGGGGGGGTCAGACATAGGTCTCCTGAAAGGAAGCTCGGACAGACCGGAAGTGTGTGGGAGGAGACAGGGCACACACTTCCGGTCTGTCTGAGCCTCTGGGTCTCGGTCTTTCACCTGACACTCGTCCCTTCTGCCTCTCCCCCCACCCCCCCGCCCACACTCCCCTGAGATAAACATATTAGATTGAATATTAGAAACCACCACACTCTAAAGCCGTGTTCACACGGGCAATGTAAATCGATTCGTAGAAAGCGACTTGCCTAGTTCGCCTCACATTTCGCGTGTGAACGCACGTCTGAGGCGGATTAGGGCTGATTCGACTCACGTGATGCGCATCGTGTAGACCACCTCAGCGAGGTAGTCTACGTGAATCGATTCCTGTGATGCGGATAATTTTGCCCGTGTGGACGCTCTGAGGCGGATTAAGCACCTCACACGCATGCGCAGTCGACAGCTCAGTTTGTTGACTTTCCGGTCGATCAAAAGCGCATATTATATAATTTAATTAATGAAACCGCTATCTACGCACAGATATTTTTTTCATCATTTATTTTTAGGGTTTCACTGCCCAGCAGAAGTTTTGATCGTTCCAAACCAATAAGATCCATTAAATACATATCTAGGTCGAACCCACACTCTCTGGTGTCAGCATCGTCGAACCCAAAATGGCGCTGGTTAGTCTGTACTTGCTCATGCGCAGATATCCACTTCCGCCTCGCGCAGTGTCCGTGTGAACGGGCGCCTAATTCGCCTCACCTGATTCGATTTGCCTGATTCGCCTCACATTTTGCCCGTGTGAACACGGCTTAGGTTGAAGTAACTTCTATTTTAAATGGCTAACATTTAAAATATTTAAAGTGCGACTCTGCACAATTAGCCTAATTTTGGCAAGCATGCCAAAACTCTGACACTATAGGTTTCAGCGGTAACAGGTTCTATTAAATTGCCTCAGTATCTCCTTCTATGTGCCTACAAATGTTTAATAAGTGCACCAGTATCTGAGTTAGATATGTAGAGTCAAATCTAGTTAATTGTTTTGGTTTTGAAAATTTGATGTTTTGATCAGACTATGCAGCTTTAAATATATATATGCGTGTGTGTGTGGAAACCTTTTCCTACGACTTCTAGGAGCCTGTGTGTAGAACTAAATGTCTGCATACAAAATGTTGTGCTTGCCTTAGAGATTTGCTAAATCCATTTTTCCAACCACATTTATATATCAGTGTTAATTCAATGCCCCCCTTCCCACCTCTCTGTAAGCCATTGCTCGTTCGGGGGAGGGGGGGGGGGGGAAGGTGAGTCAAGTGAGCAACAGAAGAGCCATTACAAGAGATTTGTGCTTATTGGTTGACTGATATTCACACAGAGTAGTAGTTGTGCAGTTCCACTAATATTCCCATCTTGAGCGCGTTATAACTTATCCACTCCTGATTTGGTACACTGTAATGCCCCGGTCACATACATGTTAGTGAACGTAGTGGAAGCTAACGTGGGTCAAACGTGGTGTAAGTACATTAAACTATGTTGAAATACGTTAAGGTATGCCATGTTTTGGTATGGATAAATACGTCATGATACGGATAAATACATTACGGTATGGATGCCGGTACATTCAACTGTTAGCCTCCACATTCACCTATGTCCACTAATGTCTATGTGACCAGGGCTTAGTCCAAGTATACTAGAGCATGCTAGAGTACGCTAGAGTATGTTACCATCATGGATGCAAATTCAGCCCCATACGTAGCGCTCTTTGGAACATGTCCAAAGATTAAATCAGAACTCACGGCCCACCCACATTATTACCAAGGAGAAGTATGGATGCCGGTACTTTCGACTACGTTCAACTACGTTAGCCTCCACTACGTTCAACTATGTGTACTAACGCGTATGTGACCGGGCCTTAAGCCTGTATCAGGATGTCTACAGCACCTTGTATTCCCAGATGGTCACTTATCAAAGGAAGTTTTGACGAGGTTCAACTCTTACTTATCCACTTACTGATTGGGTAGGCGATAAGCCTGTATCTTCATATTCCAAGGTGGTTACCCGTCGAAGGAAGTATTGATGAGGTTCAACTATTACTTATCCACTTACTGATTGGGCAGACGATGAGGCTGTATCTTCATATTCCCAGGTGGTCACCCATCGAAGGAAGTATTGACAAGGTTCAACTATTACTTATCCACTTACTGATTTGGTAGGCGATGAGGCTGTATCCTCGTATTCCCAGGTGGTGACCCATCCAAGTAATAATGAGACTCAACTATTACTTATCTACCACTGATTATGTAGGATAGAAGCCTGTATCAGGATGTCTACAGCACCTTGTATTCCCAGATGCTCACCTATCCAAGTACTGACGAGGCTCAATGTGGGTTAATTGCATAATCCTGTGACTTTGAATTTCTGCCATACTAAAGCAATGTACAGTGAAACCTTCCTAAATCGACCGACCATGGGACCGACTTTAAGTGGTCCATTTAGGGAGGTGGTCGGTTTAAGGAGTTAAAATATGATTACAATGGTATTGTGGGGACCCAAATAAAGCGATCGATATAGGCGAGTGGTCAATCTGTGGAGGTGGTCGGTTAAAGAGGTTTTACTGTATCTACATATATAGATTTGGTCAGTCATTGCAATCTACTTTACTCTAGTTTGAAGAAACTTTGATTAAAGATGGCTAACTTGTAGATATTTGAAGGTTGGTTGTTGGAGTTTTACATCCTTGCAAGATCTAAGGTCATATCAGGACGGGTACCGACTTGTGACAGTGTGCACTCATGGTGACGTTATGGTGCTGCTCCACTGGGATATCAAGCTGCTGGCACCATGATCCGATATCCCACTCAGTCACATTATCCTGACACTGAGCTCGCCAGTCCTTGCCCTATCTTATTAATGGCCAGCACCAGGCCAAACAAAAACAAACCAAACAACCCAAAAAACACCAAAACACACACCAACAACCACCACCAAAAAACCAACCAAAAAAAAAACCAACCCAACCAACAAAAAAACAAACACAACCAACACAAAAAAACCAAAACCACCCAAACCACCAAACCACACCACCAACCCACACCAAACACCAAACCCCCACAACACCCCACCAGGCAAGGAAACGAGAAGTATCAATTTCTTATAAATCATTAGTTTGACTTGACTGGGAATCGAACTCTATCGATTCGGCCACCACACCCAGACTATTTGAAGTGACACACGCAAGACCGACATGCTGGACATAACTGGCTTCAGCAGTTACCGGTTCCATTAAACTAACTTAATCGTGACTTAATGCTCCCTCTGTGGCTCACAAATGCTGGCGCCGCCATCTTGCTGCTTTCTCACTCCGCACAAAACCGGGCGCGGTGGCCGAATCGGTAGAGTGCAGGCTTCCCGTGCGGAAGGTCGGGAGTTCGAGTCCCAGCCGAGTCAAACCAATGATTTAGAAAATTGATACTTGTCGCTACCTAGCCTGGTGCTCGGCATTAATAGGATAGGAAAATTACTGGTTAGCACAGAATCAGGATAATGTGACTGAGTGGGATATCAGGTCATGGTGCTGGTGGCATGGTCTCCCAGTGGGGCAGTACTATGAAGTCGCCATGAGTGTGTACTGTCACAAGTCGGTACCTGTCCTGATATGACCTTTAATGTTGCTAGGACGTAAAACAACAAACAAAGAAACACTCGGCACCAAAGCAGACCTTAAAGGTGCCTAGTCCGATGGGTTTGAGTTTATGTTAAAAATATATTAGGTTAATTCATATAATTTACGTAAATTTAACTTGAAGTAACTTTTAATTTGAGTGACTAACGTTGGAGATATTTGTAATGCAAACATGCCAAATTAATGTTGGTATCCTTGTGAAAACTTTGAAACCATAGGCTGCAGTGGTAACGTCAAAACTTTGACACCATAGGCTGTAGTGGTAACGTCAAAACTCTGACATCATAGGCTGAAGCGATAACATCAAAACTCTGACCCCATAGGCTGCAACAGTAGCGTCAAAACTCTAACAGTATAGGCTACAGCAGTGACGTAAAAACTCTGACATCATAGGCTGCAGCAGTAACGTCAAAACTCTGACAGTATAGGCTGCAGCAGTAACATCAAAACTCTGACAGGATAGGCTGCAGCAGTGACGTCAACACTCTGAAAGTATAGGCTGCAGCAGTAACGTCAAAACTCTGACAATATAGGCTGCAGCAGTAATGTCAAAACTCTGACACAATAGGCTGCAGCAGTGACGTCAAAACTCTGACAGTATAGGCTGCAGCAGTGACGTCAAAACTCTGACAGTATAGGCTGCAGCAGTGACGTCAAAACTCTGACACAATAGGCTGCAGCAGTGACGTCAAAACTCTGACATCATAGGCTGCAGCAGTGATGTCAAAACTCTGACATCATAGGCTGCAGCAGTGACATCAAAACTCTGACAGTATAGGCTGCAGCAGTGACGTCAAAACTCTGACAGTATAGGCTGCAGCAGTGACGTCAAAACTCTGACATCATAGGCTGCAGCAGTGACATCAAAACTCTGACATCATAGGCTGCAGCAGTGATGTTAAAACTCTGACATCATAGGCTGCAGAAGTAACATCAAAACTCTGACAGTATAGGCTGCAGCAGTGATGTCAAAACTCTGACATCATAGGCTGCAGCAGGGACGTCAAAACTCTGACAGTATAGACTGCAGCAGTGACATCAAAACTCTGACATCATAGGCTGCAGCAGTGACGTCAAAACTCTGACAGTATAGGCTGCAGCAGTGACGTCAAAACTCTGACACCATGGGCTTCAGCAGTTACAGGATCTATTAAATGGGTTTAGTATCCCCTTCTATGCAGGAACAAATGCTTAATAACTGCACCAGTATCTACGTTGGACATGTAGGAACCTAGATAAGAGTTTTGGTTTTGAAAATTTGAAGTCTGGTTGGAATTTTACATCCTGGCAACATCGAAGGTTATATCAGGATGGCTACCGACTTGTGACAGTCTGCATGCATGGCGACTCTACAGTGCTGCCCCACTGGGAAACCAGGCTGCCAATACCATGATCTGATACCAGTCACATTATCCTGACACTGAGCTAACCAGTCCTTGTCCTATCCTATAAATGCTGAGTGGTAGGCTAGGGAGTGACAAATATACATTTTGTAAGTCATTCGTTTCACTCGACTGGGAATTGCACTCCCGATCTCCTGCACGGAAAACCTGCGCTCTACCGATTCGGTCACCACCCGGTTTGAAACTGTGAAGTTTTTATCAGACTATGCGGCTTTAAGTGTTGAATGTGAGAAATGGTGAGGGATGGAGGGAGGGGAGGGAGCCCCCCCCCCCCCCCCCCCACACACACACCCGTGACCCTTCCCACTCACGGTAGGTCGTAGTCGTGTCACCTGGGTACCCGGTGTGGCGGTTTCAGCCGTGTCCCATGCTCAGCCGTGTACCTATACTCAAACTCAAGGCATTGTCAATGGTCGTGAGTAATTTTCATACAGAAAATACAGAACAAGTGAAATATCTCTGAAAGCACACCACCTATTAACAAATCGCTTGGTACACATATAGAAAACATCTTCACCAAAAAGATTATATTACATTTATAAGGTTAGTGTTCTTGATTTCTATTAATTTTGATTAAAACTAATGTTTTGCACTGCGCGTACCGTCAAACTCAAGGCATTGTCAACGGTGGTGAGCAATCTTCATACAGAAAATCCAGGAAAAGTGAAATATCTCTAAAACCACACCACCTAGAAACAAATCGCTTGGTACACATATAGAAAACATCTTTACCAAAAACATTACATTAAATTTATAAGGTTAGTGACTTAAGACCATTGACAACGCCTTGAGTTTGAGTATAGGTACATGGCTGAGTACGGGACACGGCTGAAACCGCCACACCGGAAGTGTACGTTGGTGGCGTCATATGCGGCAGTTTGTGGTACCAGACGCTGCTTGATTATTACAGGTCGTGACGCGACCAACACTGTGTGTATATATATATAGGTATGTAAATACATGCACACACAGTGGCACATTATGTATATATATATATATATGTGTATGTGTATATATATATATATATATATATATATATAGTTAGTATATGTATATACATGTATAAATCATCGGTATGAGGTATTTCCTATTATTATTATGATCCGTTATCGTCCATTAACGGACTCAGATTGATTTGCTGTGGCACATTCACCTACGGTGGCGCCGCCACCAGCAGTTCTTTGTACTTATTCCTCAGTCTCTGTATAGATCACTTGCTGCAAAAAGTTTTTTATTTATAAATATATATATATATGATGTATAACAAATTATGCGAGTATAAAGATATGTAAGATCCAACACTGTACCATTGGCGCCACCTGCAGCTTCCTCACCTCCACTGGATGTAAACCAGTGTCAGTCACACTGAAGGATTTTTTCTTGGCTAATATAATGTACCACCGTGTTTATATGTGTATGTATACACATTGGTTTGTTTGAGTTTTGTCATCTAATTTCTTTTTAAGCTCTTTACATAGAGTTCCAGTCGATTTCCGTCGTATTATTTATATATTTCTTTTTAATAATTTATATTTCTAATGTATTTTTTGTAAATGTGTGAGAGTCCCCCCCTCGCCCCCTCCCCCCCTTCGGAATAAATGGCGTCCCTGCCAGTATTTAAAGCTGCATAGTCCGATGAGGCATCACATTTTCAAAACCAAAAGCAATTATCTAGATTGTATTCTACATCTTTGAATTAGATACTGGTGCACTCATTAAGCATTTGTTACCGCGTAGAAGGCAATACTGAGTCAATCTAATACAACCTGTTACTGCTGAAGCCTATCGTGACATAGTTTTGGTGTGCTTGCCAAAATTAATTTGAAAGGTCTGTACTTCAAATATCTAAAACGTTAGACCAAGGTACATCAAGCTAAAGTAAGGTAGATTATAACAATGAATTCAATATATTTATCTCAGAAACATGACAGAATCTCAAAACCAGCGGACTATGCAGCTTTAATTTATATTTCTAATGTACTTTTTTTGTAAATTTCTGATGTTATTTTCCCGAAATATCCCGCATTCCTTCCGGTATTTAAGTTGGGCCATTTCCACATTCCACGGCGTTTCCTTCCCGTTCATGTCGTTAAAGCTGCATAGTACGATGAAATTTTCAAATTTTCAAAACCAAAACAATTATCTAAATTTGATTCTACATATCTAACTTAGATACTGGTGCACTTATTAAACAGTTGTCACCACACAGAAAGGAATACCTGTTACTGCAGAAGCATACAAACAACCAAAAACAACCACAAAACAAAACCACAAAAATTAAGATGGCCCGGCCCGGGGCCGGATCTCTTATTTCATTCACGTATTTATCTACTACTGCCTCTTTTCACACTATCAAATTCCTACCCATTTAGTAATCCTAGAACTATTTCCCATTCTTGTATTTATGCTCCTTTGTTGTCTCACACAATGTTCTCCTCTGTAATGTTTCTGAATCTCACGCTGCCCACTCGATACCGCACAACCTTCTGGGTCTTAATGCGTTATTAACAAACATGTTTTACTCATTGTCACTGCTAATGCCTTCACGGTGCGATGCCTATGCATACATGTGTAGGCACTATATAAAAAATAAGAATGGTCTTGGATTCAGATTTGATAGGAATGTGTATATTTTAATCTTTATATATAATTATCTTTATAAATATGCATACATCGTGACGCGACCAGGAGTGTGTCTATATAAATATAGGTATGTAAATACATGCATACCGAGTGTTCATCATCATCATGCTGTCGGGTGCAATGCAACAAAGACTGCTTTCATTACTTGACTGTCGCTCTCCATTTAGCTCTCTGCTGTGAGAGTGATGTCCATGAGTCGGTCTTAATGTCTCTCAGCTTCAGGTTTCTCTTGATGGTATCCTTGAACCGGAGACAAGGGCGCCCTCTCTTTCTGTAACCAGAAGACAGTTGAGAGTAGAGGATATGCTTTGGTAGCCTGTCTGATGACATCTTCATGAGGTGTCCAGTCCACCGGTGATTCTTTTTGATCAGAAGATCTTCCATAGAGGGCAGCCCTGTCCATTTGAGTATTTCCTTATTTGTCACTTTATCCTTCCAGGTTAGCCTCATGATCAAATGCAGATGTCGCATCATGAAGGCATGCAGCTTTTTCACCTGTCGTCTGTACACTGTCCAGGCCTCGGCTCCGTATAGTAGGGTGGATAACACGATTGCATGGTAGATCTTGCCTTTGACCTGCATGGACACATGGTGGTTGTTCCAGAGTCTCTGGCATAGTCGGCTGAAAGATGCGCTAGCCTTGGCCATCCTCCTCTGTATTTCAGCATCAATGCGTCCATCACTTGATATAGTGCTTCCGAGGTAGGTGAATTCCGGAACAGAGTTCAGCTTGTTTCCGTCAACCATGATATCCTCCTCTCGGGTTTTTGTAGAGTTGGGTTGGTACAGCACCTCCGTCTTCTTGATGTTAATCTTCAGGCCAAACTTCTTTGATGCATCAGAGAAAGCGTCCACTATTTTCTGGATCTCTTCAGCAGAGTGGGCAACCAGTGCACTGTCATCTGCGAATAGCAGCTCTCTCACCAGTATCCGAGTAGTCTTGGTCTTCACTCTGAAGTGTGCGACATTGAATAGGTCAGCGCTCTCTCTGGACTGTATATAGATGCCATCCCCCATGCCTCGGAAAGCCTCGTCGAGCATTGCTGATAGGAAGATGGAGAAGAGGGTGGGGGCCAGCACACAACCTTGCTTGACCCCATTGATAACCCCAAACGATTCCGAGACTTCCCCTCCAACACTAACATTCACCATCATTCCTGTATGTAGAGCCTCGATCATAGTTGTGAACTTCTCTGGGCATCCATACTTCCTCAGTAGCTGCCATAGCCCGGTCCTCCCGACTGTATCAAACGCCTTAGTGAAATTGACAAATACCATGTATAGTGGTCGGTCCTGCTCAATGCACTTTTCTTGTAGCTCTCAGAGACAAAATATCATATCCACGGTGCTCCGGTTACCTCTGCAACCACACTGTGACTCTGGAACTACATCAGGTGTTATGTGAATAGATAGTCTGTTGAGGAGGATCCTGGCGAAGATCTTCCCTGCTATGGAAAGAAGAGAGATTCCTCTATAGTTCCCACAGTCTGTTCGATCACCTTTCTTGTAGATGGTTACAATGCTGGCATCCTTCCATGCTTGGGGTACAGAACCCTCCTCCCAGGCATTGGTGATTAGTTGGTGCAGTCTGTTGAACAGATTGTCTCCTCCGTGCTTCCATACTTCAGCAGGAATTCCATCACCCCCAGGTGCTTTGCCATCTTTCAGGCTGGCGATTGCTCTAGCCATCTCATCCATGGTTGGAATCTCATCGAGGCATGTTTTGGTAATGCGCTGCTGGATGTTGTCCAGAGCTTCGTGATCTATGTCACCAGGGACGTTGAGTAGCTTCTGGAAGTGTTCACTCCATCTTGCCACAACTCTCTTGCTGTCAGAAAAGGTCTCCATTCCATCTGTTGATTTCAGGTGAACAGGTCCCTTCTTCACGGGTCCCCACACTTCCTTCAGTCCATTGTAGAAGCCCTTCATGTTGTTTCTGTCTGCAGCTCTCTGCAGCTCCTCTGCCTTCATTTTCCACCAGTCTCACTTCAGTGCACGCGTGCATTTTTGTAGCAATCTGCAGGCATCTTTGTATGCTGCAGTGGTGGATCTAGTGCTCATGGTCTGCAACACTCTCTGGTGGGCTTGGTCTCTTCTGCTCATAAGATTCATCCTGTAGCTCCTGATCATTGGGGTCGAACCAGTCCTTGGGTTTTCTGTCTGGTTTGCTGAGATATGTTTTAGCTGTGTTGTATATATGACCTGCTGCAAAGCTTCCCATTCCTCGTCTGGCATTGAGCCGAGTGGTACATTATATATATACCGGTATATATATAAAGAGTTTAGGCACAAAACCACGTAAACGCCAATCCCTAAATGTCATTAAAATAACAGATCTTTTCCTCAAGGTAATTTTAATGATCATTAATTCCATTTTTATTATGATGAAATGAATATGGAGCAATGACCCAACAAAATAGGAATGTAAACAATTTAATTGTTTGATTGCTCGATTCCAATGTTTATCTCTATTTTTGGATTGGGGTTTATGTGGTTTTGCGGCTGAACTGTCCATATACTTGCTTACGTGTGATTATATGGTTACATACATATTTTTATCTGCATGTATTATATATATATTCTTAGCTTCGTATGTTATAAGAATATATATATGAATTGTATATGGTCATGTATATGTTGGGTTGGACGGATTAAATATAAAACCAGTGATGTGTGTTTTCAAGATTTATCACTGAATACAACAACTGCTGCAAGGCTTGACTTTAAAGGTAATAACACAAAATGTCTATGTGTGTGTTTTGTGTTTCATTTTTCTTTATTTTCTTTCCTTTTTAGGGGGGGGGCACCTTTGCATATCATCTCCACCCGCACCTCTCTCAACCCCCCCCCCCCCCACTCCCCCCAGTCCTACCACCTTCACGTAGTCTGGTCCCCCCTCCCACTTTCCCCTTCCATCCCCCTCCCCTCCCTCCTCTCCCTCCCCCTGCCGTTCCCTCCCCTCTCCCCCTCCCACTCTCCTCCCCTCTCCACCTCTCCCCCTCTCCCCAACCTCCTCCCTCTCCCCCTTCCCGACTCCCCCTCCCCCTCCACATCCCCATCCCCCTCCCCGCATCGGACGCCCACGCACTCAACACCAACTCCCCCTGTCCACCCCCCCCACCCCCCCCCCCACACACACACACCCTGCACAAATCTTCACATAGCCACCACCCCCACTCCATCCCTTCTCCCCCTCCTCCTCCCCCCCACCTTCTCTTCCAAGTTTTTTCTATCCTTTCCCCACCTCCCACCTCCCCATCTCCACCTCCTCCCTCCTCTCCCCCACCTCCCACGCTCCCCATCTCCACCTCCTCCCCTCCTCTCCTCACCTCCCACGCTCCCCATCCCCACCTCCCACGCTCCCCCCCCCCACATCCTACCCTCCCCCCCCACCCCTACCCTCCCCTCCCCACCCCCTACCCACCCCCCCTCCCCCCCTACCCTCCCACCCCACCTCCCACGCTCCCCATCCCCACCTCCTACCCTCCCCCCCCCCACCCCTACCCTCCCCTCCCCCACCCCCTACCCTCCCCATCCCCACCTCCTACCCTCCCTCCCCCCCCCCACCTCCCCATCTCCCCTCCTACCCTCCCCCCCCTCCTACCCCTCCCATCCCCACCTCCTACCTCCCCATCCCCCCCACTCCTACCCTCCCCATCCCCTCCTCATCCCCACCCCCACCCCTCCCCTCCCCCTCCCCACCTCCTACCCTCCCCCATCTCCACCTCCTACCTCCCCTCTCCACCTCCTACCCTCCCCTCTCCACCTCCTTCGCTCCCCATCACACCTCCTACCCCTCCACCTCCTACCCTCCCCATCCCAACTCCTACCCTCCTCTCCCCACCTCCTATCCGGTGTCATGGTATAAAACCCCTGCCGAATCGCAGCCCCTGTCGTGGCTTCTGCGCATGCGCAGAGGTTGTAAACAAGCTCAGCTCGGCTGCAGAACGAATACACACTGCCAGTGTCTATTAAAGATTAATAGAAATGCACAACCCTAACCATATAAATTTAATATAATCTGTTCGTTGGATATGTTTTCTATATATGTTCCAGGGGGTTTGTTTCTAGGTGGTGTAAGTTTCATAGATATTTCACTTTTTCTGTATGAAGATTGCACTGACACTCAGAATATCCCAACTTTCACTATTATCTCTGTTTTTAATACTTTCAGCATAAATTGCTCTTAGGTTACATTAAATACTTCAGATCTTCCTCTTCAATCGCGCATTAAGATATTTTTAATCGATCCACTGAAAGTTTTTAAATTTATTTTACAAAAATAAATGCTTAGTCAACTGTCTTCACGGCAGGGGCTGCGATCGGGCAGGGGTTTTATACCATGACACCGGCCCCAATGCTACCCTCCCCCTCCCTGTACTCCCACTCCGCTACCCCCTCCCCCCTCCCCCTCCCCCCTCCCCACTCCTACCCCCCCACCTCCTACTCTCCCCATCACCACCTCCTACCCTCCCCCTTCTCCTACCCTCCACTCCCCACCTCCTACCCTCCCCCTCCCCTCCCCTCCCCTCCCCCCTCCCGCATCGGACGCCCACGCACTAAGCACCCCCTCCCACCTCCCCCTCTCTCTATGTCGCTCCCCTCCCCCTCCCCTCCACATTCCCCTCCCTTTCTCCCCCCCCCCCCCCCTCCCACCTCACTAATTTTCTCCATCTCTCTATCCATCCTTCTGCCTTCCCCCCTTGCCCCCTTCCCCCTTCCCCCCTTCCCCTTCCCCCTGCCCCCTTCCCCCCTTCCCCCCTCCACCCACCCACCCCCCCCCCCCCCCCCCCCCCCCCAGGCAGCTCCTTAAGTACCACGTGGTGGAGCGCTCACTGGCAGACGACAGACAATACTCAGCGTTCAGGTAGCGGCCCACCACGTCACGGAGCCTCCCGCCCCACCGACACACACCCGGCACAAGCAGGTAGGTAGGCTGGTTGTTGGAGTTTTACGTCCTGGCAACATCTAATCAAACAGGATGACTAAATGACTTGAGCATCCATCTAAAGTTTTGGTATGTTGTGAGATTCAAATTCACGGGTTCAAACCCTGGTCGAGTCAAACCATTGACTTAAAATTTGACACTTGTCACTTCCTAGCCAGGCGATTGGCTTTACTAGGATAGAGCAAGGAGCAGTGGAATGAGGAAGACCATGATTGATTGAAATTTCCGCTGTTTAATCAACTAATGTACAAAAAGGGCATATCAGGACGGGTACCGACTTGTGACAGTCCGCACTCCTGGTGACTTCATAGTGCTGCCAAACAGGGAAATCAGGCTGCCAGCATC
Organism: Branchipolynoe longqiensis; assembly: GCA_030323885.1. Classification (NCBI taxonomy): domain Eukaryota; kingdom Metazoa; phylum Annelida; class Polychaeta; order Phyllodocida; family Polynoidae; genus Branchipolynoe; species Branchipolynoe longqiensis. The sequence goes on from CM059202.1 coordinate 21,667,442, forward strand.
GTGTCCCGTTATCCCAGCCAGTCACATTATCCTGACACTGAACTAACCAGTCCTTGTTCTATCCTATTAATGCCGAGCGCCAAGCTAGGAAGTGACAAGTATCAATTTAAAAGTCATTGGTTTGACTCGACCGGGAATTGAACTCCCGATCTCCCGCCAGGTCTGAGCTCTACCGATTCGGCCACCGCGCCCGGTTAAGCAGGTAGGTGCCCGCCCGTTGTCCACATGGCATTACTAGGATAGGACAAGGACTGGTCAGTCCAGTATCAGGATAATCTGAATGAGTAGGATATCGGGTCATGGTGCTGGCGGTTTGGTTCCCCAGTGGGGAAGCACTATGAAGTCACCATGAGTGCGGACTGTCACAAGTCGGTGCCCGTCCTGATATTGACCTTAGATGTTGCCAGGATACAAAACTCCAACAAGCAAACAACACACACTTTCCATACTCTTTTTATCCCCTTCTTCTTCCTTTCTTCTTCTTCCTTTCTTCTTTTTTCATCTTCCTTTCTTCTTCCTTTCTTCTTCCTTTCTTTTTCTTCTTCTTCCTTTCTTCTTCTTTTGTACATTAGTTGATTAAACAGGGGAAAATATCAACCGTGAACAATTGGTCTTCCTCTTTCCACTGCTCCCTGTCCTATCCCAGTAATGACGAGCGCTTGGCTAGGTAGCGAGCGACAAGTGTCAATTTTTAAATTATCGGTTTGACTCGGCCAGGGTCTGAACCCCACTACCTACCAAAACTGGAAGTTGACGCTCGACTCATTCAACCATTCTGGCTTTTGAAATCGCATAATCTGACCTTTTTGAGTTTCTGACATACGTTTTCTTTCCCTTTTTTTCTTCTTGTTCTTTTTTTTCTTTTTCTTCTTTTCTTTTAAATAGAAAAAGAATAACTTATATTAGGTTAATCTCGATAATCTGCTTCACTTCAGTATGAAGTAGCTTGTATTCTAAAGGGTTAACTCTAATACTTTATGTGAAAACATAAATTAGTCTTGGTGGGCGTGCCGAAATGCTGTTCATTGGCTTTGTTTCATCATTATCATCATCATCGTTTCATCATCATCATCAATCCCTTAAGCATGAGGGTCATTGGGGCACCACTGGTGACTTTGCAACCAGTTGTCTCCAGTTTCCGCTGTTTTCCACTGCCCTCTGGAACTTGTCAAAGTCCAGACCTGACCATTCCCTGATGTTGTCTTCCCACCTCTTCCGTTGTCCGCTTTGTCTTCTCCCCCCTTTCATCGCTTCTTACGATCCCATTTTGACCAGACATGAAAGTATTGCCATACCACTGCAGTTTGCGTCTCTTTACAATTGTATGGCCTTATTTACCCATTACACAAAAGAATTGCAGAAAATAGCAGAGGTATGTGGGTCGTTCTCAGAAACTGTGTACCATGTTTGTGACATGGGAACCAAAAGTAAAAACATTCCAAATAATAGCAAAAACATATTTATAAAATAGCACACAAAAAAACATAAAAAATAGCAACAAAAACATTAGAAAAATAGCAAAAAATCATGTTCATATAAAGGTTTGCATGTTGTGCATATACTTTTTGATTTTGATCTTATACAAATTGAAGAAAACATTAAAATTAACCACGTAACACCCATGCTTCCTTACATTAGTTTCAAGAAAAAATGTTTAAAACATGTTTGGATAGATGCATGATGTCGATAGGTGCATTTTCATTTGAGCGCAAACCCAGTGGGTCATGCCTGGTGTGCCCAGCACCGTTAGACTCTGAGTAGGCCTATACCTTGGCTATTATTAGTAGTGCTGTGACGTAACACAAGGAAGGGAAGCGTGGCCTAAAGGCCCTGTCACACTACAATGTTTCCCCCGGCGTGCCGCCAACCCGCAAGATATTTGCTAGGGCTCGAGACACGTCCAACTTTTCGGCATTGTGGGAGAAAGTTTGACGGGTTACAGCGAGCTAGTGCCGTGTTGGTGGCGCGTCCGTAACACCCCCTCCAACCCGTCGGCGCGCGTCGGGGCGCGCCGACGAACGCCGACGCGTCCATTCACACGTTGCTATCACTCAACGTGTACCGACGTGTACCGATGCGCCGTTAACGCACCGGTAATGCGCGCGTAACGCTTCCCAACACGTGCCGACGTTTCGCCCCAAAAGGCAACACGTCGGTACGCGTTGGTGAGAAACGTAATGTGACAGGGCCTTAAACATATGTGATAAGACATACTCAAAAACCTTCAAATTTACCTTCGCTGATGATGGGGTTTGCACAACTTTCCAAGTGTGTGCAACTTTTCAAGTGTGTCACAATCCCTCATCTACAGCATTGAGGACAGTCACTGGAGCTGAATGACACCAACAGCCACAGCTTGACCACAGAGACCCTCACACAATGGTTGGGGCCTAAATAACTCCTACTACATTCTTTCAATCTATGCAAATTACGACTCGTCATATTTGGAGCTGGACATAGCTCAGGTGGTAAAGTGTCCACCTGTGAAGATGTGGGTCATCCTATCGATCCTACTCACTGGACCAATTTGCAGTTTGGGCTATTTTCCGTTCCAACCAGTGGTCCATGATATATGTAGGATCTATATAGGATATATATAGGATATATATAGGATATATATAGGATATATATATAGGATATATATAGGCTATTCATAGGCTATAGATAGGATATACATGTATATAGATAGGATATATATGGGAAATATATGTGATATATATGGGGGATATATAGGGGGGATATATCTGATATGTATGGGTTATGTATGGGATATGTATGGGATATGTATGGGATATGTATGGGATATGTATGGTGTATCATATGTATGGGATATGTATGGGATATATATGAGATATATGGGATATATTGGAAATGTATGGGATATATATGGGATATATATGGGGGTTATATGGGATATGTATGGGATATGTATGGGATATGCATGGGATACATATGCGATACATATGCGATACATATGGGATATATAGATAGGATATATAGATAGGATATGTATTGGATATGTATGGGATATGTATGGGGTATCATCATCATCATCATGCTGTCGGTCGCGATGCGACAAAGACTGTTTTCATTACTTGACTGCCACTCTCTATTTAGCTCTCTGCTGTGAGAGTGATGTCCATGAGTCGGTCTTATTTGTCTCTCAGCTTCAGGTTTCTCTTGATGGTATCCTTGAACCGGAGACAAGGGCGCCCTCTCTTTCTGTAACCAGAAGACAGTTGAGAATAGAGGATCTGCTTTGGTAGCCTGTCTGACGACATCCTCATGAGGTGTCCAGTCCACCGGAGATTCTTTTTGATCAGAAGATCTTCCATAGAGGGCAGCCCCATCCGTTCGAGTATTTCCTTATTTGTCACATTGTCCTTCCAGGTTAGCCTCATGATTGAATGCAGATGTTGCATCATGAAGGCATGCAGCTTTTTCACCTGTCGTCTGTACATTGTCCAGGCCTCGGCTCCGTATAGTAGGGTGGATAGCACGATTGCACGGTAGATCTTGCCTTTGACCTGCATGGACACATGGTGGTTGTTCCAGAGTCTCTAGCGTAGTCGGCCGAAAGATGCGCTAGCCTTGGCCATCCTCCTCTGTATTTCAGCATCAATGCGCCCATCACTTGATATAGTGCTTCCGAGGTAGGCAAATTCCGGAACAGAGTTCAGCTTGTTTCCATCAACCATGATATCCTCCTGTCGTACTCAATGATGAGGCAGCGGGTCTCAGGGGCACGGAGGAGTTGGAGGCCGTTGGTGACCTGCGAAGATCTTGAAGGGCCTCGTCACCGAGGGTGATGGAGGCACCGCCGAAGCAGCTGCGCAGCGCGACGAGGAGCCGGCCCATAAACTTCCTTGCGGGGAGTACGCAGCTGCCGACGTGGTTGAGGCGGCCGAGGACACTCTGAAGCTCACGGCTCGGGCATGCGATCCGAGCCTCGCAGTCGGCCACCAGGTCTTCGACTTTGTCAGGGGCGATCTGGATGGTCATCGCCTCACTATCGATGGCAAAACCGAGCCAAGTGAGGCGGACAGCGGGGAGGGTGGCATTTCCCCGTGGCGACCTCCAGGCCGAGGGCGCCGACGAGTGCGATGAAGCCATCAAAGGCTCGGCGGGCCCTCAGGTAGGTGAGCTCGCACCCGACCAAGTCGTTCACGTAGACGAGGGTATGGAAACCCTCGCAATGGAGGATCCAGGTGACGGCCGAGGTGACCCGGCCGCAGGCCGTCCCCGAGGAGCGGCAGCCAAAGGGGAGGGCAAGGTCAATGTAGGTGGCACCGTCGAGGGTTATGCCGTAGAGAGGGCAGGAGAGGGGGTCGGCCTGGAGCTGGCGGTAGGCCCGGGATATGTCGGCAGTCCAGGTGTATGCCCCAGTCCCCTGCCGGATGAGGCGGCGGCCAACGTCGGCGATGCACGGGAGCCTGTAGGCATGAGGCTTCCCGAGGTACTCCCGGCGGTGGATGCCGGCGTTGAAGCTGCCCCCTGGGAGGTAGGATAGGTTGACGATGACCCGCCTCTTCCCGGGGTCTGACTCGGGGCGGATCATCATGGGGGAGACCTGGGCCCAGGGGGTGAAGGGGGGGACATGGAAGGGGCCGGCGAGGGTGCCGTGGGCCAGCTCACTACTGATGAAGTCCCGGAGGTGGGGCTCGTAGGTGGGGTGTAGGTGGGGCGGGGAGGGGTGTTGGCAAAGTAGTTGGAGGGGAAGCCAAACTCCAGAAGGTTGACCAAGTCGTGGTCGTGGTAGTCCTGGAGCCGGCTGCGCTAAGTGGGGATGTGGAGGCCTGAGGGGAAGGGGATGCAGGCGGCCAAAAAATTAGGGAGGCCCACATCCCGGAGGGTGGTGTAGGCCCGAGAGAAGACAGGGTAGCGCTCCCAGGCGTCGCCGGGGAGGTGGGCCTATATGGAGACGAGGGTGGGGCGGTAGTCGTGGGGGGTGGGGCCACAGGAGAGGGCGGCGGGAGGGTGTCCTGTATGTCAGGATCGACGACGTCGACGACGGGCTCGCCCAGGTCGCCAAGGAGGGGGGGGGGCGGGCAGGGGCAGGGCGGGTGGCAGGGGAGGAGGCGCGGTGAGGGGCAGAGAGAGGGGCGGCGAATTCTGCATCGCTAACGGGGGCGTAGGCGCGTATGCCTTGGGGGAAGGGGGGGTCGGGGGTGGAAATCGGGGAGGTGGTCAATGTAGGTGGAGTCGCCAGGGGCCGGGCCGCGGCGGCTCTGGTGAGTGTGGGGGCAGGAGGTGGGGCGGTGGTGAGGGCGATGGGGGGGGGGGGCAGAGCAGGGGGGGGGCGGTTGGCGGGGAGGGTCAGCGGATATGTGAGGAAGCTGGCGGTTGTCGGCGGAGATCTGAGGAGGCTGGCGGTTGCCGTTAGCCACAGGGGTGTTACATAACTCGCCGGTGGCGGCAGGGCAAGGCGGGGAGATCTGAGGAGGGTGGCGGGCGCCGGTCGTCTCATGGGTGTTGCGCAAGCCAGGGGGAGGGGCGGGGGACCGACCATCTGAGGGTGAGACATCCGGTGTCGTGAGAGGGACTTCCGGTATCTGGCTGGCGGCGTCAGGGGTGGCAAGGGTGACAGCGGTGGTGGGTTGACTGGTGACGTCAGAACTGATGTCCTCAGCGGCAGGGCCGTTGTGGTCACGGCGGGTGGTAGGTGGAGGTGAAGGGCCCCCCTGGGGGTCTGCAGCGGCGTGGGGCCGGCGAAGGCCCACCGCTGGTACGGCTGTGGCTGGGGGGAGGGCTCCCCGGGGCGCATCCCGTCCCATCCGGATGGGCGTGCCGCCGCTGGACTAAAAACCGCCGAGGAACTCGCGGGGGCCGCAAGGGTGCGTTCTCTGCATTTGGTATCGCTATCCACCATGAGGATGCGTCGGACGTTGGTGCAATAGGCACGAGCATGGTGCCTCCGGGCGCCCTGGTCGCCGTGCACCTCGCATGAGGCGATGTCGCGGTTCCAGGCCGGGCAGGGCACACCGTAGGCCTCGCAAGGGTAGGGGGTGCGGGGGTCGGCCTGGGAGGAGCGGGGCTGGGCAGCGGCCGCGGGGAGAATGGGCACCGCGGACCGTGAGGCTGAGGTCCGGGAAGCGGAGGTGGCCGTCGTGGGGGTGGTGATGACATATAGGTGAACTGTGTTAATGGCCATAGGGTCATGCCAGCCGTCCGAGGGCCTACTGTCGGCTATCCACGTGAAAACCATCTCGGAGTGCCTCCGGACAGTAGGCCAGGGATGGGTGAGGCAGTCTCCCAGCACGGTGAGGTTGTGGCGCACAAGTCCGGGAATGGAGTCCAAGGGGAAGGAGGGGTGGGCCTCGAGCATCCAGAGGGCAAGGCTATATTCTTCCATGGTCGCCTCCCCCTTTTTGACAACCTTCCCCTCGGGCTCCCTCTCGATGAGGTCTTGGGGGAAGATATAGCTGGAGGGTATATACATTTACGACGTTCCATGTTTTGCGCCTCGGCGGATTCAAGGATTTCCCCTACCGCCTCGGCGGCGGAGGCTGGGGTGTGGTCCGGTACAGCACGGGCAGCCGGGGCGGTGGCAGGAAGGTGGCAGACGGTGGACCTCCCGGGCGGCCGGGAGGGCGGCGGTGAGCTGGCGCGGCATCGCGGGGGCGGCGGCCCGAGGCGACTGGGCCGTGGCCAACGCCATCTCCTGCACTATCTCGGTGAGTCGTTCCAGAGGCGACAGTGGGGCGGGCATGGCCACTGGAGGTGGCGGGGCGATCATGCTCTCCACGAGTCCGGTGAGGCATTCCACGGCGAGGGCTGTGGCATCCATCTTGGCATCGACCGAGGTGGCCCAGCTGGTAGCCTCAGACTGAAGGCTGGAGGCGGAGGTCACGGAGGCGGAGTCTGGGGTGGACGCGCCTGCTCCTCTGCGTGTCCCGTGGCGGCCGGTGGAGCAGCCTCGTCCTAAGGGTAGTGACGGCATAACTAGCTGGCGTAGAGTATACAACCACTGGCAGGGCGCTCAAACTGCGACACCGGGTTATAAGGCTGAGATGGGGGGAGGGGGGTGTTGCGTAATCCCAACCGTCGCCGGCGGGCAGGAGGAGAGAGAGAGGAGGGGGGGGGCACTCCTCCTCCGCCGTGAATGCAACCATTACGACCAATTGAATGTCCCAGCTAATGCCTAGTACACACCTACCATTTGTGCGCACCCACCTACCGTATACGATCTAAAACTGCCCGTTTCGTGCACAAAAATCGCTAGGTGTGCACTTCGCGCGCACACCTAGCGATTGCGATTCGTGACTAAAAACTCAGTTCTAGGGCTAAAACGGGCCGATTATGATTGCGATTCGCGATTCGAAAAATGAATCGGCCCGTTTTCAGTTTTAAGCGGGTCGGGTCAAGTCGCGAGTTTTAGTGCGCGAATCGTATACGGTAGGTGTGTACCAGGCATTAGGGAACCAAACCATTGAGTTTGTCTCAATGCAGGGATAAGGCAGGATATTGACTAGTGGCTGGGATTCGCAAAAAAACATTTAATGGCAAAGCAAAGATACTGGGGAGGTTCGCCGCTATTATATCAACATATAGTGAGGCTTCTAATTGGGCATGGGTTAAACTACCCATTCGATGTTAAGATTTCAAATTTTTCAATTTTGTATGGTAGAGCCTGTAATTGCTCTGCCCAAGGCATAAATAATAAAATGTCCAACCGATCACCCGCCTGCATTGGTTTTGTTATTGTAGTGGTCTGCACTGACCTCTCAGGTAAGTAACCACATAGACAGGTAGGCGTGGGTAGTGTGGTGATATCACGGAGCCTAGGTAGTGTAATCGTTAGCACACTGGCCCGGAATGCAAAGAGATGTGGGTTCGAGTCCCACTCTAGGCGCAATATTTCCCATTTTCATCAACCCCACGACATTATTGAACGTAGCTGGACTTATTATATATATAGGATATATAGGATTTATCAAATATATATGGGATAAATATATATATAAATATATATATAATTATATCCTGTCAAAAAGATGCGAGAATTACAGAGGAACTCGGTAGGGGAACCACAAGTTAGTTTCGTATCAAGCAAAGGCAAATGAAGAAGAGCTAATGGTGTTGTGCATTAACCTGAAACAAATGATGAATTGGAATAATTAACTATACGTCACATATACAAACAACCAGAAAATCAGTTCCAATGAATAAACTCGTAAAAAATATATAAACAAGCAACACTCAGTTGCGCAGCCCACCGAGATCATCTGCGGATCAGCGAAGTCATGCTGCAAACAGCCTCTTTTGTTCTTTTTCTTGTCGCAATTTGAAATCCATAGAGTGACTTTGTTTGGCCTGAAAGCTTCCGTGTTGTAAGCACATTACTCCAAATTCCAGCCTCACACAGGGGTGGTTGTTGGAGCTTTACATCCTGGCAACATCTGAGGTCAAATCAGGATGGGTATTGACTTGTGACAGTGCGTACTCATGGCGAGTTTTATAGTGCTGCCTCACTGGGAAACCAGGCTGCCAGCACCATGACCTGATATCCCACTCAGTCCCATTATCCTGACACTGAGCCAACCCGTCCATGCCCTATGCTATTAATGCCTAGCACCTGGCTAGGAAGCCACAAGTATCAATTGTGTAAGTCATTGTTTTGACTCGACCGGGGAATTGAACTCCCGATCTCTCGCACAGGAGACATGAGCTCTAGCGATTCGGTCAGCTCGCCCCGGTAGGCCTACAGATCTGGGCTCTAGGTTGTAGTCATGGATATTTCGTTTGCTAAGTCGTCTGCACTGACCTCTCAGACAAGCAGCCACATAGACAGGTAGGCGTGGATAGGGTGATTGCATCAGGCAACCTGCTGGTGTAATGGTTAGCATACTAGCCCCGGAATGGCAAGAAGTGCAGGTTCGAACCCCGCTCTAGCCGCAGTATTTCCCATTTTCATCACCCCCCTGTGACAATATGCACAATCAAATGCATATACATTGTAATTGTTTTGGCTTTACAAAATGTCATTGTACAACGCACTTTTAGTAGTAAACACTTGATTCGTGAATGATGCTTCTTTACACAAACCGACCAGGTTTACAAATTAGCCAGCCAACAGTTTTGTTGTTAGGAAGTGTGATGCCCTAGGGGTGATAGTAACTCAAGGTCTGATGACCTCACAATTCACCCACACAGCAGTCAGTAGGCAGTAGCCATGGCAACACCACACAAAATAAACACAAACCTAGTAAAATAGCATGCCCTTATATATTTTATTTTCCTTGAAGATTTATACTGCTTATCATAGATAAGTCTGAATAGTCTTGTTTTTAGCATTAGACAGTTTGTCAGTAGGAAGTCCGCTCCTACTCTTTAACCATCCAAATGGATTTTTAACCTCCCACACCACATTGCCATGGTATCAGAGCAACTGGCCTTTGATGATGCTGTAAGTTATACACAGTAGTGGAAATCCAAATTGGCAGAGGTGATGGCATGGAGAATCGAACCATCAACCTTCAAATTAGGAGTCTGACCTAGAAAAAAGTCAGACACTCCACCACAGAGAACAGCGCAATTGTATGTTGTATAAGCCATTATATGAGTATAATAAGGCCCGACAATTCCATCTGCTCCCCAGCCCTCTCAGTCATTGGCTGGTTAACTCTATCCATTAGTCATCTACTGAGACAGCCTCAGCTCTCCACATGGCGCCACCTATTCCCCCATGCCTCAGGGACCGCTACGCTCACTCACTGGACCGCTGACATTCTTTTGTTTTAGGCTAGAGGCGTATGTCATCTAGCCAGAGATTACGCTTGTACCCACTATCATGTTCTTCTTGTTCCTTCATTATGTAGATCATTATTAAGTACATATATTCATGTTATGTGAATATAGCTATGACTATGCATGGCATGTTATATTATGTAGGCTATATTGTTTATATTCTTCGGCCTCAAGAAGTTTAGAGGCTAGTTGTCAGTGAGCAGACTCAAGCTGGTACCTCCCTAATGGACCAAACATGACCGAAGCAACTTCACCTATTCCTAATTATTCTGATCAAATATGATTACTCAAAAAGTAAAGTTTGTTTTATTTAACGACAGCTTTAGAGCACATTGATTTTTATCATCGGCTATTGGACGTTAAACATATGGTAATTCTGACATATTTCTTTGAAAGAAACCCTCTGCCGCCACATACTCTTTCCGATAAGCAGCAAGAGGTCTTTTATATGCACTTTCCCACAGACAGGACTGCACATACCCCAGCCTTTGATGAACCAGTTGTGGACCATTGGTTGGAATGGAAAATAACCCAAACTGCAAATGGATCCACTGAGAAGGACATGTATATCTGTATAAATCTTTCCACAGCGACTGATACCGGTCATAGGGAGCGGTTAGTGATGTGGGTGTTCATTGGTGGCGCCACCTGCAGTGTTTACTGAATAACCAGTAATAATCAATGACATCGCAACTTCTGCTCTGTATACTCACATATATCCTTATACATCGTATACATATGCATTTACTGATGTGGTCAGGAAACACTTACAAAATCAGAGGTGCCAATCTCACAGAGGGGTGGCTGGAAATTTTTGAAAAATGTGAAACAAAAATGGCGCATTTTGACATAAAAATATGCACACAAATAAAAAGAATTAAAGTGAAATGATTCAATGGCGGGAGATTAAATTAAATAGAATTAAAAGCGGGAAATCGGGTGGGAAAAAGCGATAACAAAATGGTGTATCCTGGTGCATTTTGACATAAAAATATGCGCACAAATATAAAATAAAAAGTTAAAATGATTCTTTGTTGGCGGGAAATTACAAATTAAAAGCGGGAAATCGGGAGACGGTTATTTTGCAATATTTTAGGGAGATCTCCCGTCAAATCGGGAAACTTGGGGCTCTGTAAAATGGTTAGATTCTGGACGATCAGTATTCCCACCAGGGGGGGCACGCGTGTGGACCCGCGGCAAACAAGATGGCGAGTTTGAGTAGGTCACGTGACGTGCAGATCACGTGGGCGTACTGCGACCGGGTGTACAACTGCGTGTACAGCAGAAGGTTGCTTGGTTGTTGGAGTTTTACATCCTGGCAACATCTAAGGTCATAATATGAATAAGCAATGCTCAAGCAAGGATTCCTTACACGCGGTATGCGGCCTGTGAATGCGAATGCGAATGCGGCAAAAAATCGAAAAGCATCTAAGTCAATGGGGGTGATTCCATGCGTCCGAATGCGAATGCGAATATGAATGTGAATGCGAATGTGAATGCGAATGCGGCAACTGAATCAGTCCATGTAGCCATCGGTGTGGTATGCGAATGCGAATGCTGCTGCGTTTGCCATAGAAAACAGTGGTAGAGAAACCTGGCACTATGTGTGGATGTGGGTGTGGTTGTGGGTGAAAGGACCCAACCTGTTCGCATGCCGCATGCTGCATGCCGCATGCCGCATTCGCATTCGCATGTCACATACCGCGTGTAAAGCTAAGATTCCTTACATGTGGTATGCGGTATGCGGTATGCGAATGCGAATGCGGCAAAAAATCAGAAAGCATCTAAGTCAATGGGGGTGATTCCTTACGTCCGAATGCGAATGCGAATGCGACAACTCGATCAGTCCCTGTAGCGATCGGTGTGGCATGCGGCATGTGGCATGCGGCATGCGGTATGTGAATAGAAACGTCAGTCGCACTTGCCCATTAGTTTTAGACGAGGAGAGGCGACTGAGCATTACGGAACGGTCACACACAAGGGTGCTGAGTGGAAACATATGGTCGTGGTGGGGGTGGGGAGACGCTTGCCGCTTACTGCGTAGAAGGAATCCTCCCATTCGCATACCGCATACCGCATGCCGCATACCGCGTGTAAGGAATCTTAGCTTTAGGGCCGACCCCTTGATATAAACTGGTCCCAGTGCCTTCGCCCATGTTTTACAGTACTCAAGATGGAACACGGAACCAGCTTGATTACTATTGGTACCATGCTGGTGACCAGCGGACTCAATCTATAATAGTTTAATACAGATTTGCCCAGAACCAGTTTCAGCAGGACTGGTAGCTGGTTCTGGTTTCTGGTGAATCTGGTACGTATTGCTGATAATTCCTTCATTGTCCCTCTCTATAGATATTGTTTATGTATATACGCGTGTTAGACATTATCAGCCTTCCCCCCTGGGTGGGGTGGGTTGGGGGGTGTGGGGGGTCGATATCAGGATGGGTACCCACTTGTAACAGTGCGCACTCATGGTGACTTTATAGTGCTGTCCCACTGGGAAACCAGGCCACCAGCACCATGACCTGATATCCCACTCAGTCACATTATCCTGACACTGAGCCAACCAGTCCTTGCCCTATCCTAATAATGCCGAGTGCCTGGCTATGAAGCTACCAGTCTGCATTTTTAAGTTATTAGTTTGACTCGACCATGGTTCGAAACCCCACGCTGGGAGTTTGGCGGCTAAGAGATGATCTATCACTGGCAGACAGTGACATCCCCCCCCCTTCCTCCCTCCAAAAAAAAGAAGGAGAAAAAATTGAACATTAAAGAAAAAAATGTAGATGACTTTAACAAAAAAGTAAGTTACATGACGAGATCTTGCCCGATATGGGCATTGATGCCCGAGGGAGAATTGAATGTATATTGGCCGAGGCGAGGCACGATAGGGTTTGTTTGTTAGGGTTTCACGTCCTAGCAACATCAAAAGTCATATGAGCGTGGTATGGATTTGTGACAGTGCGCACTCGTGGCGACTTTATAGTGCTGCCCCACTAGGGTGAATGTTTGTTCTACTGTCCACGGAACACTGCACGCGGTGGCCGTGCGGAAGGTCGGGAGTTCCAATCCCAGCCGAGTGAAACCAATGACTTACAAAGTTGATACTTGTCGCTACCTTAGCCGTGTGCTAGGCATTACTAGGATAGGAAAAGGACTCCTTGGCTCAGAATCAGGATAATGTGACTGAGTGGGATATCGGGTCTGGTCTCCCAGTGGGTCAGGTCAGCACTATAAAGTTGCCATGAATGCACACTGTCACATTTCGTTACCCATCCTGATATGACCTTAGTTAGATGTTGCCAGGACGTAAAACTCACCAACCAACCAACACTCAGTTGCCCAGCCCGCGGAGTTTATCTGCGGATCAGCAAAGTCACGCTGCAAACAGCCTTTTTTTGTTGTTGTTCTTGTCACAATTTGAAATCCATAGAGTGACTTTGTTTGGCCTGAAAGCTTCAGTGTTGTAAGCACAGTACTCCAAGTTCCAGCCTCACACAGGGTCACCACAAGTCAGTTCCTGACTTGATATGAACTTAAGTGGTTCTAGGACGTAAATCAACAACAAACAACAAACAAACAAACACTGTGGCTGTGGAAGTAAACTATATATTCAGGAATATGCCAACATAATTCTTACACAGACATAATTCTTATACAGACATAATTCCTACACAGACCTAATTCGTACACAGACATAATTCATACACAGACATAATTCTTACACTGACATAATTCTTATACAGACATAATTCTTTCTCAGACATATTTCTTACACTGACATAATTCTTACACTGACATAATTCTTACACTGACATAATTCTTACACATACAGTTCTTACACTGACATAATTCTTACACTGACATAATTCTTACACAGAAAGTTCTTACACAGACATAATTCTAACACAGACATATTTCTTACACATACATAATTCTTACACATACATAATTCTTACACTGACATAATTCTTACACTGATATAATTCTTATGCTGACATAAATCTTACACAGACAGTTCTTACACAGACGTAAATTCTTACACTGACATAATTCTTACACTGACATAATTCTTACACTGACATAAATATTACGCTGACATAATTCTTACACAGATATAGTTCTTACACTGACATAATTCTTACACTGACATATTTCTTACACATACAGTTCTTACACGGACATAATTCTTACACAGACATATTTTTTACACAGACATAATTCTTACACTGACATAATTCTTACACTGACATAATTCTTACACTGACATAATTCTTACGCTGACATAAATCTTACACAGACAGTTCTTACACAGACATAATTCTTACTCAGACATATTTCTTACACATACATAATTCTTACACTGACATAATTCTTACACTGATATAATTCTTATGCTGACATAAATCTTACACAGACAGTTCTTACACAGACGTAAATTCTTACACTGACATAATTCTTACACTGACATAATTCTTACACTGACATAAATATTACGCTGACATAATTCTTACACAGATATAGTTCTTACACTGACATAATTCTTACACAGATATAATTCTTACACAGACATACTTTTTTCACAGACATAATTTTTACGCTGACAGCTGCGAGCCAAAACCATTCCTGAACCTTTCATGGTTTCCCCGTGGAAACAGGGCGGGGACAGTGACAGTGACAGTGACAGTGACAGTGACAGTGACAGATGACTGTTCTACACCTTGTGGCAATGGTGGATCTCCAGCCGTGACACTTGTCTCTGTGTGCTTAATGGTGTTACTTGAATGGTGTCCAGCGAATAATTAACTTCGGGCTAAATTCAGGAGTAGGTGCCCGGCATGACTCCAATGTTCCCAGACAAAATGCTGGCTGATGATGTATATATTTCCTTAGTACAACACACACAAGGAACTATATAAACCTGTCAGAATCTATTTGCTTAACTGCATCATTTAGACCTTAACGGTTTTAATAACAACTAATGAAATTAACAAGTTGCGATTGAACTGCACACACACAGAAACCCCACACAATTATATGTAAATGGACTAACACGCAGTGTGTTCAAAGCTGGTTGAAATCTACAAAGAGTTACAATCCCTCTGTAAGAAACAACGGGGTGGGGGTTGGGGGTGGGGGGTCAGGAGGGGCGGTGAAGGCGGGGGGGAGGGGGCCTGGGGTGGGGGGAGGTGAGGGCGGGAGGCGATAGGTATTCTGCTACAGGGCCCGTATGCATGGGCTGGTGCTACGCATAGCCAGTGCTACACGCTAGCTCTGGGGTAGCTATCACTGGCTAGCACCGCCTTGGTGAATCAGGTCAAGCCATATGCACCAATGCCCAAACCGGGTTGGAAAGCAAACCGTGTGGTTATTTATAGATTTGGGGAACCCCACTGAACCTGTTCCCGGCGAGCATTGCTATTTGCCAATATCGCCGCCGATTCGGCGGCGGCGGCATTAATATCGGTTCGATTATTGGTTTAATTTGACCAAATTCGGTGGTGGCCTTAATATCGCTTTGATTTCTGGTTTAATTTGGTGAAATTTCACTTTTTTTTAATGTTATTCTGTTGGCGGCGGCGGCGGCGATTTGTTTTGTTTACATTCATCGATTCGACAATATTAATATCGCCGCCGATGTAGCTGCGGCGTTAATATCGGTTCGATTTTGCGGTTAATTTGATAAAATTTCACTTTTAGAGTATGTAATTCTGTTAAATATGATCGCATTGAATAGATTTGGGCCGAATCGGTACCTAGCACCGCCGTTAACCCTGATATGAAAGCAGGGTAGCTTAGCCTAGGCTACGGTCGGCGGCTAGCGCTGGCACCGGTTCATGCATTAGGATTTTCCACCGTTAGCCGTGTGGTGCCATCCAAAACTCGGTTAGGGCGCTAACACCGCCCCATGCATACGGCCCCAGAGGATTAGTGCGATCTAATGTTATGACTTTTGATTTGGCGAGGACGTAAAACATCCAACAAAAAACAACTATTGTGGACGACTCAAATAGAGGCACTTGTACTAACAAGTCCTACCCCGAACATTAGTTGCTGCCGGTGTCGCCAGAGGGCGGGTTGGTGGTGGAAATCGTCTATCATAGAATCAAAGTAAACATTTATTTGTCTGGAGCTTTGTGTTCTTTGTTTGTAATTTAATATTCGCGCGGGTGTCTAGAAGTGTGGGCGATTCTCAACACTGGCAGAGTTGTGTGGAATACATGTACGCAGGGTCTTTATACAAACAGACAGGTGGGGCTATGTGCGTGTGTCTGTGTGTGTCTGTGTGTGTCTGTGTGTGTCTGTGTATGTATGTGTTTGTGCGTGTGTCTGTGTGTGTCTGTGTGTGTGTCTGTGTGTGTCTGTGTGTCTGTGTGTGTGTCTGTGTGTGTCTGTACTGTGTGTCTGTGTGTGTATGTGTGTGTCTGTGAGTGTCTGTGAGTGTCTGTGTGTGTCTGTGTGTATGTGTGTATGTGTGCATGTGTCTGTGTGTGCCTGTGTGCATGTGTCTGTGTGCATGTGTCTGTGTGCATGTCTGTGTGTGGGTCCTTGTGCGTGCCTGTGTGTGTCTGTGTATGTGTGTGTCCGTGTCAGTGTGTGTTTCTGTGTGCATGTGTCTGTGTGTGTACATGTGCATGTTTCTGTGTGTAGGTCTGTGTGTGTGGGTCCTTGTGCATGTGTCTGTGGGTGTGTATGTGTGTGCTTGTGTGTATGTGTGTGTCTGTGTGTGGGACTGTGTGTAGGTCTGTGTGTGGGTCCTTGTGTATGTGTCTGTGTGCATGTGTCTGTGTGTGGGTGTCTGTGTGTGTGCGTGTGTCTGTGTGTGGGTCCTTGGGTGTGTCTATATGTGTCTGTGTGTGTATGTGTGTATGCGTGTGTCTGTGTGTGGGTCCTTGTGTGTGTCTGTGTGTGTCTGTGTGCGTCTGTGTGTGAGTGTGTCTGTGTGTACCTGTGTGTGCCTGTGTGGGTATGTGTGTGTCTGTGTGTGCGCATGTGTCTCTGTGTGCCTGTGTGTGTCTGTGTGGGTATGTCTGTGTGTATGTGTGCGTGTGTATGTGTGTGGGTCTGGGTGTGTATCTGTGTGGGTATGTGTGCGAGTGTATGTGTGTGTGTCTGTGTGTGGGTCTGAGTGTGTGGGTCTGTGTGTGGGTCTGTGTGCGTGTGTCTGTGTGTGGGTCCTTGTGTGTGTCTGTGTGTGTCTGTGTGTGTCTGTGTGGGTACGTGTGGGTATGTGTGGGTATGTGTGCATGTGTCTGTGTGTGGGTCTGGGTGGGTGTGTCTGTGTGTGGGTCTGTGTGTGTCTGTGTGTGGGTCCTTGTATGTGTGTCTGTGTGCATGTGTATGTGAGCATGTGTCTGTGTGTGCCTGGGTTGGTGTGACTGTGTGTGTCTGTGTGTTTCTGTGTGTGTCTGTGTGTGTCTGTGCACATGTACGTGTGTTTGTCTGTGTATGTCTGTGTATGTGTGTGTCTGTGTATGTGTGTGTCTGTCTGCTTGTGTCTGTGTGCATGTGTATGTGTAGTCTATGTGTGTGTCTGTGTGCGTGTGTATGGGTGTGTTGGTGTGTGTGTCTGTGTGCTTGTGTCTGTGTGCAAGTGTATGTGTGTGTATGTGTGCGTGTGTATGTGTGTGTCTGTGTCTGTCTGTGTCTCTGTTTGTGCATAGTCAGCAATACATATCTAATGTGTGCATCAGTATCTAAGGTTGATTGGTTGTTTGTTTGAATTTTACCTCGTGGCAACGTCAGACAAGGTATCTGAGGTTGATATGTAAGAACAAATCTATAAATCTACACAAGTTCCATTGGATGATGCAACTTGAACCTGATCTTTTATTAGCATAATACCAAAGATTGTACTATATTGTATAGTAGAATCCTTGATAATACTGTAATAGTCTAAGTGTCCAGATAGGCAGGTGGGTGTGGACAGGTGATTGCACCAGGGAACCTAGGGAGTGCTATGGTTAGCACACTAACATGGAATGCAATATATGTGGGTTCGAATCCTGCTCTATGCGCAATATTTCCCATTTTCATCACCCCATGAAAACTGATCATGGGGTGATGTTGAGGTTGAAGCCCTGGGTGTTCTCTGTTCTCTGTTACCAGGATTATGTGCAAGCTATGCGCTGTATGGTTATTGAACCTATCCTAAACCATTTATAAGACTCAAAATTCCCGGGTGACGAGGTCAGGGATCTGCACTGACCTCTCAGGCAAGGAGCCACATGCACAGGTAGGCATGGATAGGGTGATGACATCAGGGAGCCTAGCCGAGGTGATGTAATGGGTAGGACATTTTCACGAAGGTATGGGTTCCAATCTTACTCTAGGTGCAATATTTCCCATGTTCACCCCCCCGCCCCCCACCCCCCACCCCCATGGCAATGGCATGCAGGCAGCGTTATGTTGTGAGGGCTGGTGTGAATGCGGTGGCACTGTGTAGGCGGGGTGTGTGTGGGTGGGTGTAAACTTGTTATTGAACTTGTGTCCGTGCGTTGGTGTTAGTCCACAAGATGTAACAGAAAGCACCTGAGTTGGTTCCGGTGAGAGGCCTGCGGGGACAAAGAACTACGACAATGTCTGACATTCCACGTTCCAAATCCCGCATACATATCCCCATCACCCTTAACCCATTCACTGCGCCCCCTATCAGTTCACCTCTGTATACTATATCATTAACCCATTCACAGTGCCCCCTATCAGTTCACCTCTGTATAATATATCATTAACCCATTCACAGTGCCACCTATCAGTTCACCACTGTATAATATATCATTAACCCATTCACAGTGCTACCTATCAGTTCACAACTGTATACTATATCAGTAACCCATTCACAGCACCACCTATCAGTTCACCACTGTATACTATATCATTAACCCATTCACTGCGCCCCCTATCAGTTCTCCACCTCTCATTATATCATTAACCCATTCACAGTGTCACCTATCAGTTCACCACTGTATACTATATCATTAACCCATTCACTGCGCCCCCTATCAGTTCTCCACCTCTCATTATATCATTAACCCATTCACAGTGTCACCTATCAGTTCACCACTGTATACTATATCATTAACCGATTCACCATGTCACCTATCAGTTCACCTCTGTATACTATATCATTAACCCATTCACAGCGCCCCCTATCAGTTCACCTCTGTATAATATATCATTAACCCATTCACAGCGCCACCTATCAGTTCTCCACCTCTCATTATATCATTAACCCATTCACAGTGTCACCTATCAGTTCACCACTGTATACTATATCATTAACCGATTCACCACGCCACCTATCAGTTCACCGCTGTATACTATATCATTAACCCATTCACAGTGTCACCTATCAGTTCACCACTGTATACTATATCATTAACCCATTCACAGTGCCACCTATCAGTTCACAACTGTATACTATATCAGTAACCCATTCACAGCGCCACCTATCAGTTCTCCACCTCTCAGTATATCATTACCCATTCACAGTGTCACCTATCAGTTCACCGATGTATACTATATCATTCATTGTATGACTCGACCGGGAATCAAACCCCGATCTCCCGCACGGAAAGCCTGCGCTCTACCGATCAGGCGACTGCATCCGATAAGCGCATTCGACACCACTGCCCACAGATCTGTATACAAGTCAATGTGAGTTTGGAAGCGCCTGACTCCAATGGCCAAATGTGTCAAATATCGCCCATGTTGGCGCCACCCAACCGATTCAAACCGGGCTCGGTGGCCGAATCGGTAGAGCGCAAGCCTCCCGTGCGAGAGATCGGGAGTTCAATCCTGGTCGAGTCAAAGGCATACAAAAATGACATACACAATTGATACTTGTCGCTTCCTAGCCTGGCACTCGGCATTAATAGGATAGGGAAAGGATTGGTTAGCTCAGTGTCTGGATAATGTGACTGAGTGGGATATCGGGTAATGGTGCTATAAAGTCGCCATGAGTGCGCACTTTCACAAGTCGGTATCTTCCTGATATGACCTTAGATGTTGTCAGGGCATAAAACTCCAACAATGATCCAAGCCAACCCAACCGATTCAAAGATGGCGGCAGTCAGCGGGTGCAATAGTTCCATAAGTTTGTTTGTTTGTCTGTGTGGGGTTCACATCCTGGCAACATCTAAGGTTAATATCAGGATGGGTACTGAGTTGTGACAGCGCACACTCATGATGACTTTATAGTGCTGCCCTACTGGGAGACCAGACCGCCAGCACTATGACCTGATATCCAAATCAGTCACATTGTCCTGACACTGAGTTAACTAGTCCTTGCTCTATCCTAATAGCCAGGCTAGGTAGTGACAAGTAACAATTTTTAGGTCATTGGTTTGATTCAGCCATGGTTTGCAACAGCAGCAAAGGCAACCACTACAGAAACTACAACAAAGTCAGTAATAACAGCAGCAACAACTGCAACAATTACATTTGAAGCAACAGCAATAACAACAGCAATAACAATGGCAACAACAATAATGAAACAACACCAACAACAGCAACAACTCCATTAGTTATAACAACGACAGCAGCAACAATAACAACAACAACAAAAATAATGAAACAACAGCAACAACAGCAACAACACCATTAGTTATAACAACAACAGCAGCAACAATGACAACAGCAATAACAATAATAAAACAATACCAACAACAGCAACAACTCCATTAGTTATAACAACAACTGCAACAATAACAACAGCAACAACAAAAATGAAACAACACCAACAACCGCAACAATGTCAATAGTTATAACAACAATAACAAGAGCAATAACAATCACAGCAACAATCACTACAGTAACAACAGCAACTACATCAACAATAGCACCACCATCAACTACAAAAGCAATAGCAACTACAACTACACCAACTACACCCATATCAACTACAACAACAGCAACAATAGCAACTACAGCAACTATAGCAGTAATAGCAACAACAAATACACCAACTACCAACAGCAACTACAGCAACAACAGCAACTACATCAACAATAACAATAACAACAACAACTATAGCAAATATAGCAACAACAACAGCAACTACAGAAACTACAGCAACAATAACAACAACATCAACTACATCAACAACAACTACATCAACAATAACAACAACAGCAACTATAGCAACAATAGCGACAACAACAATTACAGCAACAACAGAAATAATAGCAACAACTGATTACAGCAGTATGAACAGCAATACAAACAGTAACCACGGCAACAATATCAGCGACAACAGCAACAGCAGCACAAACAACAGCAACAACAACAGTAATAGTCCTCCCTCCCCACCTCCTCCATACCTGCCTATCGGGATTGGCTGGAGAGAGGGAGGTCCGGGGGGAGGGGGGGAATGTGTGTGTGTGCGGGGGGGGGGTGATGGTTGGTTGTTGGAATTTTACGTCCTGGCAGCATCTACGGTCATATTAGGATGTGTACCGACTTGTGACAGTGCACACTCATGGTAACTTTATAGTGCTTCCCCACTGGGAAATCAGGCCGCCAGCACCATGATCCGATATCCCACTCAGTCACATTATCCTGACATGGAGCCAACCAGTCCTTGCCCTATCCTATTAATGCTGAGCACCAGGTCAGGAAGCGACAATTATAAATTTGTTTGTCATTGCTTTGACTCGACCAGTGGCTTCGAATCCCACAATCTCCAAAAACGAGAGATGGACGCTCAACTCATTCGGCCATCCCGTCTGGTCGTGGAGGAAGGAGTGTAAGGTGGGAGTGTGTGTGTAGGGGGGTGGGGGGGGGGAGGGGGTGAGGGAGGCGAGGGGGAGGAGCGGTGCTCCTGCTGGACAGGTTAGACAGGTGGGACACCTGAGAGGTAGCTTTGACTACGTCAGTCTCAGACAGCGGTGGAGTGGCAGGCAGAGATATAAGCAGGTTCTTCAACAACAACAAAATGTACTCACAAAATAAAGCAACCCACAACAACAACATCCAGCCACCCCCTGACCCACCACCAACAAGAACACGCATGCGCACTAACACTGCTCAGACACAGATCGCGACACACTGGTCCCCTAACCGGTGTGTATTTTAATTTTATTATCTTGCTGAATGTTGTCTGCGCCTACCAGATATTCCTTCTTTGCTACTGAGTTGTGTCAACCAGGCTTAAGCTAGCATTCCTTACACGAATGCGGCATGCGGCATGCGGCATGCGGTATGCGAATGCGAATGCGGCAAAAAATCAAAACGCCTTGAAGTCAATGGGCTACGTTCCTTACACGTGGTATGCGAATGCGAATGCGAATGCAAATGCAAATGCGAATGTGGCAACTCAATTGGTCCATGTAGCCATCGGTGTGGCATGTGGCATGTGGCATGCGGCATGCGGTATGCGAATAGAAACCATCAGTCGCATGTGTCCATTAGTTTTAGACGAGGGGAGGCGACTGATCATTACGGAACTGTCACACACAGGCATAGAGGGGTGCGGAGGGGAAACCCATGGTGAGCTGGTCACCCGGGAGACGGACGGTTATGAGATAGGTAAAAATGCTACCAGATCCACAGAAATAGGAATAGTTATCTATACTTTGGCAATTATAAAGGTAGGAACCCCCATGTGAGACGGACGGTCCACAAGGATCAGCGGAAGTAATCTCTAAATTTCACACCTCACCGCATGCCGCATGCCGCGTGAAAGGAATCATCCCGTTCGCATACCGCATGCTGCATGCCGCATACCGCGTGTAAGGAATCCTAGCTTTAGTCTCCCAATTCCACTGCTCTATCCTAATGTCTAATATCCCCCTCATTCCAGACCGGGGGGGGGCGGTGGCTGAATCGGTAGAGCGCTGGCCTCGCGTGTGGGAGATTGAGAGTTCAGTTCCCGGTCGAGTAAAACCAATGACTTATAACATTTATACTTGTCGCTTCCTAGCCTGGCGCTCGGCATTAATAAGAATGGGCAAGGACTGGTTAGCTCAGTGTTAGGATAATGTGACTGAGTGGGATATCAGGTCATGGTGATGGTGGCCTGGTCTCCCCATCAGGCAGCACTATAAAGTCACCATGGGTGCAGACTGTCACAAGTTGGTACCCGTCCTGATATGATCTTAGATGTTGCCAGGATGTAAAACTCCAACAACCAATCAACATGTAAGTTGTGCTTTGAACTGGAACAACCAGTCTCCTCATTCCACTGCTCCCGGCCGCTATCCTAAGCTATCCTAATGTCACGAGGGGGTGATGAAAATGGGCAAATATTGCACCTAGAACAGAATTCGAACCCACACATCTTGCCATTCAAGGGCTAGTATGCTAACCATTACACTATGTAGGCTCCCTGATGCAATCACCCTATACACGCCTACCTGTCTATGTGGTTCTTTGCCTGAGAGGTCAGTGCAGACTACTACACTGGTCCCGCTGAAATTGTAAGTCTTTTAAACGGTATTTAGCACTTACCATTACCTACATACAGGCACTTACATACACACAGGATAGATTCAATGACCACACATCGCGTAGCTTGTACAGGGTCCAGGTCATGGCAACCAGTGTCGTGGGGGTAATGAAAATGGGAAATATTGTGCCTGGAGCAGATTTCGAACCCACACTTCTTGCCATTCCAGTGAAAACAAGTGAGAAGATGATATCAGAACTTGATTTGGGATGAGTTTATTCTCTGGCAGGAGTATAAGGACTGGCCGATAAAGGTTTGAAAGTAGTGTGGTGATATCAGGGAGCCTAGGTGGTGTAATGGTTAGCACACTCGCCCGGAATGCAAAGAGATGTGGGTTTGAGTCCCGCTCTATGCACAATATTTTCCATTTTCATCTCCCCCCCCCCCATGACATATATGTATAGACTTATATATAATAACTCAGTTACTCCATGCTGGGGCCAAATGTAAGAGCCACAATTTATCGGCTGCGGAGTTAAGGGCGGCCGGCGGGGTATCTATTGTCGGCGTTAATATATGTGTCACGGGGGATGTATCAGTCCAAAGCGCGCGCGGGTTAGCTAACGTTTCAGTTATTTATAGATTTGGGAAATCCCTCTGCGTTTGTAGCCATATATTAGGCTCAAATATATTAAATGCGACCATATTTAACAGAATTACATACTCAAATCGTGAAATTTCATTAAATTAACCCTAAATTCGAAGCGTTATTAAGGCTACCGCTGCATTGGCGGCGATATTAATAGTTATATTTTCGAATCGAGGAAGGTACAGTAAACAAACCGCCGGCGCCGCCAGTATGGAACGCGACGTCGATGCGGCGGTTGCGGCGATTTGTTTACATTACATTCGTTGATTCGAAAATATAACTATTAATATCGCCGCCAATGCGGCGGTAGCCTTAATAACGCTTCGAATTTAGGGTTAATTTAATGAAATTTCACGATTTGAGTATGTAATTCTGTTAAATATGGTCGCATTGAATAGATTTGGCCCGAATCGGTCCCTAACCTGCACGTTAACCCAGGCTCAACTTGGGGTTAGTGAAGGCGACGTTAACCCTCGAGGCGGTAGCCTAACCCGTGCACATACATTGACACTTTGGCCGCTAACCCGGGAAATCCGCACGACGCGTGGGTTACGAGTCCTAACCCTGACTCTTACATTTGGCCCCTGAAGTAAGGTAAATTATACCAATCAACCTCGGAAAATGCCAGAAACTCAAAACCGTCAGACTATGCAACGGTAAACAATTGTTGCACTATGATGCACCTCTCTAGGCTGCTATGCTCGAAAACTGGTAATCAAAGCTTCTGTCCAGCATTTTGTTGTACACACCAACATTTAATTAGCTTTTATTCATCTTCAATTCAAATATCTCCAAAGTTAATCTTTAAATAAAATAAAATTACTTCAAACTAAAATAAAGTAGATTGTACCGATCATCCTAATATGTTATTGTTTTACAAAAAAAAGCCCTGAAACACGCCAGACTCACAAAGACGTTGGATTAGGTCACTTTTAATTTAAGAAAGCAATGAAATTAGATTTTCAGTTACAAGAATAATGCGGGTAATATTAACGTAAAGAAAGGAATTTCAATGTTTTGGAAGTTTGTGGATGATGTCATATAGCATTTAATATGAAATTCCATCAGGGCCCTTTGGACTACACTTGAATAAATTATAATGTTGTTTGTTAAATGGGCTTATCGTCTGCCTATTCAAATACACAATATGAACTGTCTGGCATTTTCCGAGGTAAATATATTAGGTTGATTGGTATAATTTACCTCACTTCAACGTGAAGTAACTTTGATTTTAAATCTCTAACTTTTGAGATATTTGAAGTGCAGACATGCAAAATTAATGTTGGCAAGCACGGCAACACTCAGACACTGTAGGCTTCTGCAGTAACAGGTTGTGTTCAATTGCATCAGTATTCCCTTCTGTGTGGTGACAAATGTATAACAAGTGCCCCAGGATCTAAGTTAGACATGTAGAATAAAATCTAGGCGATTGCTTTGGTTTTGAAAATTTGATGTTTTCACTGGACTACACAGCTTTAAGGGCTGAATGAGTAGAGCGTCCGTCTCCTGTTTTGGGAGATCGGGATATCCGAACCCATGAGTTTGTGGGTTCGAATCCTGGTCGAGTCAAACCAATGACTTAAAATTTATACTTGTCGCTTCCTAGCCTGGTGCTCGGCATTAATAGGATAGGGCAAAGACTGGTTGGCTCAGTATCAGGATAATATGACTTAGTGTGATATCAGGTCATGGTGCTGGCAGCCAGGTTTCCCAGTGGGCAGCACTATAAAGTCGCCATGAGTGCACACTGTCACAAGTCGTACCCGTCCTGATATGACCGTAGATGTTGCTAGGACATAAAACAACAACAAACCAAAACGCAGCTTTAATGACGACACCAGTTTCGAGGTTGGACATATAGGATCGAATCTAGGCGATTGTTTTGGTTGAGGAAATGTGATGTTTTCATCGGACTATGCAGCTTCAACATTATCCGTATTGTTCTTGTAACTGAGAATCTACACTGCTCCCACGATGCAGGTTCCATTTGCTTCATCACGTGATCTTTTTTTTTAAAGGGGAGGATGGATTTGAAATTCCTCTCAGATCTTCATATATGTGGGTGGCTAGGTAAGTAGGTGGGTGGGTGGGTAGGTGAGTGGGTGGATGGGTGGGTAGGTGAGTGGGTGGGTGGGTAGGTGAGTGGGTTGGTTTAATGGTTCACCAACGGTTTAATGTTTGGCGTACATTCACCGACACCATTCGCAGAACGATCCATGCAATAAATACAATCAAAGAATATATCCAAGCACATAAGAATTGATATTTTCCTTTCGCTCCGAATGAATAGGATCTTCCAGCCAAGCCCATGATGCTCAAAGCGAGGCTGCAGAATGAACCAATTGCCCAGTTTGGTTGTTGGAGGTTTACATACTGGCAACATCTAAGGTTATATCAGGACGGGTACCGACTTGTGACAGTGCTCACTCATGGTGACTTTATAGTGCTGCCTCACTGGGAGACAAGGTTGCCAGCACCATGACCTGATATCCCACTCAGTCACATTGTTCTTACACTGAGCAAACCGGTCCTTGCCCTATCCTATTCATGCCGAGGGTCAGGCTAGGAAGCGACAAGTACCAATTTTGTAAGTCATTGGTTTGACTCGACCGGGAATTGAACTCCCGACCTTTCGCACGGGAGGCTTGCACTCTGACGATTCCCTCGGGTCTCGTGTTATGTCAGTCTCGGCGTTCGTGAGGTCGCTGTGCACACACGGTGGTGAATATGTAGACCGCGTGGTGTGTGGCCAATGTTGTAAGCTTTACACAAACACGAGCATGCGCGTGACAGCCATCATAATGCAGCCACGCAGGAGCCGCTATGTATGCTGAGCCTACATTGTGCGACATGCCGCCAGGCTAGAACTGCGGGTGTAATGGATGGCGCACACTCTGCGACATGTCAGGTTAAAGTGAGAGTTGTAAAGGAAGGCGGACATTGTGCGACATGCCGTCAGGTTAGAACTGCGGATGTAATGGATGGCGCATACTCTGCGACATGTCAGGTTAAAGTGAGAGTTGTAAAGGAAGGTGGACATTGTGCGAAATGCCGCCAGGCTAGAACTGCGGGTGTAATGCATGGCACACACTCTGCGACATGTCAGGTTAAAGTGAGAGTTGTAAAGGAAGGTGGACATTGTGCGACATGCCGCCAGGCTAGAACTGCGGGTGTAATGCATGGCGCACACTCTGCGACATGTCAGGTTAAAGTTAGAGTTGTAAAGGAAGGCGGACATTGTGTGACATGCCACCAGGCTAGAACTGCGGGTGTAATGCATGGCGCACACTCTGCGACATGTCAGGTTAAAGTGAGAGTTGTAAAGGAAGCTGGACATTGTGTGACATGCCGCCAGGCTAGAACTGCAGGTGTAATACATGGCGCACACTCTGCAACATGTCAGGTTAAAGTGAGAGTTGTAAAGGAAGGCGGACATTGTGCGACATGCCGTCAGGTTAGAACTGCGGATGTAATGGATGGCGCATACTCTGCGACATGTCAGGTTAAAGTGAGAGTTGTAAAGGAAGGTGGACATTGTGCGAAATGCCGCCAGGCTAGAACTGCGGGTGTAATGCATGGCGCATACTCTGCGACATGTCAGGTTAAAGTGAGAGTTGTAAAGGAAGGTGGACATTGTGCGACATGCCGCCAGGCTAGAACTGCGGGTGTAATGCATGGCGCACACTCTGCGACATGTCAGGTTAAAGTTAGAGTTGTAAAGGAGGGCGCACATTGTGCGACATGCCATCAGGTTAGAACTACTGCTGTAATGCATGGCACACACTCTGCGACATGTCAGATTAAAGTTTGAGTTGTAAAGGAAGGCGGACATTGTGCGATGTGCCATCAGGTTAGAACTACAGTGTAATTCTTGGTGTACACTCTGTGACATGTCAGATTAAAGTTAAGGACAGCGCACATTGTGCGACATGACATCAGGTTAGAAATGCAGGAGTAATGGATGGTGCACACTCTTTGACAGCTCAGGTTAAAATATCAACAGCTGGTGGAATAGCCAGCCACCCCCCACCGGCTCCCGGACCCGGCGGGAGGGGGCAGCACCATGCGTTACTTACATCGGCATATACATTGTATATACGTTGGTATATATATATATGTGTATATGGATCATTCTCAGAAACTATGTACCACATTTTTACTTTCCATGTTACATTGTTATTTAAATGTTAATGATTTTGCCTTCTTTTTGAGGATAGTAAGTCCAATAATTATTGTTGACTCTGTGTTTTAAATATGTTAGCAATACTATATGTATTTAATCTATCCCACAAAATGAATCCAAAATACGCTTATCTGATTTTGTGCTGTGGGTTTCGATGAACCATAATGGGTATACACACTTGCCAGCGGCGCTCTCCCTACACCTGCATACACTATCGTGTATACGCCCTGTAGGATCGCACTTAACAAGTCAAATGTAGTTGGCCGATTATTATTTTATTCAGGCTAATCAATCATGGCTGGGCTACCCGCCATGGCCGGAATCGGCCCACCCAGCCGAACTAGAAGCCTTCTAAAGCGGCTGCCACCCGCATGTCACTGATTACCCGATCTGACAACGGGGTCGCAATGTATTTATAGACAGTATCACGAGCCCAATCACCCCTACTTTTAATTTCATTAATAGTTGCACCCTCTGCCGCCAAATAAGTGGCGCCACCTCTACGCAAAGAGTGGCAGGAGAAGCTCTCCGGATCCGGGCCTACACAAGCCGCAAAGTATTTAATAGGTGATTGTAGCACCGCATAAGTCAGCGGCACATATCCAAATGGTGAGGGAACCTGGAACTCTGGCGCCCAAGCATCAACCAGGACCTCCGCAAAAGGTTTGCGAACCCAGTGCATGGCGCATTGCCCATTGCTCCTGACTGCAGCGATATGTATTAATAATTCCCGCTCAGTGAATTAAATTGTTTTAGAGCGGTGGACGTGCACCACCATACCCCAAGCGTAAACAACAAAACTCGATCTTAATAGCACTGAATCTGAGTCCATCAATTGACATTTCCGCAAAAATCCTCGGAAACCAGTTAGAAGGGCTGCCCTTCTATATCGACACGACAGCCAAAACATCTCCTTTACCCATAACATAATTAACTTATTTGCCGACCGGCCAAAGGCCAATGCAGATCTCACAAATGTAAGAGAAGTATCGGCCAGGACATGGCACCAGCGGTAGGCAGCACTGACTACCGCCCAATATTATATCTTGTAAATTGTATTTTGTATATGATATATTATATAGTTCATAATATAAATTCCTCCAGTGTGTGTGGCGAGAGGGGGGCCACCCGTACACAGCTCCCCACAGCTGGGGGGGCACTCCACCAATGCGCCAATGGAGGAAGTAGCAAAGTATAAATGTTCCCTTCGCATTTATACTCATATAATGCGCTATATATCACACATGTCCATATATATAAAGCAGCATGTGCATATAATATATGCATACATCTGAATGGATACATATATACACACAGATAATGACCAGCATGTTCTGATTCCATGCGCTAGCCAATCACAGAACATGGTGGGAGCCAGGCCTGTCTGTGGTCTGGCATTGAGACGGGTTGAGAATGCTTGAGATGGTTAGAGACGCTTTGAGAAGGGTTAAGACGAGTTGAGATGGCGTAAGACAGCTTGAGACGGCTAATGGCGACTTGAGACGGGTTGAGATGCTTTGAGATGGCTTAAGATGGGTTGAGACGGTTTAAGACTGCTTGATATAGCTTAAGACAAGTTGAGGCGGCTTAAGACGGGTTGAGACGGGTTGAGACGGGTTGAGACGGCTTAAGACGGCTTGAGATGGCTTAAGAGGTGTTGAGACGGCTTGAGACGCTTTGAGACGGCTTAGGACGGGTTGAGACGGCTTGAGACGGTTTGAGACGGCTTAAGAAGCTTTGAAACGGCGTAATACGGCTTAAGACGGGTTGAGACGGGTTGAGACGGGTTGAGACGGGTTGAGACGGGTTGAGACGGGTTGAGACGGGTTGAGACGGGTTGAGACGGGTTGAGACGGGTTGAGACGGGTTGAGACGGGTGCGTGGGTGTAAACAGACATGGCTGTCCTTTGTTTGGTAATTAGCATACTTGTGGACAAGCGTTAACCTCAGACCAACAACTACTGTCCTTTGTTTGCCCCTCGGCACAATGCTTGTCTAAGTACAGTGTGACCCCTCCTTACTGGCACTTCCGGATATATGGACACGTCATAATAATCAGTGAACAAAGATTTCCGCCATTTTTTATGATCGCTGATTTTGGATAATTATGAAGCTTTTGGATAATTATATATGTATATAATATGTATGTACTATACAATATATTATGTTGATATAAATTACGGCAGCCCCTTAATGTTTCTCTCTAACCACCTTAACTTCCATGTTATTTACTGCGGAGCAGCCATTCTCTCCTCCCCCACCTCCTATACGCCATGAGCCAAGTGTCACTCTGCTCACTTTCCAAACTATATATTCACCCCGTCCTGATATTACCTTATATGTTGCTAGGACGTAAAACAACAACAAACAAACAAACAACAACTATATATCAGACATTCCTGACATGACCTTAGATGTTGCCAGGACGCAAACCTCCAACAAGCAAACAGCATAGAGAATTTCTTGCATTCTCTGCAGTTATTATTTATCTGTCACAAAATTGTCAGTTGGTTGTGGACAGTGCACACTCATGGCCACTTTTTAGTGCTGCCCCACTGGGAATCAGGCCACCAGCAACATGGCCTGATATCCCACTCAGTCATATTATCCTGACACTGCTCCAACCAGTCCTTGCCATATCCTAATAATGCCAAGCGCCTGGCTAGGAAGTGACAAGTATAAATCTTGAAGCCATTGGTTTGACTCGATCAGGGTTCGAACCCAAGGCTTCCAATCTGATCATCTGCCAAAACAGGAGATGGACGCTCAACTCATTCGGCCATCCCGTCTCGTTTTAATCTAAGATTAAGAAGCAAAATATATTCTTCACATACATCTTTTTTATTTACTCACTATTTTTTAATGAAGAATTGACGAAATCATATAGATTAATAAACTTTGGAACTCGAATCGAAAGCTTTCTGATGCGGTCATCTTGGATTTTTGTTTGCATTCTCTCTCAATTTCTCATATCTAAACCAATAGTTGAATGAGTTGAGCATCCATCTCCCGTTTTGGTAGGATGTGGGATTCGAACCCTGGTCGAGTCAAACCAATGACTTAAAAATGTATGCTTGTCACTTTCTAGCCTGGCGGTCGGCCTTATTAGGATAGGGCAAGGAACAGTGGAATGAGGAAGACCGACCGTCCACGTTTGAAATTGCCCCTGCTTAATCAACTAATGTACCAAATAATATATATATATATATATATATATATATATATATATATATATATATATATATATATATAAATGTAAGGTATGCATTGACAGAAGCCGTAATGGTGGATACAATCTTATATTTGACATCAAGGTAAAGTATATATATATCAGTAGTATCTGGCTGGGCTGACAATTGCCCTACCGAATCACATAAAAATAAAAATAAAATACATCAATAGCATGGCGACGTGGAGAATGACGGACTGCCACAATCGGCGAGGACTCAGCAGTGTATGTCACACTGCAGCGCCAACTAGCGGAGTAACCGGCAACCCCCCGCCTGATGAACCAAATCGCCGCGGGGAGCAGCACCATGCGATTTCTTACATCGGTATATCGGAGTATATGCTCGGCTATATAAATATATATAAGTATATATATAACTTGTGCATTGAAACCACCACCTCCACATTTAATTCTTATTTGAAGCACATTTTGCTCGGATTGAAGCAGGGTTGTCATTATCATTCACCCCAGGTCTGGCTCGAAGTGAATCTTTTATCTGACGTGGATTTCCTCGAAGCGAGGTCTGTATCTGACAAGGCAAGATAGAAGAAAAGTACCGGAAGTCCGGGTTCTTATGCCACTCTCCAAGGAGAATCCTAGTGCCGATGCCCACTACCCTTTTTGGTTTTGTTTTTGTAAATATAGTTTATTCATTGAATAAAGACTTTTGTCAGCGCCGTGACACTGGTCTTCCAGCCATGTGACAATACAGTTATTCATAATGTGTGCATACATGTAGTCTGATATTGTCATCGGCACCTAGCTCAAGTCAGCCGAAATAACAATCATTCCAGTGCTTACATATGGTATAGTTTGAGAATTCACATATGAGATAGTAATTATATTTTGTATACATTTATACTTACATCTGTATTGATTAGACCATTACATTATGGAGTGGTTAGGTGTTTGGTTTCCCTTTGCAGGTTTGCATACCTATTGTGTGAATTGCATAATGTTGTAATGTTGTCGGAGATAATATTTCAAGATACTGTGTTAGTAGAATGATTTGTTTATTCGGTTAGATGGAGTGTGACTCTGCGGTCATTGTTTATTTCCGCTATTATCACTCAGCTTAGATTTCCACATTTTCTTTGTCAACGACCAGTTTTTATAATAGACATTTCTGTTTTGTTTGACGCCGCGGAATCACAAGTGTGATGGGTTTAGTACTGAATTCACAGGAATGGTTGCACAGGTGGGACCAGGAGGGGATACAGGTGGGACCAGGAGGGGTGTATAAGTGGGACTAGGAGGGATAAATAGGTGGGACCAGGATGGCTATATAGGTGGGATCAGGAGAGGTGTATAGTTGGGACCAGGAGGGAAATATAGACGGGACCAGGAGGGATATATAGTTGGGACCAGGAGGGAATCATTAGTGGGGCCAGGATGGAAATATAGATGGTACCAGGAGGGATATATAGGTGGGACCAGGAGGGATATATAGGTGGGACCAGGAAAGATACATAGGTAGGACCAGGAGGTATACATAGCTGGGGACAGAAGGGATATATAGGTGGGACCAGGAGGAAAAAATCGAGGGGACTAGGAGGGATATATAGGCGGGAATCTGTGTTTGCCTCAATCCACTATTGGTTGGACCTAATCTGTTTCTGCCTCAATCTACCATTGGTTTCACCTAATCTGTTTCTGCCTCAATCTACTATTGGTTTGGCCTAATCTGTGTTTGCCTCAATCTGCCATTGATTTGGCCTAATCTGTGTATGCTTAATCTACCATTTGTTTGGCCTAATCTGTGTCACCCACAATCTACCATTGGTTTGGCCTAATCTGTGTAGAGCCGTGTTCACACGGACGATGTAAATCGATTCGTAGAAAGCGACTTGTATAGTTCGCATCAGATTCGTCGTCTGAACGGACGTCTGAGGCGGATTAGGGCTGATTCGACTCACGTGATGCGGATCCTGTAGACCACCTAAGCGAGGTAGTCTACGTGAATCGATTCCTGTGATGCGGATAATTTTGCCCGTGTGGACGCAACCAATTCGCCTCACCTGATTCGATTTGTGTGATGCGCCTCACATTTTGTCGGTGTGAACAAGGCTTATGTCTCAATCTACCATTGGTTTGGCCTATTCTGTCTCTGCCTAAATCTACTATTGGTTTGGCCTAATCTGTATATGCCTCAGTCTACTATTGGTTTGGCCTAATCTGTTTCTGCCTCAATCTACTATTGGTTTGACCTAATCTGTGTATGCTTCAATCTACCATTGGTTTGGCCTAATCTGTTTCTGCCTCAATCTACCATTGGTTTGGCCTAATCTGTTTCTGCCTCAATCTACCATTGGTTTGGCCTAATCTGTGTATGCTTAATCTACCATTGGTTTGGCCTATTCTGTGTCACCCTCAATCTACCATTGGTTGGGCCTAATCTGTGTATGCCTCAATCTACTGTTGGTTTGGCCTAATCTGTGTTTGCCTCAATCTACCATTGGTTTGGCCTAATCTGTGTTTGCCTCAATCTACCATTGGTTTGGCCTAATCTGTGTTTGCCTCAATCTACCATTGGTTTGGCCTAATCTGTTTCTGCCTCAATCTACCATTGGTTTGGCCTAATCTGTGTATGTCTCAATCTACCATTGGTTTGGCCTAATCTGTGTATGTCTCAATCTACCATTGGTTTGGCCTAATCTGTTTCTGCCTCAATCTACTATTCGTTTGATTTAATATGTGTTTGCCTCAATCTACCATTGTTTTGGCCTAATCTGTGTATGTCTCAATCCAATCTTCTTGTCAGATCCCGAAGGATGGCAGTCTCCAAACTAGGTCAACTACTCACCATCATTTATGCACTTCTTATCACCACTTCCACCCAACAAAACATCAATAATCGACAATGTGAGCAGGTCCTTACCTAGTTATTCCCGCGGTCCCCTTCTTGAAGCAGGGCTGCTGAACAACCTGTTAAAAAAAGTGTTATGACGCTGGGTAAATGAAATGACCAAATAAATTCTTAAAGTTGCATAGTCCGAAGAAAACATCAAATTTTCAAAACCAAAACAATTATCTAACTTTGATTCTACATATCTGATTTAGAATAGATACTGGTGAATTTATTGAACATTTGTCGCCAGGTAGAAGGGAATACTGAGGCAATTTAATAGAACCTGTTACTGCAGAAGCCAGAGTTTTCATGTGCTTGACAAAATTAATTTTGCATGTTGGACATCAAATATCAAAAAAGTTAGCCATCTAAAATAAAAGTTACTTCAAACTAAAGTAAGGTAGATTATAGGAAAAAAAAACACATAAACCATCAGACTATGCAACTTTAATTTAGGATGAAAAATATATTCTTCACATACATCTTCATATTTACCCGCTACTTTTAATTTGAAGAATATAAAAAACATGTAGCCTTTAATAGACTTTAAAAATCAAATTGAGAGCATTCTGTGGTCGCCATCTTGTCCTTATGCATTCTCTCCCAACTCTGTGCCGATAAACACTGCACACCATTGCACACATTTTTTGCTAAGATATAGACATAGTTGTCATTAACCTCTACTGTGGGTAACGGTGAATCTTTTATCTAGTCATTACTTGACTTATTTCTGATCAGGAATGTCGTTATCAGCATTCTCAGCATGCAGAAACTAATCGACATTAAAGCTGCATAGTCCAATATAGCATCAAATTTTCAATACCAAAACAATTGTCTGGAATTAATTCTACATATCGAACTTAGATACTGATGCACTTATTAAGCATTTGTTGCCACATAGAAGGGAATTCTGAGTCAATTTAATAGAACATGCTACTGCTCATTTGCTTGACTTCGCTGAGATTCTAATCCCTGACCTGCAGGGGAAGCTTGCGCTCTTACCGATTCAGCCGCCCCATCTGGTTTTTGTTGTTGTTTTGTGGACAAATTTGGTGTACGTTTGCCCGATCAGAGCTCGATTTTCACTGAAGAAGCCCGAGCACTCCTTCTCGCGTTGGAATGTATCGAGGTATCCAACCACACTAACTATGTTATATACAGTGATTCGTTCTCTTGCCTCCTGGCTGTTGCTGGACTGAAAACGAATCACCCTATTCTCGCAACGGTCATTTATAAAATGAACCAACTGACAACGGATGGGTATGACATCCACCTGTGCTGGGTGCCTGGCCATGCCAGCATACAAGGAAACGAACGAGCTGATCGGGCTGCGAAGAAGGCCCTGAACTGTGATCTTAAACCGTGTCTGATCCCTCACTCTGATCTAAAACCACTAATAGCCACCCACATAAAATCCAAATGGCAACATGAGTGGGATGAAAACATTAATAAACTTAAAGAAATTGAACCATCTGTGGGAAAGCCACCACAGACTCATGCGGGAGGTCGGCGGGATCAAGTGGTCCTTAGCCGCTGCCGTATTGGCCACTCATGCCTTACACATGCTTTTCTGCTCAAGGGGGAACCTCCCCCTGAATGTATTGGGTGTCAGTCCCCACTGACACTCAAACACATTTTACTAAGTTGCGTTGATTTTTTGGCCCTGCGCCAATGGTTCTACACTGCAGACAGTATGCATGACCTTTTTACTAAGGTAAAACAGGAAAACTTTTTAGCCTTTTTGAGGGCAGCTGGACTGTACCACCTTATATAGTTTACTAAATGGATTCTATCAATTATTAATAAAAAAATTCTTTTTCTATGGGAATTTGTTTCCCTTGACCACAAATATATGATTGTGAGCTTTCTAATTTAATGAGTGTCTATTGGCACATAATTGATTGTCTGCTTTTACATGTAAAAGCGATGGTTTGAACCCAAAACAAACATTTCTCGCCGTGAATATGGCCTATGCTGCCGACACGGCGTAAAGCAACCACCAATCAATAAATCAATCATGTTGTTGTTTTGTTGTTGTTTTTGTTGTTGTGGTTTTACAGCACCTCCCCCTTTTCCTACCCAGT
This sequence comes from Branchipolynoe longqiensis, assembly GCA_030323885.1. Taxonomy (NCBI): domain Eukaryota; kingdom Metazoa; phylum Annelida; class Polychaeta; order Phyllodocida; family Polynoidae; genus Branchipolynoe; species Branchipolynoe longqiensis. The sequence goes on from CM059202.1 coordinate 21,703,569, forward strand.
ATGCACTATGCAGGCAGATGTGTGCTTCCTGATCGACAGTTCTGGGTCAATCCGCGACAACAACCCGGCCGATCTTTCATACGACAACTGGCAGCTTCTGCTCACCTTTGTTGAAAATGTTGTCAGCGCCTTTGATGTTGGGACAAATAAAGTGCGCTTTGGGGCTGTGAAGGTAAGCATCTTTTGGCAGGTAAATATATTAATTCCTCTGAATAAAGTCTTGCTTCAGCACTGAGACACTGGTCTTCCAGCTATACACTGAGCAGTTAGTTTTCATGCAGGTTAAGTATTATGTAAGGTAATAGTAATTTGCAGTATAAGTATCATGTAAGGCAATGATAAGTAAGTACAGGCCATTGGTTGCCAATACAGGATTTCATTTCACTTCCAGCTTAATAACAGGACACAATGGTGTTCCACTTTCAGTTCAGTAACAGTACAGAATGATGTTCCACTATGAGTTCAGTAACAGTACAGAATGGTGTTCCACTTTCAGTTCAGTAACAGTACAGAATGGTGTTCCACTTTCAGTTCAGTAACAGTACAGAATGGTGTTCCACTTTCAGTTCAGTAACAGTGCAGAATGGTGTTCCACTTTCAGTTCAGGAACAGTACAGAATGGAGCTCCAATTTTAGTTCAGCAAAAGTACAGAATGGTGTTCAACATTCAGTTCATTAACAGTACAGAATCGTGTTCCACTTTCAGTCCAGTAATATCACATTATGGTGTTTCACTTTCAGTTCAGTAACAGTAAATAATGGTGGTTACCGTTCAGTTTGGTAACAGTACGGAATGGTGTTTACCTTTCAGTTCAGTAACATTTCAGAATGGTGTTCCACTTTCAGTTCAGTAACAGTACAGAATGGTGTTCCACTTTCAGTTCAGTAACAGTACAGAATGGTGTTTCCCTTTCAGTTCAGTAACCATGCCAAGTTGATCTTCCCTCTGTCGCGCTACTCGGACAAGGCGTCTATCCGGCAGGCAGTTCAGCGCATCAAGTACTCCTCAGGCTTCACCAACACCTACGAAGGCCTTCTCTCATTGCGGACCGAATGTTTCGGACAGAACAATGGTGAGCGGCCCACGGTAAGAAAGGCTCCATCCTAAAGTTTGTTTGTTTGCTTGTTTGAGTTTTCCTTCTTTTTTGTGCTACATTAGTTTATTAAGCACGGGATATTTCAATCACGGACAATTAGGCTTCCTCATTCCACTGCTCCTTGTCTTATCCTAGTAATGCCGAGCACCAGACTACATTGCAACAAGTATCAAGTTTTAAGTCATAGGTTTGACTTTGCCAGTGTTCAAAGCCGGAGGTTCGAATTCCATGACCTACCATAACGGACACTCAACTCATTCGGCCATCGCATCTGGTTATGTCTTGGTGACATCTAAGCTCATATCAGGACGAGCACCTACCGACTTGTGACAGTGCACCCTCATGGCGACTTTATGGTACTCTCCCAATGGGAGACCAGGCCGCTGGTGCCATGACTTGATATCCCGCTGAGTCACACTGATACTGAGCAAACCAGTCCTTGCCCTATCCTATTGATGCCGAACTATGGGTTATGTAGTGACTAGTATCAATTTTTAAGTCATTGGTTTGACTCGACCAGTGTTCGAACCCCACGATCTTCCAAAACGGGAGACGGACGCTCAACTCATTTGGCCATCTCGTCTGGTGGTGGAAATGGTGATGAACAGGATCACGATTATGAGACAATTATGATGAAACAATTACATGGCATAACAATATCCTATGCATGCAATATGCTACGATACCATAGATACAGTGTGCCCGGATGGCAATTTGCATTAACAGTATGAATGATAGTTGCATTATTGTCATTTTTTAAATGTTTGTTTTTGATTGACGCTGTAATGATTGATGCCTTCAATCAGAGGTGTGGGTGGACGAAAATGGAGGAGTGTTCATTCAGAAGGGTTGTTGATGAGGCGAGCTGTCTGAGCAAAGGGGCGGGAGGAGCTGCAAGCTGATTGGTCAGCCCCGTGGGCGGACGCAGGCACAGGCCATGAGTGGGTGTTAAAGGGCTGGCGTGATCGGAGGGGTTGAGTGACAGGCCGAAAGGGGCAGCTCCCCCCCCCCCCCACCACCACCCCCCCAGGGCGATGACCGGGTGGGGGAGGATATAATAAAAGATTCACCCCGTTCTACAATAGCCTGAGTAGAGGTGAAGAACAACCCTATATAAAAGCTGGCGAAAATATTCCACATGCTGGGTAAATGAAATGAGCAGATAAATTATTAATTTAGGAAGCTACATATAATTATTCTTCACATATATCTAAATATTTACCTGCTTCTTTTGATTTGAAAAATATAATAAAACACGTAGTTTAATAGACTTTAAACGTCAAATCGACCGCATTCTGTGTCTGCCATCTTGCCTTTTTGCATTCTCTCCCATTTCACCAACTATATTTAAATTACGTTGGCATTCACCCCCACTGCAAGTACAGGGTGGATCTTTTAACATGGGGAAGGGTTGACGCGATGCAGCTCCATGGCTTCCTGCACCCCGGCAATGACAAGGAATGAACCCTGCTCATTCCAACCAATTCTGCTGGGTTACGAACCAGTATGCTTCTATGTTTTTTCCAACCCGCAAGGTGCCAAACATAGCAATTGTCATCACGGATGGACTGCCGACGATAGATGAGGACAAGTGGGCTGAGGAGGCAGCCAAGGTGAAGGCCGCTGGCATTTTCATCATGGCTGTCGGCATCACGAACCAGATCGACAAGGAGACACTCAAGTGAGTGAACGAAGCCTAGCTTTGAACTGCTGCGCTGTAGCACAGTCCATAGCAGGGTTGCCAACATTGGACAATGAAAAACCGGAAGATCTTAAGGGTTGTTTTATTTGGGGGGTCTGGAGGTACTCCCCCAGAAAAAATCATAAAATCTTAGATGCTCTGTGGTGCATTTTGGACAATAATCCGTAAGATTGATATAATATTAATGGTATTGCAGGGTTGCCAACATTGCAATATGAAAAACCAGAAGATCGGTGAAAGGTGGAGGTTTATGTCCTGGCAACATCTAAGATCATATCAGGATGGGGACCGACTTGTGACAGTGAGCACTCATGGCGACTTTATAGTGCCATGACCTGACATCCCACTCAGTCACATTATCCTGACACTGAGCTAACCAGTCCTATCCCAATCCTATTAATGCCTAGCACCTGGCTAGGAAGCGACAAGTATCAATTTTATATGTCACTGGTTTGACTCGACCGGGAACCAAACTCCCGATCTCCTGCACGCAAAGCCCACACTCCACCGATTTGGCTGACGTGCCCGGTCAACATGATAACAGCAATAATAACAATAATATTAATATTGGTAGCAACCATAACAGTAATGAGTACAATTATAACCCTTATTGAGTAATGTGAGTAATACCTTTTGCAGAACGATCTCCTCACCGCCCCAGGAGTTGGATCGAACCTATTTCACTTCACCAGACTTCCAGCGCCTTGACAGCGTAAGTCTGAACCAGAAACACTCCCAGAACCAGCTGTGTCAGCGACAGAAGAAACCTGTGCCTATTGTGTCAGGATTTTGATTCTAAGACATGTGATTATTAGAACAAACCATTGATGTTCTTCTGTAAAAATGATTATTTCTATAATACAAGCACCACAATGTTATAGGCAAAATAAGATGTCTGTATTTTAATGTAATTTCAATTGAATTATGGACATAGTATTCATATGAACACATTTCCTCCATGGAACTTGCAAAGAGCTGTTTAAGCCCTTTCTAATGATATATTATGTTAGGTTCCTTACTCACTATTAAGCAAGTTGTAGACTGTGACAGATGACCCTTATTTGTTTCTATATGAAAACTGTCTTGGTTTTTCAATACGCCTTGAGAAACTGAGACAGCTTGAAAACCCAGTCGTTTCCCCTACCTGGGTGTGTGTACTGGAGTTGAATGAAGTACACGTGGCTCCCGTCCTGATATGACCTTAGATGTTGCTAGGACGTAAAACAACAACAAACAAACAGTACACGTGGTCTACTTTCAGATAGGGACCAGACGGGGGCAAGGACTGGTTGGGTCAGTGTCAGGATAATGCGACTGAGTGGGGTATAAGATCATGGTGCTGGCGACCTGGTCTCCTAGTGGGGCAGCACTATAACACTAGACTATTATAATCTTACTTTAGGTTGAAGTAACTTTTATTTTAAATGGCTAACTTTGGAGATATTTGAAGTGAAGACATGTAAAATAATTTTGGCAAACACGCAAAAACTCTGACACCATAGGCTTCTGCAATAACAGGTTTGATTAAATTGCCTCAGTATTCCCTTCTATGTGGTGACAGATGCTTAATAAATGCACCACTATCTAAATCAGATATGTACAATCAAAGCTAGATCATTGTTTTGGTTTTGAAAATTTTATGTTTTCATGGGACTATGCAAGTTCAATAAGTGCACCAGGATCTAAGCTGGATATGTAGGTCAAATCTAGGTCAGTGTTTTGGATTTTGAAAATGTTATGCTTTTGTCAGACTATGCAGCTTCAATGTAAATAAACTCTTTTTTTTATTTTGCAGGTTATTGAGCAGCTGGTGTCAAAGACTTGTGAAGGACCAACAGCAGTCCCTGCCACCCCCGGGCCAACTCTCAGACCCCTCCCCCCAGGTAGGCGTAAGTGTGGATGTATGGAATCCATCTGTACCATTATGCAGTAAACCATATCAATGGCGCTATGTAATGGCGGATTTAACAACACTCACAATTACGTGACCCAAAATGGATGCCACTCTGGTCAAAGCGACCAAAGTTAGTAAAAAACCCATCAAAGTTAATATGAAGTGTATACAGTAGGCACAAAAGAAATGCTATTAACGACCCATACATGGTGAAGCATCAGTGGCGTACGATGATGCACATTGGTAGCACCGATTAACAGAGGAGTAGTAATGAGAACGACCCTTAAACATAACCACCGTTTGGTATTATATACAGATGTTCTTTCTTACACATACTCGTTGTTCTAAGTTGATTCTTTCGGGCCCTCAGCGTGCCCCTTCATGGCGGACGTGGTGTTCATCATGGACGCCTCTGACAGCATCGTGTGGACGGACGCTGCAAACTGGCGGCGCATGCGCACATTCGTCGCCGACGTGTCCCGATCCTTCCCGATCGATACCGGGCGCTTCCGAGTGGGTGTCGTCAAGTTCGCCAAGTTCGCCAACACTGAGTTCTTCCTGTCCATGTACAACACGCACACACAGGTGGGTGTGTGGGTGTGTGGGTGTGTGGGTGTGTGGGGTGTGTGTGGGTGTGTGGGTGTGTATGTGTGTGTGTGGGTGTGTAGGTGTGTAGGGGTGTGTGTGGGTGTGTGTGGGTGTGTAGGTGTCTGGGGTGTGTGGGTGGGTGTGGGTGAGTGTGGGTCTGTGTGAGTGTGTAGGTGTGTGGGTGTGGGTGGGTGTGTGGGGTGTGTGTGTGGGGGGGTGGAGGTGTGTATGTGTGTGCGTCAAGTTCGCCAACACCGAGTTCTTCCAGTCCAGGTACAACATGCACCCACAGGTGCGTGTGTGGGCGTGTGGGTTTGTGGGTGTGTGGGTGTGTGGGGTGGGAGGGTGTGAGTGTGTGGGGTGTGTGGGGGGGGGATGGAAGTGTGGAGGTGTGTGCATCAAGTTCACCAAAACCGAGTTCTTTCTGTCCATGTACAACACACGCACACAGGTGGGTGTGTGGGTGTGTGGGAGTGTGTGGAGGTGTGTAGGTGTGTGCGTCAAGTTTGTCAACACCAAGTTCTTCCTGTCCATGCAGGCCTACAACACGCGCACACAGATGGGTGTGGGGGTGGTGTGTGGAGGGTGTGTGTGCGGTGGGTGGGGGATGTCAGCGCCAGAGTATTGGTCTTCCGACCGTCAACAATCCGTATAAATTACAAAAATTACTTCCACACTTACACTAAGTTATTAAATTAATAATTAAAATGCATCATGTTAAAGAAATGTTTCTGTAGATCACGGTCTACTTGAACAACTCTTGGGAATTAATCAGTGTGCATTGGTATTTAAACAAATTAATAAAAAAATATATAATAGCCTAGATATATGATCCTGCTACCACACAGTGGTGATCCTCTCTACATTGGCCTTTGCCGCCTCGCGTTGGACCAACAGGTGGCAGCACGCTAGACTGGACTTTATAACGGACTAGTCCATGCCCAGCTAGTGCCCCCCCCCCCCCCCACAACTACAGATTATATCAGTACCAGGATACGCAGTGGGCCGTCACTTGCTATCCAGACTCCACTTCGTCCACACCTCTTCTACCTTCCTTCAGCTGCCGGTCTCCTCTCCTGGAGTTATCTAAAACAAATACTTCCTACCGCCTTACTCAGTTTGTGTCTCCGGCTTGCCGACTGGTCACCACAAAGCAAGGAGGCACGGCTCTGTGACTCAACTATCCTCACTTCTCTTTCCTCAATCCTACTCATTCTTTTTTTTTCTCCCAGGCTTAGTTCTCATCCTGATCAAAGGAGTTGTTTACTTGGGTGCGGCACTTTTCCTTTTTCACTGCTGCTCTGTGCTCTTTTGCTGCGAATCCCCCTTTTCCCTTCCTGCCTCTCCAACTCTTTGGCGCCTGGACTCAAGTTGACTTGGCTTTGTTATTTGGAAATCTTTGACTTTCACCATTGGACCGATTTATCGGTGCCAATACCAATTGCCGCAGGATTATGCCAGTAGCCCAAGTGGTTACAAACCCTCCAATCAGTCAGTCAGTGGTGCGTAAACTTCTAAGGGCGTTCAATAAAGCAGACACGCCCCTGGAGTGAAGCGATATCAAACAGTGTGTCGCACTTTAGGAGGACTGCAGCTACCAGTCCATCATAATGAATATGTCTTCGTTGCATGTTTACCTACAAGGTGGTTGAGGCGATAAACTCCATACAGCTGGCGTCTGATGGCGGCGGAACGAACATTGCAGACGCGCTGAGACTCACCCGGGACGAGGTTAGTGTAGCTGCAAACTATTATTATTATTACTAGCTGTAACCTGTGCTGCACAAGGGTTTTAGCTAGGCTCCGCATCAATCCCGGGACCAATATTATGTTGAACTGTCATTATATATATATTTACGGTCTTTGACTATATTCAGAGACTGTGTATTTTTCTATGTTCTCTGCTATATTCTGGACTCTTGCACTGTACACTTTCAAAATAGTGCTGCCATCTAGTGGAATCCGTCTGTACCATTATGCAGTAAACCATATCGGTGGCATTATCTAATGGCAGAGTTAACAACACTCGCGGTTATGTGACTTAAAATGGATGCCACTCTGGTCAAAGTGACCAATGTTAGTAAAAATCATCAAAATTAATATGAACTATGTATGGTAGGCACAAAAAGAAACATACTATTAACAAGCCATACGTGGTGAAGCATCAGTGGAGTACGATAATGTGTGTTGACAGCGCCGATTAATTAACAGAGGAGTAGTGATCAGAACGACCCTCAAGCTTATAGTTGCATAGTCCGATGGTTTTGAATTTCAATCATTTTCTGAGATAATTATATTATGTTGATTGCTATAATCTACCTTACTTTAGTCTGAAGTAACTTTTATTTTAAATGGCTAACTTTTGAGCTATTTGAAATGCAACCATGCAAAATTAATTTTAGCAAGCGCACCAAAACTCTGATGCTATAGGCTTCTGCAGTAACAGGTTCTATTAGATTGCCTCAGTATTTGCTTCTATGTGGTGACAAATGTTTATGAGACCAGACGGGATGGCCGAATGAGTTAGAGCATCCGTCTCCCATGTTGGTAGATCGTGGGGTCGTGGGTTCGAACCCTGGTCGATTCAAACCAATGACTTAAAATTGATACGTGTTGCTTCCTAGCCTGGTGCTCGGCATTATTAGGATAGGGCAAGGACTGGTTGGCTCAGTGTCAGGATAATGTGACTGAGTGGGATATCAGGTCATGGTGCTGGTAGCCTGGTCTTCCAGTGGGGCAGTACTATAAAGTCACCATGAGTGCGCACTGTCACAAGTAGGTACCCATACTGATATGACCTTAGATGTTGCTAGGACGTTAAACAACAGTAAACAAACAAACAAATGGTTACAAAGTGCACCAGTATCTAAATTAACATAGAATCAAATCCTGATAATTGTTTTGGTTTGAAAATTTGATGTTTTCATCGGACTATGCAGCTTTAACCACTTGCCTGCCTAACCAGTGCCTTTCACAAATTTAAGGTGTTCCGTCTCGGGCGAGGTGACAGACAAGACAGCCCAAATATTGGAATCATCATCACAGGTGAGTTGGTTGGTTGGTTGTTGGAGTTTTACATCCTGGCAACATCTAAGGTCATTTCAGGACAGGTATCGACTACTAACAGTACGCACTCATGACGACTTTATAGTGTTGCCCCACTAGGAAATCATGCTGCCAGCACCATAACCTGATATCCCACACAGTCGCATTATCCTGACACTGAGCTAACCAGTCCTTGCTCTATCCTGTTAATGCCGAGCGCCAGGCTTGGATGTGACAACTATCAATTTTGTAAGTCATTGGTTTGACTCGACTGTGAATTGAACTCCTGACCTTCTGCGCGGGAAACCTGCGCTCTACCGATTCGGCCACTGCGTCTAGTGTGATAATAGAAGGGTTCGTAATTCCAGCCACGCGGTGCATTGTGGGATGTGTAAAAGTAAAACAAACCAGCGCGAAGCACATGTTGAAGCAGTGAGCGTAGCTATGGATTCTGTTAGTTTCAGCACATTTCAGCTAATGTTTGAAACAGAATACCAATTAAAAAATATATATATAATATATTAAGATATGAATCTTTTATCTAGAATTGCATTTACATCAAACTAATCGGCATGCCTGCATTTAAATCTAGACAAATCTGATCACTCAGACTAGTGTTAGAACTAGAGCCAGAGTTAGTTTTACTTATTTTATTCATGTTTTTATTTATATCCAGAGGGCTCTGAAATGTGTAGGGTTAAATCAGACATTGGTTATATATTTCTTTGAAACAAGTTTCTGTTCACACATTTGATGTTTTAAAATTTGGAACAAGAATTAAAAATGGGGATGTGAATATCAGCCTAAGAAAAGTGACTGATTGTTTTGTGGGAGATTGGATGTTTCTTAGCTCAAAATGCTTAATTGTGGATAGGTGTGTGTTAAATATATTCATTATGCTATTATGTTGTATGGGTGAATCCACGTTTATGCCAAATTGTTCGATTTTATTCAAAATGAATAGAAATACAGAAGTTTTGCACTGAATGTATCATATATGTCCCAATAGAAGCACACTCCCCAATAGAAGCACACACCCATTTCAAGATTGAAAGAACGCACAAATTTACAATCATATTCACACTGAATGCACATAAAATAACACAATCCTACTTTATTTCAGAGGCACAACAAAAACAAATCAAAATTTATGATCATATTCAGACAAAATGCACATAAAATAAGACAATCCCACTTTATTTCAGAGGCACGACAAAAACAAATCCATGAAATTCTTTAACTTTGAATAGATGCGCATCCATGTGTCTGCACTCGCGCAGTGCGCATCTATTGGGACATATACGGTATATGCGTATAGGCAAACCCTATGAACAGGCGCATTCATTTTGCTTTAGACACCTTTTTCAGCGCATGCTCAATTCAATTCTTTTATTTTAACTCTCTGCAAGGTATGTTTACATTAAACTGAGGTGATACAATAAATGCATCCAAATTCCTTACAGACAGAAAGGATCCCAGAAAAGCGATACTTATCTAGCTGGTCTCAGTTGGAATTACAAACTCTCCTATTACTAATGACCTCTCCAACCCCCTTCCCCCCACACCGTGTCCGCCTTGTTACTGACAGACGGCCGTGACAGCGCACCAGCCAGAGCCGTCGCCGCCGCAGAGCAGCTACGTACTTCCGGTGTGGAACTCTTCACGATCGGCATCACGGATGACGTGGACATGGACCAGCTGACGCAGATCGCCTCGGCTTCCGACCACGTCTTCCAGGTGAGATTCAGACAGTGGCGGAGAGTTCAAAACCTGCCATAGGTGGCGGTGCTGTCTAAGTTTGTTTTCAGGGACAGTGGTTTTGTTTGTTTGTTTGCTTAATGATCCCCCAGCACAAGCTTCCAATTAATTATACTTGTATAATGCTTATACATGGCATAAATATACATTTACCCACCATGAAGATGGCTGCATTTTTTATATTCACATAATAAATTATACAGCACATATATATATATATATATATACATATATATATATATTTATATATATATATATATATTCTTTTAAGGTAGGAGACTTCTCAGGGCTGGATGACATCATTGCTGACGTCATACGCGGCGCATGTGCAGCTCTGTCCACGACACTGTCTCCCCCTACAACCACGCCCGCCTATGTGCCGCCACCTACCGGTGAGTGAAGACAACTTTTTTTCTCTAGTTAAACATCTTCCTTTCAATATTGTAACATTGGACTTCCACTCAACAGGTAGAAGTGCTTTGGATTATTGGTTGTTGGCTTACGTTCTAGCAACATCAAGGTAATATCAGATCGAGTACTGACATGTAACAGTTCACAATCATGGTTACTTTATAGTCATACCCCACTGGAGACCAGGCCTCTGGCACCATGACCCGATATCCCATACAGTCACATTATCCTGATATTGTGCGGAACTTCCATGCAGGAAGGCTGCACTCTACCGAATCGGCCACCAAATCCGGTCTACTAGGATAGGACAAGGAACAGTGGACAGGGGAGGACCAATTTGTCTCTCATTTAAATTGTCCCTGATTAATCAACGCATGTTACAAGATTTTTATAAAAGTGTGATGCAACCTAAAATAAATTGGATACCATTCTTATTTTTCACAGACTGTGTAGGCAGTTCTGCTGACGTAATCTTCCTTCTCGACGCTTCCGGAAGTATCGGCGAGTTCAACTTCCAGCAGATTCGGCAGTTTGTGTCTGACGTCATCAACGACCTTGACATTGAATCGGGGAGAATCCGCGTCGGTCTGGGCACCTTCAGGTAGGTGTGACGTCACATCGGTCAGCTTGGACACACCTAGCTTGGTTCCACACCACAGTCATGTAGATGTTATGCTTGGCACAAAGTATTACATCATCAGGACCAGTGTTGGTGTTCCTCCATGTATGTGTTATTCTGCGGCAGAGCCATCAAGGCGCTAAGCCCATAAACCATCAATCTACGGTTATATTGTGCAATAACTATGTACCGGCATCTTACCTTGAGAGTTTTATTTGAATCATGTACGTTTGGGGAATCTAAATATTGATCCCGAAATAGATGCCGGGATTGGTATATGTTATAAGCTTAATGCCTTGATGGCTTATGGCCCTAAAGTCGCCGGCTATACCTCACCCAGATACAAACGAATCCAGCATCAAAAGCTCTCCAAATCATACCTTTGCTTAGTTTATTCAGTTCATGCCACTGAACATGTGGGAGGAGAGTTGAGGTCTGTGATGTATGAATGACATCATAGGTGGGATTCCCTCATCACATGACCTAGAGGGGTTCCCCACACACAGGGGAAGCCATGGCAACCACCAAGATGGCAGCCACAGAAAGCTCTCAATTAAACTTTTAAAGTATATTAATCTACATCATTTAATCAATTATTCACACAAAACTAGCTGGTTATGATAAATAAACATTTGAACTTGATATTTATCATTTTAGATTGCAATTTCTAACATTTTTTTCTCTATATGGTTGTCTAAAAGTGTCAGTGCTGCTGGACTAAATAAAACACAACAGAAACAACCAATGTCAGCACTCTCCCCCCACATATGTAGTCTAAAGCCTAAAGTCTACGCGACTGTGGCGGGGAACGAAGCTAGGCCACACCCTGATGGAAGGGGTGAACGAGTTTGTTGCGTTTAAAGCTCTTTAAGGAAATAACTGTTTTCTATGTTGGAGTTTTACGTTCAAAGCTCTTTAAGCAACAACTTGTGTTGTTTGTTGGAGCTTTAGGTTCAAAGCTTTTTAAGGACCAAATTGTTTCATTTGTTGGAGTTTTATATCCTTGTTACACATAACAAGCACGCCACCCTTAACCATCACAAACAAACCATCAACACACCAAACATCCTACACAACTATGAACCTGTTTAAACACATTGAACATTATATAAGACAGACAAAATGTATTGTGAACTATAAACTTACCTTGTTTTATAAGAGAAACATGTCACCCACAATGATTGTTTGAGTTGTCCCGAGTATACACTTTCTACTCGGTGCTGCTCCCCATTTCTGCATGAACTACAGTGACTGGTGCTGTACATTATACAGCAGGAGCCACTCCCTTAATTCTACAGGATCGGTGCTGTAACTAATACAGCACTGATCATACTTAGATTATTTAGACTGTCAATTACAATACTAAGATTTCAGGAAGACCAGTGCTCCGGTGCTGACAAATGTCATATTCAAATGAATAAATACTTTACCCCAAAAAAACACACAAAAAAGTCAATAAAGTTGCATCGCCTGATGGTTTTGAGTTTCTGTCATTTTCTGAGATAAATCTATTATGTTGATCGTTATAACTTACCTTACTTTAGTTTGAAGTAATTTTTAATTTAAATGGCTATCTTTTTAGATATTTGAAGTGCGACCATGCAGAATTAATTTTGGCAAGCGCACTAGAACTCTGATACCATAGGCTTCTGCAGTAGTAGGTTCTATTCAATTGCCTCAGTAATCCCTTCTATGTGCCAACAAATGCTATAATAAGTGCACCAGTATCTAAGTTGGATATGTAGAATCCCATCAAGATAATTGTTTTGGTTTTCAAAGTTTTATGTTTTCATCGGACTATGCAGCTTCAATATATATACATAACGTAAATATGGGATGCAAAACAACTATTAAAATCAGTGGATATAATTATAAGAAATACCTTCATGCCTAGTTAATAGGTACGTGGATCTTCCTGTAGTCTTTGACATGTATTCTCTTTTCATTATTTAAATTTTAGTTTCCACATTTAATGAATAACTAAACTAACTGAAGACCATTGTAAAAATATACGGATTTTTGGTTCGGATTTATATATTGGCAAAGAGCATTATTATTCTGGGGCGATGGAGTGGGGACCAGGATTATATAACAGAAAAGCAATGGGTGCCTCACTCGCTTTGTGACATAAGCGCCTATGTGGAAATGTGATAACACATAGCGACCGAGATTATGATGTGATGTTCATACTTAAAGGCCCAGTCACACCTTACCGGACTGGGGAACCGGACATGAACCGGACACTGTACGGTGAAATATGGCAATGTCCGGTACATGTCCGGTACCTAATCCGGCGGTGTCTGGTGGTGTCCGGCAGTGTCTGGTACAAGCTTTGAACATGCACAAAACTTCTACTGGACACTGCCGGACTGACGTGTCCGGTTGGTGTCCGGTTTGTCCGGTTCATGTCCGCAACCCATCCCTATGTGTCCGGTTTGCTTCCGGAATTGTCCGGTGGCGAGAACAATATTATATATATATTACATTAAGCGACAGAGATTTGTCTTCCTCATTCCCCTGCTCCTTGTCATAGTATAGAAATGCCAAGCAAGTGACAAGTATCAATTTCTATTCAATGACAGGAACGGTACAGTGAGTACAAGTACTATTAATATTAAAAATAATGTAATATAAAATTAAAATAATATTAATATTAAAAAACATTAATATTATTATGAAACAAACCACAAATATTATAACAATATATATATATATATTTACCATCATAGCCCAGCTCCTCGGCCTTCTCGGCCGACAGAGGATCTTTCTTTGCGTTTATTCTTGAAATCCCAGGCCTTGGAATTCCAGAGAATTTCATTCTCGCTCGCCCACTCGAGGACCTGCCCCTCCTCTTCCTCGTCCGGTACAGTGTTCGTTACGTCCGGTGCTATCCGGTGTTGTCCGGTTCTCATCCGGTTCTCATCCGGTACATGTACAGTACCTGTCCATCAGTGTTCGTTTCGTCCGGTGGCCTTTGACCCAATTACGCTCCATTTCGATACATTTCGATGCATTTTATTACCTGACAGCACCGGACTAGAAAATTCTTTGTCCGGTGGTGTCCGGTACTCAGTCCGGAAAGGTATGACAGGCGCTTAAGAGACGGTTAATAATTATTGAAATGTTCCCTTTCTGCACCAGAAGAGTGCATCTGTTGTAGCTGTCTGCAACCACCTGTTACCACGGGACCGATGGGCAAGCACACCCAGCCATCCTGCAGACATTATGGACACCACCTGCAGGTTGGAGTTGAGTGACAGCTGCCCCCTATTTGGGCATCTATCACCCAGGATGTGGGGGTGTCTGATTGGCTGGCTGTGTGAGCCCAGTCACCTGCAGCCCTTATACCTGACACACAGACCCCACTCTAGGCACTCTTGACTAGACTCTCTAGCAAAAGACACTCCACTTTCTACACTCAAATGAGAAACATCTATTCCAAAGACACTGAGCTGTGTGCAACAACCATTGTACCCAGGTTCAATGGGATGTAGGCACTGATTCTGATATACACAAGCAAGAGTCATGAGGATCTGTGTGGGCAGTTGGTAAGGAGTGAGGGTGATAGGTCGCCAGTAGGTGAACAGGGGTTGATGCCAATAAAGCACAACCTCTTCACTGTCAATCTTGCGTGACTTGTCTTCCTTTCTTCCTTTTGAGTTGTTGAGAGTAACAACAGGTGGGAACTGACAGAACACACCTGTGGAGACTAGTAATGTTTTGGGTTCAGACGGCCGAGTGCCGACATATTACACCATGTTCATAATTCTCCACAACGGTTTTTTGTAATAGCTTTTATTATTACTACTTTTGTTTGTTTGTTTGTTTTCTGCTACGATAATTGATTAAGCAGGGGACATTTCAATCACAAACAATTGGCCTCATTCCACTGCTCCTTGTCCTATCCTAGTATTGCCAAGCACCAGGCTGGGTAGCGACAAGTATACATTTTAAAATCATTGGTTGGACTAGACCATGGATCAAACCCGTGGGTTTGAATGTCATGACCTATTAAGACGGGAGATGAACGCTCAACTTATTCGGCCACCCCGTCTGGTCTGCTTCCAGTGACCACGCTAATCTGCAGTTCAATCTCAACAAGTATGCGTCTCGTCTGGACCTGCTGGCCACCATGAAGACAATTCCGTATCGTCAGGGCACAACAAACCTGGCAGATGCCCTGAGAATGGCGCGTAAGTAATTCAACACAGAGGGGGGATCATCTTCTTGGTTGACCATCAGTGGTGACGATGACAGCAACTCATCATTTGTTGTGAACTCGTTGATGACTGATGAGTCCAATTTGTGCTCAGAATGAGCATTGGCATGTTTGACATGTGTGTGTAGCTGCTGTTAGAGAATCTGGTAGATGAAGGAGACAATCTCTTCTCTGCTGATGCTTTTGTTTAGCTTGAGATATACGATCAATTTCAAACTGTGCTGTGCCTTTATGCATAGAAGCGTGCCACAAATTTCTGTCCTTGGCCACTATTTCTCAGGTTGTAGTGTTGACATTACATTTCTTCACGTTGTATTTAAGGCATTCCTGGAACCATTTCTTCTGACCATCTTGATTTCTGTGTCCTTTTACAAGTTCACAGTAGAAGAGAGCTTTTGGTATTCTATCTTAATCCATGCAAACTACATGGCTAGCACACCTAAGGAAAGGGGGGTAATTGGTTAATTAAGCTGGGGAAATTTTAATCACAGACAATTGGTCTTCCTCATTCCACTGCTCCTTGCCCTATCCTAGTAATTCTTAGTGCCAGTCGAGGTTGCGACAAGTATCAATTTTAAAGTCATCGGTTTGACTTGGCCAGTGTTCGAATCCCATGACCTACCGAAAGGGGAGGTGGGTGCTCAACTCATTGAGCCATCCCATTTGGTTAAGTCTAGAAAAAGGCTATTGTTATAAGCCAAGCAACAACAAAATCCTTTTTCGCAGGTGCATTTTATGAAAAATTTAGGACGGTTGCGTGGTTTTAAAAAACACACTCAATTGAATTCAATTCTTTTATTTTAACTCTCTGCAAGGTATGTTTACAATAAATTGAGGTGATACAATAAATGCATACAAATTAATTAGTGACAGAAATTTGGCGGTAGTATTTTTTTTAATTTGGTCAGAGATTTGGGGTTTTGGATTTTGTTTTGTTATAATATCTTACACCAACTCCCTTATTAACGTCGTTTCATTATAACATCGTTGAGAACTTTTTTTTATTTTTAAAGACTTGTCAATGGATTAACGATGAATGTGGTGTTGGAGGGGAATAATAACGGAATTAGAACTTTTGCATCAGATTGTGCATCTTTAAAGTTCCATAGCTGATGGTTTTGAGTTTCTGTCATTTTCTGAGATAAATATATTAGATTGATCATGATAATTGAAATGTCTACTTTACTTCTGTTTGAAGTAACTTTTATTTTAAATGGCTAACTTTTGGAGATATTTGAAGCACAACCATGTGAAATTAATTTTGGCAAGCATGCCAAAACTCTGACACCATAGGCTTCTGCAGTAATAGGGTTTATTTAATTGGCTCAGTATCCCCAACTATGCAGCGACAAATGTTTAATAAGTGCACCAGTATCTATAGCCGTGTTTACACGGGCGAGTTAAAACGGCTAATATAATGCGCCTTGCCTAGTTCGCCTTACATTCGCCGTGTAAACGCACCGCTGAAGCGGATTAGGACTGGTTCGCTTCATATATGATTCGCTTTATAAATACCTGGTCGTGAGGTGGTTTATTTGAAGCGATTCATCTGGTTCCCAGGTGGCGATAGGGTAAAATAGCAGTGCTCGCCGGCTACAGGCTCAGCTGTAACTATCGCTGGTGCCCGGCAGTGTTAGGGACCGATTAGGCCGAAATCTATTGAATGCGATCATATTTAACAGAATTACATACTCAAATAATGAAATTGAATTAAATTAACCTTAAATTCCAAGCGATATTAACGTAGCAGCTGCATCGGCGTCGAATCGCCGAGTGTAAACTAAACAAATAGCAGTGCTCGCTGGCTACAGGCGGAACTAAGGCTGCTGGTTCCCGGCGCCGAAACACTTTCAAACTCGGTCCGTGTAAACGCGCCACTACATCGCTTCATATAAATCGCTTTGCCTGATTCGCTTTACAATTCCCTGTGTAAACACGGCTTAAGTTAGATATGTCAAATCAAATCTAGATAATTGTTTTCACGTGACCACATCATATCATCTCTCCGGACAGGCACCCAAATGTTCACCCCGGGAACCGGAAGTCGGGCGGACGCGCGGAAGATGGTTGTCTTGGTTACAGATGGCAAATCGGATAACGGCATTGAGACGCGCAAACAGGCGGCCATGTTGAAGGCGGAGGGCAGTCACGTGACTAGCATCGCAGTCGGTAACTGGCTGGTGAGTCCTTGTTGGTTATTGGAGTTTTACGTCCTGGCAACAACTATGGTCATGTCAGGGCGGGTATCGACTTGTGACATCACGCACTCATGGGGACTTTATAGTACTGCCCCACTGGAAGACTAGCCTGTCGGCATCATGACCTGATATCCCACTCAGTCACATTATCCGGACACTGAGCTAACCAGTCCTTGCTCAATCCTAATAATGCTGAGCGCCTGGTTAGGAAGCGACAAGTATCAATTTTGTCGCCGTGAATATGGCCTATGCTGCAGACACAGCGTAAAGCAATCAATCAATAAATCAATCAGTATCAATTTTGTAATTCATTGGTTTGACTCGACCTGGAATCGAACTCCCTATGTGGCCAGGTCCCCTTCTTTTCGACTGTCTTGTCAAAAGTCCGGTAACCATATATGCTCTTTACATAAAGTGACTAGGGAACATGGTTGCAGCGCCAACAAACAAATTATAATAGTAACAATTCTATTTACCATATATGTCCCAATAGATGCACACTGCGCGAATGCAGGCACATGGATGCGCGTCTATTCAAAGTTAAAGAATTTCATGGATTTGTTTTTGTCGTGCCTCTGAAATAAAGTGGGATTGTCTTATTTTATGTGCATTCAGTTTGAATGTGATCGTAAATTTGTGCATGCTTTCAATCTTGAAATGGGGGGGGGGGGGTTTCTATTGGGTAGCGTGCTTCTATTGGGACATATACGGTAATAGACTAGTTCATAATTCCAGCCGCGTGGTGCGGTGCATTGTGGGATGTCGGGAGGCAAAACAAACCCATGTGAAGCTCATGGCTAATGCTGAAGCAGTGAGTGTAACTATGGAATCTGTTAGTTTCAGCACATTTCCGCTCCTATTCAAAACATAGAATGCCAACTTAAAATATATATATATAATAAATTAAGATGTTAATCTTTTATCTAGCATTGTATTTGCATCAATATAATCAGCATGTCTTATACTGTCTGCATTTAGATCTAGACAAATCTGCTCGCTCAGACTAGTGTTAGAACTATAGCCAGAGTGAGTTTTACTTATTGTATTCATGTTTTTATTTATATCCTATGTTCATCTGTAGAGCTAGGAAATGGGTAGGGTTAGTCAGGCACTGGTTATATATTTCTTTGAAACAAGTTTCTGTTGACAAATTTGACATTTTAATATTTAGAAAAAGAATTTAAAATGGTGATGTGAACCTCAGCCTGTAAAGTGACTGATTGTTTTGTGGGGAATTGTATGTTTCTTAGCTCTAAATGCTTAATTAATTATATTTGTGTCTTAAATATATTCATTATATTATTACATTTCAAGCATGAATCCATGTTTGTGTAAAATTGTTCTCTATTTCTTTATTAATCTTGAATAAAATCGAAGTTTTACACTGCGCATATCGGCAAACTAAATGGCCGTACGCATTTGTTTTGCCGTTTCCAGGGCATGCGCAGTCGGAATTACGAACTACTCTATTATATTTTAGACATTTGTAGTAGTGAAATATGACTGAATGCACACTGCTCGTTGCATCCAGGATCTTGACGAGCTTGCTGCAGTGGTGAGTTTCCCAAGCGACCAGAACGTGGTGACAATATCTGACTTTGGCGCATTTGATCGTATCCGCACTCAGATCAGAGACTACATCTGCGACAGTAAGTACTTTATTTTTAATGTGTGAGGGGGGGGGGGTAGGTAAATGATCATTTTATTCAGCAAATAAAGGTATTTTTTCAACGACGAGGTATGGGTCTTCCCGCCATATCACGCTACATTCATTGGCGTTTATAATAGTCTAAAATTAACAAGAGTTTGATACAAATAGAAGGAGAAGAATAACACTGTTACCCAACAGCATTGAGAGATAACAGGGTGTACATTCTATATTATCAGTGTCAGGGTCAGGGTAACTTTGTACTACTAGACTTACACCCCAGTCACACTGCAGCTTGCGACCACTTTGCGACCACCTTAGATCAAAGAACCCACAATCACCATAACGCCCAGACGTCGGCAACCATTGTCTTGGTCACAAGGACGTCACTGGTGAGTGTGAGTTCTTTGGTCTAAGGTGGTAGCAAAGTGGTCGCAAGCTGTAGTGTGACTGGGGGTTTTACTGGGTGTATTCGATTAATCAACTCGGGTCACCCGAACCACTTTTTGGCGCATTCGCACATCCTACAGACTCGGGTTGAATAAACGAATATGCTTCACCACGCTTGGGGTGGAAAAAATGGTGGCTTAATCCAAGACTTTTTTCTTTTTTTTAAATAACTGATATAACTACAGCAAAATAGGATTTAAAGTATTTTATGATTAGGGGGGCCTACATAGTTTTGCTATATTTCCATTTCGTTAATCTGGGTTATTACAACAAAAACCCATGTAGGACTCGTACTGGTAGCTGTTGTCCTGCAGGACGGTACCAGCGCAAATGTGACGTCATTGTTGCTAGCCACCCCCAGGCAGATACATTTTGTTACCGGACACCACCGGACTAGACAATTCTTTGTCCGGTGGTGTCCGGTACTCAATCCGGTAAGGTGTAACAGGCGCTTAACACATTTCACATATGGCCAGATTTTGGCTAAGAAAACACGCAAGCAAAATAGAACTCAGGACAGGAAAGGAAGTGCATTTTCATAGCAAATTAAAATATTAAATAAATACTACTTTAAAAATAAAACGGTCAACCCTGTTAGTTGGATTGCTTTGTTAACAATAGAAGTTTACTGAACAAACGTATTTTTGTTGTTATTTTGTTGTTATTAATACACGCAACTCTCACAGCAGAGAGCTAAATGGAGAGCGGAGTGAAGTAATGAAAGCAGTCTTTGTCGCATCGCGACCGACAGCATGATGATGATGATGAATACATTGAATAAATACTAGTTTAAACAGAGCCTGTATACGCCGCTGACACATGAACCGTACTCTGTTAAATGCTCTCCAAGCACACCTTGTTTTCAGTTTGCGCAACTACATATGTGGGGGAAAGTGCTGAGGTCGGTTGCTGCTGCTGTGTTGTAGTTAGTCCAGAAACACAGATAAGGCTTATACAAGTTATAGACAACCCTATAGTGGAATCTAAAATCCTAAATATAAAGTTCAAATGTTTATTTATCATAACCAGCTACACTGTGTGTGAATAATTGATTAAATCAAGTAGATTAATAGAGTTTAAATGTTGACTTGAGAGCTTTCTGTGGCTGCCATCTTGGTGGTTTCAATGGATTCCGCTGTGTGTGTGGCGGGGGGGGGGGGGATCCACCTAGGTCATGTGATGAGGGAATCCCACCCATGATGTAATTCATACATTACATACCTCAGTACTCTCCCCCCACATGTTTGGTTACATGAACTGAAAAAAACTAAGCAATGGTGTGCTTGGAGAGCTTTTGGTACCGGATTCGTTTGTTACTGGGTGAGGTATATTGGGCGACTTTAAAACTCAAAATAACAATTATCTTAATTAAAGTGTTCCATCACTGATTAGATGGGGCGTTTTAACAGACATGGAACTTATGCCAAGAAAAGGTAGTGTATTTTCCCACCAAATTATTATATAAAATAAATAATAGTTTAAAACTAAAAATAGCAATTATCTTAATTGAATTGGCTTCGCTACTAAGAATTTGAGTGTGTGTGCTTAAAACAAACACAAAAATACCCATCCACCCACCCCTACACATACGGAACTCATTCAAAGAAAAGGCAAGGCATCTTTCCAACAAATGAATACATAAAATAAATACTGGCTTAAAGCTTTACAAAATAAATTGTAATTGGTTTTCTTAGATGAAGACGAGTGTATACCAAACCCGTGTGATCGCGGCGTCTGTCGTAACGAGGTCGGCTACTCGTACTGCGAGTGTGAACCCGGCTACGGAGGTCCCACGTGCGACACGCGTGAGTAGTCTTGTTGTTTGTTGGGGTTTTACGTCCTGGCGACATGCAAGGTCATGCCAAGACGGGTACCGACTTGTGACAGTGCGCACTCATGATAACTTCATAGAACGACAACTAAATGAGCTTTAATTTGGTATATGATGGACATATATATAAAATCAAATCAAATTTTGCCAAACGACAAAACACACCTCATGTTTTTCATTCCATGTTAAAGGCAAATTTTATTCAAGTAAATAAATAAAATCTTAAAATGTGAATATCTTGAAAAGTAAACAAAATAAAACCTTTTTGTGGTATTCTGCATTTAACTAGCACATTGTGGTTAACCTTAATTAAATGCCCAGTTTAAGGATCTAAAAAATGACTGCCGGTAGTTATTGTAATAGGCCGTGTATGGCCAGTTCATCCCTGGTCTCACCAGTTGAATCGTATTGACATGATAATGAAAAAGACGGGAATGTACGCTTCAACCGTATATTCTTCCTCTCCGCCCACCGCATCATCACAAGACCAAGTGACCCACCCCCTGACCAGCCAGGTCGTAAGAAACCTCAGACGGTAGGGGGAGCCACTAGCTGGATGCAGTACAGGCAGTCCACACAGGGACCCACCCACCGGGTAGCGTGCTGCCACCTGACAGAGAAGAACTGCGACCGTAGACGGCATAGTTCCTGCAGCCACCGCATGGTGGTGGAGCTCATGTACAGACTACTACACTACTTTAATTTTTTTAATTCTTTTTTTAAATTAATTAAAATTTCGTTGTTTTTAACAATCTTCGGCAGGCTGCCATTCCGGGGGAGATGTTGTGTTCGTGCTGGACAACTCCGGGAGTATTCGAAAAGCGAACTTCTATAAAATGATGGAGTTTGTTCACGAGACGGTGCTTTACCTGGGAATCGACAGCACCAGTCAGCTGGGTACGAGGTAAGGCAGCAGTTCATTGGTTTCATTGCTACTGTCAAATATTGCGCCTAGTGCAGGATTTGAACCGACACTTCTTGCCATTTCGAGACGAGTGTGCTAAACAAATTATTTCTTGTTTGTTTGTTGGGCTTTTATGTTCTAGCAACATCTGTGATCATATCAGGACGGATATCGACTTGTGACAGGGTGCACTCATGGTGACTTTTTAGTGCTGCCCAACTGGGAGACCAGTCCCACTCAGTCACATTATCCTGATACTGAGCTAACTAGTCCTTGTCCTATCCTAGTAATGCCACGAGCTAGGCTAGGTAGCGACAAATATCAATTGTGTATGTCATTGTGTAAAAATATACTGTGTTTCGGGCGTGGTAGACAAGCTTGGAATCATATCAATATCTTGGGCGATGGAGTTGGGGACCATTGCTATGTAATAGCGATACAATGTATGCCACTCGCTGTGTGACATATAAATAACTATGTGGAAATGTTATGGCGTGCAATGACCGGGATTGCGGTATGATGTCCAGATATTAAGATGCAGTTATTAATTACAGAAATGTTGCCTCCATGCACCAGGAAGAGTGCAAGTGGAGTGGGAACATGTATTAATGTTTATTGTAACTGTATGACGACTACTTGTTACCACGGGACCACTGGGTAAGCACACCCAGCCATTCTGCATATATTGTGGACACCACCCGCACTGGGGTTGAGTGATAGGTGCCCCTCTTGGGCACCGCCCCTCCCAGGCTGCAGAGGTGTCTCATTGGCTGGTCGTATGAGCCCAGTCACCTTGTACTCCTTGCACTTGCTATGCAGACACACTCACTCTAGAGATACCAAAGGAAGTACTTTACCACGGAGCTGTGTGTAACACCCATGGGACTTAGTTTCAATGGGCTGTAGGCACTGATTAGACTGAACAAGTAGAAACTGTGTGGGTCTGTATGGCAGGTTGTAAGTGAGTCAGGGTGGCAGGTCACTAGTAGGTGAACAAGAGTTGTAACAATACAGCTCAACCTTATCACTGTCAATATTGCATGACTTGTCTTCCCTTTCTTGCTTATGAGTTGTGTCTGGTATTTAGTGGGTGGAGACTGGCAGACAGTTGCCAGGATCCGCCTGATAGTAGTGAGTAAGATGGGTAACTGGGACGGCCAACCAGTTATTCTTCAATTGGTTTAACTCAGCCAGGATTCGAACTACTGACATACCGATTGGGAAGCCTGCGCTCTACCGATTCCGCCACCGCGTCAGGCTTCAAACAAATTATGTGCAAATTTTATTGTGAAAGCAATGCCATTGTTTACTATTGAATCAATTTAAATTAAAATGTTTAATTAAATAATTTATAATTTAACTAAATTGTTATAACTATTTTTAATATTCAAGAAATTCAATATAAAATACAATTGTGATAATTATTTCCTAATATTAAAAGACCTTCAACTGAATTCATTTGGTATTTTAATTTTTAAATACTTAAATATATTTTTAATTTGTTGCAACCTTGTATTTGCGATACAGGGTGGGTGTTGTGAGTTTCGCAGACGACATCCAGCCCCAGTTTAACCTGAACACCTACACAGACGGACGCACACTGCTCTCAAACCTGAATGTTCGCTACACCGGGGGTACCACCAACACCGCAGCTGCCATCCGGTAAGTTGGCCTCCACCTTACCATTCACAGCGCCACCTATCAGTTCACCACTGTTTACTATATCATTAACCCATACACAGCGCTACCTATCAGTTCTCCACTGTTTACTATATCATTAACCCATTCACAGTGCCACCTATCAGTTCACCACTTTATACTATATCATTAACCCATTCACAGCGCCACCTATCAGTTCACCACTTTATACTATATCATTAACCCATTCACAGTGCCACCTATCAGTTCACCACTTTATACTATATCATTAACCCATTCACAGCGCTACCTATCAGTTCACCACTGTATACTATATCATTACCCCATTCACAGCGCCACCTATCAGTTCACCACTGTTTACTATATCATTAACCCATTCACAGTGCCACCTATCAGTTCACCACTGTTTACTATATCATTAACCCATTCACAGTGCTACCTATCAGTTCTCCACTGTTTACTATATCATTAACCCATTCACAGTGCCACCTATCAGTTCACCACTGTTTACTATATCATTAACCCATTCACAGCGCCACCTATCAGTTCACCACTGTTTACTATATCATTAACCCATTCACAGTGCCACCTATCAGTTCACCACTGTTTACTATATCATTAACCCATTCACAGTGCCACCTATCAGTTCACCACTGTATACTATATCATTAACCCATTCACAGCGCCACCTATCAGTTCTCCACTGTATACTATATCATTAACCCATTCACAGCGCCACCTATCAGTTCACCACTGTTTACTATATCATTAACTCATTCACAGCGGCACCTATCAGTTCACCACTGTATACTATATCATTAACCCATTCACAGCGCCACCTATCAGTTCACCACTGTTTACTATATCATTAACCCATTCACAGCGCCACCTATCAGTTCTCCACTGTATACTATATCATTAACCCATTCACAGCGCCACCTATCAGTTCACCACTGTTTACTATATCATTAACTCATTCACAGCGGCACCTATCAGTTCACCACTGTATACTATATCATTACCCCATTCACACCACCACCTATCAATTCTCCACCTCTCAGTATATCATTAACTCATTCACAGCGCCACCTATCAGTTCACCACGTCTCACTAAATCATTAACCCATTCACAGCACCACCTATCAGTTCACTCACTGCCTTTCACTAAGTCATTGACCCAGTGATTGTGCCACCTAATAGTTCACCACTGTTATTTTGATATCACAATTATCATCATTATTATTATTATTTCATCACAGTTATTATCATGAACATTGTTGTTGTTGCTATGACTATATTTATCACCATTATTATTGCCATTATTATCTCCATTTTAGGCAGTAGAGTGTCCACCTGTGAAGGTGTAGGTCATCCTATCGAACCTGGTCAGTGGACACATTTGCAGTTTGGCTATTTTCCATTCCAACCAGTGGTCCTCAACTGGTTCATCAAAGGCTGTGGCATGTGCTGTCCTGTCTGTGGGAAAGTGCATATAAACGACCCCTTACTGCTTATCGGAAAGAGTAGCCTATATGGCAGCAGCAGGTTTCCTCCAAAGAAATATGTTAGAATGACCAAATGTTTGACGTCCAATAGCTGATGATAAAAATCAATGTGCTCTAGAGGCATCGTTAAATAAAACAAACTTCTGTTCTCGCCGCCAGCTACGTCCGGACCACTATGTTCCGGGCTGAGAACGGGGACCGGGCCGGCGTTCCGAACGTCATGGTCGTCGTGACGGACGGACGCTCGAACGACCCTGAAGCCACCTGGCGGCAGGCGATGGCGGCGCGCAGGGCGGGCATCCAAATGATCGTGGTCGGCATCGGGCAGGGGGTGTCGGACATGGAGCTCAGGTGACAGACGCAGTAGGGCGCTATGGTTGGTTGTTGGAGTTTTACATTCTGGCAACATCTAAGGTCATATCAGGACCATGGAGCGAAGGTTGTTAGCATTGTTGTTGTTCTACGTCCTGGCAACATCTAAGGTCATATTAGGACGGGGGAGTGAATGTTGTTAGTGTTGTTGTTGTTTTACGTCCTGGCAAGATCTAAGGTCATATCAGGATGGGGAAGTGAAGGTTGTTAGTGTTGTTGTTGTTTTACATCCTGACAACATCTAAGGTCATATTAGGATGGGGGAGTGAAGGTTGTTAGTGTTGTTGTTTTACGTCCTGGCAACATGTAAGGTCATAACAAGATGGGAGAGTGAATGTTGTTAGTGTTGTTGTTGTTTTACGTCCTGGCAACATCTGAGATCATATCAGGACGGGGGAGTGAATGTTGTTAGTGTTGTTGTTTTTGTACATCTTGGCAATATCTACGGTCATATCAGGTCGCACTGTCACAAGTCAGTGGTAGTCTTGATATGACCTTAGATGTTGCCAGGACATAAAACTCCAACAATCAACCAACCCCTGACCATGTAACACTTGTGACTGTCACGTACCAAGTGGCGGATGTTGAACAAGGCCTTCACTCAGTGTTGGCTATGTTGGGAAAGGAACAGCTGATCGGCACCAGAACATGACAGAACTATAAAACCTGACAGAGAAATATATTTGAAATTGACTAGCATTATTATGTTCCAAGGCTTTTGCTTTCATAATGTTATTTTTAAACTGTAAATGTGAAATAAAAGTACCATGTCAAGCTATGCATATAGCACTAGAAATGGTAGTACCATGTCGCAATGGTTGTGCTGCATATAATTGTGATTATAACATAACAGACCCCTGCCCATACCACAAACCCAGTGACGTATGCTCTAAAGATATGTGGAGACCAAATATTTCGAAGAAAACAAACTAACCAAAAGTGTGGTGCTCTATTTTAACTGTTTGAAATGTGATTTTTTTAAACTCAGATATGTTAAGGCACTGTATCCCCCCCCCCCCCCCCCAATAGCCGATGTTTGCTTTTTGTGCTTAAACAAACAAATAACTAATACCTCTGCCTCCTCCCGCCTCCAGGTCCATAGCCAGTGATCCAGTCAACAACAACGTCTTCAGCGTCGCCAACTTTGACGCACTTCGGGCCATCAGCACCACCATCTCACAGAGCCTCTGTAACAGTAAATAGTCTCCCTTTTATATTCTGAGAAAGAAAGAACTTAAATGTTAATGGACCAGACCTGGGGATAGCCGAATGAGTTGAGCGTCTGTCTCCCGTGTTGGTAGATCATGGGATTCGAACTCGCGGGTTCGAACCCTGGTCGAGTCAAACCAATGACTTAAAAATGTTAACTTGTCACTTCCTAGCCCGGCACTCGGCATTATTAGGATAGGGCAAGGACTGGTTGGCTCAGTGTCAGGATAATGTGACTGAGTGGGATATCAGGTCATGACATTGGTGGCCTGGTCTTCCAGTGGGGCAGCACTATAAATTCGCCATGAGTTTGCACTGTTGCAAGTCGGTACCCGTCCTGATATCACCGTAGATGTTGTCAGGATGTAAAACCACAAATACCAACCAACCAACATTAAATGGTAATAGACCTTTTTCCCACAGAGGCATGCACACCCAGGTGAAATGCATGGCAGGCTGCGGGTCGACTCTGGATTGGTTGGTTGTTGAAGTTTTACGTCTTTGCAACATCTAAGATCATATCAGGAATCCATACCGACTTGTGACAGTGTGCACTCATGGTGACTTAATAGTTCTGCCCCACTGGTAAATCAGGCCGCTGGCACCATGACCCGATACCCCAGTCAGTCACATTATCTTTACACTGGGCTTTCCCTATCCTATTAATGCCGAGCACCAGGCTAGGAAGCGACACATATCAATTTTAGTTTTTGTTGTTGTTGTTGTTCAAGTGTTTGTATTCCTCTGAATAACATGTTGTCAGTGCTAATGCACTGGTCTTCCAGCCCTAATTGCCTCAAACAAACTTACAACCATATACAGATAGACAATTACACGGAAATAAGCAAAACATCAGTACATGAATGATAGGTAAAGAACAAGATAAGAGAAAAAAGAAACATATGCGGGGAGGTAACTAGGTTAGACTAGTATGGTAGGCGTTAGTAGGGGGTGGGGCATAACTGATTATCTTTCTAGTAGTAACATACTCGTTGAAAGGGTGATGGGGGATGTAGGGTGGGCCTTTGTGATTGAACTTGTGTTCATGGTAATCTCACGTGGGGCCTATTGAGTTAGTAAGTAGGTTAATATTGATTAATCATGTACCTCAGTAGGATCCAACAAGAATCATTTCCAGGCTCATTCTGTTGTAGATGGGTCGGTTGGTCTAGTTGGCCGCTACTGGTTGAATTTAGAGTGTATGTTTGTTTGTTTGGGGGTCGGGGAGCGGGGGGACAGGGAAAGGAATGGCAACACCGACCCCAGTGTGGCATTGATCTGCTTGGGCCTAGGCTGGTTGATTTAAATGTGCATGGAGGTTTATCTTGAAAGTTTTGTAAAAATCACTGTTCCTGACACGTCCTGGTTGTTGGTTCCAGAGTGCTCCCCCCAGAACAATCGGTGACATTTTCATTTGATTTTTAAATCAATGTGAATTTTCTCCACAGACGAAGATGGCTGCCTGTCAAACCCGTGTCAGAATGGTGCCACCTGCATGGACACACTAACCGGATATGACTGCTCGCCCTGCGTGGTCGGGTTCACCGGATACAACTGTGAAAGAGGTCAGAGCATGGCGTTTAACCCCCACCCATCCAGGGTCCTCAGAAACACAATTCAAACAAACAAAAATGATATCCTTTTTTGGTAAATATTTGCTTTGTCATAGCGTTTCATTTGTCAGCTCCAAAGCGTTGGTCTTCTGACCACAAGTGGCATTGGTCCATTTCCGCAAATCTGAATATAGTCACAGACCGTAAATATATATACTTTTAAGATTTATACTGCATATCATGGATGACCCCCAATAACTGATGTTTAATAAAACAAACAAAAGCCTATCATGGATAAGTCTGAATAGTCTTGTTTTCACCATTAGACAGTTGGTCGATAGAAAGCCCAAGCCTAAACTTTTACCGACCCAAGGGGTTTTTAACCTCCCACACCACATTGTATGAGAGCAACTGGCCTTTGATGACACTGTAAGTTATACACAGAGGTGGAAATCCAAATTGGCAGAGGTGATGGCATGGGGAATTGAACCACTTGTAAAAATATACGGATTTTCGGTTAAGAGTTATATATTGGCAGAGAGCATTATTAGTCTTGGGCGACGGAGTGGGGACGATGTTATATAAACTAAAAGTAATAATATCCCACTCCCATTATGACATGATATAAGCTGTGTGAAATATATGTTCATATATTATGCCTGAGATTAATGAAGAGATGTTCCTATATAAGAGGCAGTACATGATTGTTGAAATGTTTCTCTATGCATCCATAAAGAGTGCAATTGGAGAAAAGACCATTTTAACAGAGATCTATTGTAACTGTATAACTACCTGCCCCCCCTGCCTTGACCACTGGGCCGGTCCACCAGCCTAATTTGCATATACACACAGGGCACCACCTGCAGCTGGGTTGAGTGACAGCTACCCCTACTGGGGGAGGGTGCCACCCACCCTGACTGTGGAGGTGCCTGATTGGCTGGCTGTGGACTGCCCAGTCACCTGCATCCCATTGGCCCTCTGACCACACTAGCCTCAAACCAAGATCTTAATTCTAGACTCTGCTTCAGACCCCCTGGAGAGAGATCACTCTACTCCTGGCTCTGGAGTGAGGCACACCTACTCTTGAGCAGGAACCCCAGACACTCTGTCTGATGCTATCAAAATTCATCTATTCTAATTGAGTGTGTACACAGCCATAGGACTCCTGTCCCATGGGCTGTAGGCACTGCTTTCTATACAGGCTAAAGTAGTAATGAGATATTGTGTGGCTAGAAGGCAAGGGGTGTGGATGATAGGTCACTGGTAGGTGGACAGGAGTTGGTGTTAGTAAAGCACAACTTCTCCACTGTTTATCTGTGTCTTGACTTCATTCTTCCTTAGCATTGGTTAATGAGCTGATAGATAAGTGATATGAAGGGGAGAGTTTCTGTAGTATTCTCTGGTGTCCCAAACGTGGCCGGGCATCCAGTAATATTATACACTGACCTTCAAATTAGGAGTCTGACCTGGAAAAAAGTCATGCACTTTAACCACTCCGCCACATTCATCAGTACTTGACCCCTATGCAGAGTAGGGGGGAATGACCACATAGTCTAAATACGGGCGAAAATAGCTTAGAAATGGAATTCCTGGTTCCAATATCAAATGGCTACTTATATTGGCACAGAGTTGTTGAAATGGAAGAGAATGCAAAAAGACAAGATGGTGACCACAGAATGCTGTCGATTTCACTTTTGAAGTCGATTAAACTACATGTTTTGTTATGATTTTCAAATCAAAAGTAGCGGGTAAATATTAAGATATATGTGAAGAATATAATTTGCTTCTTAAATTAAGAATTTATGTGCTGATTTAATTTACCCAGACTTTCACCACATTTTCTAATGAGTTGTTTTTCACCTCTACTGCAAGTACGGGATGAATCTTTTATCTAGTTCCCCTGTAGACATTGAGGCCCTAGACTTAAGGCTGCCAATCCTACAGGTAAATCCAGTACTACCCGGCATATTCACGTTCTGCTACCTTATATACCAGGAGGGAGGAATCAACTAGTTTAACACCGCTACACTGGTCCTGATATGAGAGCAGATGTTGCTAGGATGTAAAACCCCCAGTGAGGTAAATGATAAACAGAAGACACCGTTTCTCTCCTTTCTTTGGGAAATGAATTTGGCGGTACAGTGAGTGTATGTAGGCGGGGGGGGGGGGGGGGGGGGGGGGGGGGGTGAGGGGTGAGTGGCGCATGCACAGATGTGTGGCGCCACCCTACGGATCTGAGTGTGAGTAGGATGGAAGTTTCTAGGTTAAGCAGGCTCCTCCAGTCAATGACTGGGGGAGTAGATAGGGCTGGGGAGCAGATGGAAGCTTCCGGCCTTATTATACTTGTATAATGGCTTATACAGCATATATATATTGTCAGTGCTGTAGCACTGGTCTTCCGACTGTAAGTGCTACAGGTATAATAGGTATTTACACAATTGTTTGTGTACATGGTTTATATATAGTAAATTGAAGTGTGAAGTAAATTGTGAATTTAAAGTGTACACAATGCAATAAGTATTGAGTATGAGGTACATTAAATCATTTTACATTTACATGCAAGGTTTTACTTCCCAGCCAGCAACGAAATATAGGACCCGTATGGGGCCCATATGGGTTACAATATGGGATCCACGTGGTTTTTGCAAATGTGATCCATGTGGAACCCACGTGGCAGCAAAAAATATAGGACCCGTATGGGGTCCATATGGATTACAATATGGGACACATGGGACCCATGTGGGTCCGATATGGGCAGAATAGTCAGTTTGGGACCCACGTTGGTGCCATGTGGGTATGCCCATTTTGGTTTCCCCCGGATATAGCCCATATGGGCCCCGTATACCGTTGTTTCTTGGGTTGTTGATTCAGGATTTCCTATTCAATAGATATTGATGTTTTCCCATCCCAGAATGCAGTGGTGTGGTTGACGTGGCGTTCCTAGTGGACACTTCCGGTAGCATTCGGCGAGAACGCTTCCCGATCATCATCAACTTTATTAAAGTAAGTACCAGATGCGCAATCCGAATCGGTATAGCGCAGGCTTGTCGTTCGGAAGGTTTGGAATTCTAATCCCATTTGAATCAAAACTATGACTTATCAAATTGATGCTTGTCGCGACCTAGCCTGTCGTTCGGCATTAATAGGATAGGCCAAGGACTGGTTTGCACAGTATCAGGATGATTGTGTGGGATATCAGGTCATGGTGCCCCCAGTGGGGCAGTACTATAAAGTCACCATGAGTATGCACTGTCACAAGGCAGTACCTGTCCTGATATGACATTAGATGTTGCTAGGACGTAAACCAACAACAAACAAACAAACACTCTGATCTGAGACCACTCATTCTCAAATATATCAAAACAAGATGGCAACAAGAATGAGGCGAGCATCCACGCAATAAGTTGTGTAGCATCACTCCGTGTATTGAAGAACATCCACAACATCATGCTGGTTGTTGGCAGGACCAAAGAGTCCTCACTCGGTGCACATTGGCCACTCTTGGTTTACTCATGGGAGAACCGCTCCTTGAGTGCATTGGGTATCAGCACCCGCTGACACTCAGACACGTGCTGCTTGAATGTGTAGAGCTCATGGCCTTACATCAACACTCTTTTAATGTATTAAACATGCAAGACATCTACTGGCTGTTGGCTAGCTTTCCACGTGGGAGGTCTTGGGTTCGAATCCCAACTGGAGGTCGTGGGTTCGAACACCAACCAAGTTAAATCAATAACTTTCAGAATTGATACTTGTCGCTACCTCAGTATCAGGATAATGTGCCTAGGTGTGCTGGTGGCCTGGTCTCCCAGTGGGGCAGCACTATAAACCCATCATGAGTGTGCACTGTCGCAAGTTGGTACCCCTCCCGAAGTTACCTTGGATGTTGCTAGGACCTAAAGCTCCAACAAACAACAGACCTAAGGCCAAATATTTTTATAAGTTGGTGATCATCCTTTTGATCACAGAAATTAGGGTCGGGCGGACGGTTTTTATTTTATTTTATTTTCCCAGTCGCTTATCATGTCTGATGTATGGTGTGGACATAATAAGTAACGGTTGCACAGATTGTGTGCCTACGAAAGTTTAATTGCTGCTAGCCAGAAACGTTTTTAACAGTTTAAACAACAAATATTTAATCAGGGGCGGGCGATTTTTCAGGCACGGGCGGGGAACGATCACTAATCTTTTTTTTAAATATTTGGCCTAATCCTTCGCTGGGTTTCTTCCAGGACGTGGTGAATAATCTGGATGTTCACCCGAATCAGACGCGGGTCGCAGCGGTTTACTGGAGCGAGTCGGCCACCGTACAGTTCCGCCTCAGTGAGTCGCGCACTTCCGGTTACATTAGTGAGAAGTCGCGCAAAGATTGAGAAGTCCTGTCAATTGTTTAGAAGTCCTGTCAATATTGAGAAGTCCCGTCAATATTGAGAAGTCATGACAATTGTTGAGAAGTCCTTAAAAATTAGGAAGTCTCATCACTTTTGAGAAGTCTCATCAATATTGAGAAGTCTCATCAATATTAAGAAGTGTCTAAACTGAGAAGTCCTGTCAATATTGAGGACTCATCAATATTGAGAATTTTAATGAATATTGAGAAGTCTCATCAATATTGAGAAGTCCTGTGTAAACTGAGTAGGATTACAAAGATTGAGAAGTCTTATCAATATAACCAGCACATCTTATGCCATGTGCATTTAGATTTAGACAAATCTGGGCACTCAGACTAGTGTTAGAGCCATAGCCAGAGTCAGTTTTACTTATTTTATTCATGTTTTTATTTATATCCTATGGTTAATGACATATGTAGAACTAGAAAATGAGTAGAAAATAGAAAATCAGATATTGGTTATATATTTCTCTGAAACAAGTGTCTGTTGACACATTTTACATTTTAATATTTAGAACAAGAATTACTTATGTCCAATCAATGGTGATGTAAACATCAGCCTGTAAAGTGACTGAAATTGTATATTTCTTAGCTATAAATGCTTAATTATGGAGAGTTGTCTTAAACATATTCATTATATTATTATATTGCATCCATCCATCCATGTTTGTGCCAAATTGTTATGTATTTTTATTAATTTTGAATAAAATCGAAGTTTTGCCCTACGCGTATCGGCAAACTCAATGGATGTATGCCTTTATTTTTCTGCCAGCACCGTTTTCAGCGCATGCGCAGTCGGACCGGTGATCTAGTCTATTTTTGATGCACAAAACTCTACAAACTCAATTTAATATATATAGAACATTACTGCTGAAGCCTATGGTGTCAGAATGATTACGCATGCCTCAAGAAAATAATATAACACATTTTCACTTCAAATATCGCCAAAGTTAGCTATAACAAAGTAATTCAGACTAAATTGAGGTCGATTATAACAATCAACCTACTCTATTTATCTCAGAAAATGACAAAAATTAAAAACTATTGGTCTCTGTAACTTTAAAACTTGGCATGGTTTGTTCTGGTTCCCATCTACACAGATGACTACATTAACCGACAGGATGTGGTGCAGTCTGTGCAGCGTATTCCTTTCATAGGAGGTGAGTTGTCGACTGTATATTTTCTTTAAGTACATTGTTCATGTTATTTGTAACATGAGTAATTCACGGGGTGGAGGCGATAACTCCCCTACAAAACAACATAATAAATAAAAGAGTGTCTGGTCACATTGAACTAATACTAAGTCATTAAAAGTATCAGTAGCTATTGAATTGGAAATCCTAAGCCAACAACTAAAACCTTGCATGTAAATGTAAAATGATTTGACGTACCTCTTACGCATTACTTAGTGCATTATGTAGACATTAATTTAAGAATTTACTTCACACTTCAATTTACTATATATAAACCATGTAAACAATGTGTAAATACCTATTTACCTGTAACACTTACGGTCGGAAGCCAGTGCTACGCCACTGACAAAAGATATATATGAATCAAATGGGGTCGTGGGTTCGAACCCTGGTCGAGTCAAACCAATTACTTAAAAATTGATACTTGTTGCTTCCTAGCCAGGCGCTCATCATTATTAGGACAGGGCAAGGACTGGTGTGCTCAGTGTCAGGATAATGTGACTGAGTGGGATATCAGGTCATGGTGCCAGTGGCCTGGTTTCCCAGTGGGACAGCACTATAAAGTCGCCATGAGTGCGCGCTGTCACAAGTTGGTAACCGTCCTGATATGACCTTAGATGTTGCTAGGATGTAAAACAACAACAAACAAACAAACTGAATCAAATTTATTTACTCCAAAAAACAAACCATCTTACTATGGTGCCACCTCTCATCACCGATAGCCAATTCCTTTGAGTCTGGTAGCCATCTCCACTGATTGTGGCGCCATCTTATGGACGCAGGAAACAACAGCGGCAGACCAACCCATGCCAACAGTTGTCACTTGACCTCTAACCCGCGAGCCTCGGACAAGGCTCCAGAATTCCCCACCCACACACCCCGCAGAACCAATCTTGAACGGATAGGGCTGAGCGTTAGTGGCCCCCCAGAACTCTAAACCTTGAACCTGCAACCTCACACCTGACACCCCTATACACTTATCTACTAACCCACCACACCTCATCACACCAAATTCCGCCTTAGTGAATTACATGTAGTTGATTAAGCAGGGGAATTTCCAATCACGGACAATTGGACTTCCTCATTCGACTGCTCCTCGCCTTATCCCAGTAATGCTGAACACCAGCCTGGGTAGCGGTAAGTATCAGTTTTTAAGTATTAGTTTCACTCGACCAGGTTTCGAATCCCATGACCTACCAAAATGGGAGGCGGGTGCTCAACTAATTAAAATTTCTTTAACGGTGGTGTCCGTCTCCCGTGTTGGTAGACCATGGGATCGTGGGTTCGAACCCTGGTCGAGTCAAACCAATGACTTAAGAATTGATACTTGTTGCTTCCTAGCCAGGCGCTCGGCATTATTAGGATAGGGCAAGGACTGGTTGGCTCAGTGTCAGGATAATGTGACTGAGTGGGATATCAGGTCATGGAGCTGGGGGCCTGGTCTCCCAGTTGGGCAGCACTATAAAGACGACATGAGTGCACACTGTCACCAGTTGGTACCCGTCCTGATATGACCTTAGATGTTGCTAGGACATAAACAACAACAAACAATTAAAGGCAGTGTTTATTGACACAGTAGACTCCCGTACCTACGCCTGCTTGTCTATGCGGCTCCTTGCCTGTGAGGTGAGCGCAGACTACTACACCAGTTTGGGTTTCCTTGCTGCAGGGAAGACTTTCACCACGAGTGCCCTGCAGAAGCTGCGGGAGGAGGTGTTCAACGGTAGGGGGGGCGACCGGCAGAACGTCAAGAACTACATCATCGTCATCACCGACGGCAACTCCAACATCAGGCCCGAGCTCACAATCCCAGAGGCGATACGGATCAGGAACGAAGGTAGTTAGCCTACTCCCGCAGCGTGTCTTCCCAAGAAAATCTTTATTTGCCCTCTCTTTAATGCCCGGCGCACACCTCCCGTTTACGACGTAAAACTGCCCGTTTACGACATAAAACTGGGTTTTAGTCGTTAGGTGTGCGGCCCCCGCGCACACCAGAGCCTTGCGATTCGCGACTTAAAACTCAGTTTTAGGGCTTAAAACTCGAATCGCAAGGGATTCGAAAAACGAATCGGGCCGTTCGAGAAACGGTAGGTGTGAGCGGTCAGCCATTTGCGATCCAAGTCCTCTGTGTCTCTGTGTGTCTGTGTGTGTCTCTGTGTGTGTCTATGTGTGTGTCTCTGTGTGTGTGTCTCTGTGTGTCTCTGTGTGTGTGTCTCTGTGTCTATGTGTGTCTGTGTGTGTGTATCTGTGTCTCTATGTGTGTGTCTCTGTGTGTGTATATGTGTGTCTGTGTGTGTCTCTGTGTGTGTCTGTGTCTCTATGTGTGTGTATGTGTGTGTGTCTGTGTGTGTCTCTCTGTGTATGTGTGTCTCTGTGTGTGTCCATGTGTGTGTGTATCTCTGTGTCTCTGTGTGTGTGTCTCTGTGTGTCTCTGTGTGTGTGTCTCTGTGTCTATGTGTGTCTGTATGTATATGTGTCTCTATGTGTGTGTCTCTGTGTGTGTGTCTCTGTGTGTGTCTATGTGTGTGTCTGTGTGTGTCTGTGTGTGTGTCTCTGTGTGTCTCTGTGTCTCTATGTGTGTGTCTGTGTGTGTGTCTCTCTGTGTATGTGTGTGTCTTTGTGTGTGTATCTGTGGCTGTGTGTGTCTCTTGTGTCTCTGTGTGTGTCTCTTTGTCTCTGTGTGTGTCTCTGTGTGTGTCTCTGTCTGTGTCTGTGTGTGCCTCTCTGTGTGTCTGTCCGTGTGTCTCTCTGTGTGTGTCTGAGACACACACAGACACAGGGAGGGAGAGAGGGAGGGAGGGAGAGTGTCTGTGTGTGTCTCTCTCAGACACACACACAGACACAGGGAGGGAGAGAGGGAGGGAAAGTGTCTGTGTGTCTCTCTCTCAGAGACACACACAGACACATACATAGAGACACGCACATAGACACAGGGTCACACACACAGACACACACAGAGACACACACAGAGACACACACAGAGACACACACAGACACAGACACACACACAGACACACACAGAGGCACACACAGAGACACACACAGAGACACACACAGAGACACACACAGAGACACACACAGAGACACATACAGAGACACAAAAACACACAGACACACACAGAGGCACAGAGTAACACACACATAGACACACACAGACACACACAGACACAGGGAGGGAGAGAGGGAGGGAGGGTGTCTGTGTGTGTCTCTCTCAGAGACACACACAGACACAGACATAGAGACACGCACATAGACACAGGGTCACACACACAGAGACACACACACAGAGACACACACAGAGACACACACAGAGACACACACAGACACAGACACACACACAGACACACACAGAGGCACACACAGAGACACACACACAGACACACACAGAGACACACAGATACACACACAGAGACACACACAGAGACACAAAAACACACAGAGACACACACAGAGGCACAGAGTAACACACACAGACACACACAGACACACACAGACACACACAGACACACACAGACACACACAGACACAGGGAGGGAGAGAGGGAGGGAGAGTGTCTGTGTGTCTCTCTCTCAGAGACACACACAGACACAGACATAGAGACATGCAGATAGACACACACAGAGACACACACATACACATACACAGACACACACGGACACACACAGAGGCACACACAGAGACACACACAGAGACACACAGAGACACACACACAGACACACACAGAGGCACACACAGAGACACACACAGAGACACACACAGAGACACACAGAGACACACAGAGACACACACAGATACACACACAGAGACACAGAAACACACAGACACACACAGAGACACAGAGTAACACACACACAGACACACACACAGACACACACACAGACACACAGAAACACACACACAGACACACACAGAGGCACACACACAGACACACAGAAACACGGAGACACACACACAGACACACACACAGACACACAGAAACACAGAGACATAGAGTCACACACAGAGACACACACACAGACGCACACACAGACACACAGAAACACAGAGACACACACAAAACGCTAGGAGGCGCTCGGGTAGCTAGGGTAGTTCGTGCTAAAGACACCAGGTGCGTGGATCGCAGTCGCGAAAACGGACGGTATATGTGAGCGCTCCAGTCGGGAAAAGGGTCGGGTCGGGTCGGGTCGGGTCGTCAGTTTTAGTGCGCGAGTCGTAAACGGTAGGTGGGTGCGCACAAACGGTAGGTGTGTGCCAGCCATAAAAGATAATTTAAACAAACAGGAAGTGCATGTCTTCCTCATACAGGTGCCCAGGTGATAGTTGTCGACATCGGGCGTGATGTCAAATCAGTCGAATTACGGGGAATTGGCAAGCTACCCGAAAGGCGTCAACATCTAACGTGGTAGATGCTGATGGCTTTAATATGAAAGTTCCTTCAAACTGAAGCAAATTTGATTATAATGATTCACCCAAGTATATACATATATATATATATATATATATATATATGTAAGAATTGCATGGCAACACAGTATTGGTGGGTACATTATTTATTTACAGGAAAAGTTTGAAGGAAGTGTGGACGATCTGGGTGCCAGTGACATACTGAGGCAACACACAACAGGTGTAGGGAGGGTCCTGCCCCACCTGGTGGCTGTGCAGTGTACTATCCTGTGAGCCTGCCAGGAGCCTCTGGGCGGCAGCACAGTGCAATTCGGTTACATCCGCATATACGTTGTATATACGTGGGTATATATATATATATATATATATATATATATATATATATATATATATAATGGCAGAAACTCAAATCCAGCAGACTATGCAGTTTTAATCATCGAATGTAGCAACAATAGAGAGAAAAAATGCAATACGGATCAGGAACGGCTACCGTTCCTACGCCTACCTGTCTGCGGCTCCTTGCCTGTGAGGTGAGCGTAGACTACTAGTACACCAGTTTGGGTTTCCCACAGCCTGTCTTCCCAAGAATATCTTTATTTGCCCTCTCTTTAAAAGATAATTTAAACAGACAGGAAGTGCGTTCTTCCTCATGCAGGTGCCCAGGTGATAGTTGTCGCCATCGGGCGTGATGTCAACTCGGCCGAACTGCGGGGAATGGCGAGCTACCCGAAATCTGTCAACATCTACAATGTACTGCGGATCAGCCAACTCCCCTCACTCAGGGAACAGATCATCACGTCCTTCTGCGACGGTAAGAAAAGCTTCTTTCACGCAATAGACCCATTCCACAGAGCATGATGCACAGTGAGCTGCTACCCACAACACATAGTTCTTGCCGCTGCCGTCAGAGGGCGGGTTAGTGGTGGAAATCGTCTATAAGATCTTTTCCACAGTGCTACCCACAACACGTAGTTCTTGCCGCTGCCGTCAGAGGGCGGGTTAGTGGTGGAAATCATCTATAAGCCTTTTTCCACAGTGCTACTCACACAATATAGTTCTTATCACTGCCATCAGAGAGCGGGTTGGTGGTGGAAATCATCTATAAGACCTTTTCCACAAATCATGCTGCACAGTAAGCTGCTAACATTAGTTCTTGCCACTGCCGTCAGAGGGAGGGTTCGTGGTGACCATATATGGATTAACATATTTGATTTTATTAGTTTACTGTAAATTAATTAAATAGAACAATGATCCATTTATAGACGAGTTCATAATTCCAACCGGCATGTGCTAAAGACGGGGTCCAAAGCAAGAAAAAGTATCATGTTTATTGGTTTTATCAATACACACAGCATAAAACTCCTGTATTTCGATTTTATTTTCAATAAAATCGAACAATTTTGCATAAACATGGCCCCCATCAGGCAATATGATAATGTAATGAATATATTTAATACATAGTTATCGATAATTAAGCCGTTTGAGCTAACAAACATCCAATTCCACACAATATTGTCGGTGACTTTACTTACTTATGCTAGGTACACACCTATCATTTTTCCGCACCCACCTACCGTATTCGATCTAAAATTGCCAAAAAGTCTTGAGGTGTGCACTCCTCTAGCACACCTACCGATTGCGATTCGCGACTTAAAACTCAATTTTAGGGCTAAAAGTGCTTCCTTACGATTGCGATTCACGATTCGAAAAATGAATTGGCCCGTTTTCAGTTTTAAGCGGGTCGGGTCGGGTCGCGAGTTTTAGTGCGCGAGTCGTAAACGGTAGGTGTGTACCTAGCATTAGGCTGCTGTTAACATTAGCACTCAGCGTTTTAGTCGAGGGCACATGTACTCCGGGAAAGATGTAATCTATATTTTAATCTAGAGAAATGCAATAATAGTTCAAATTCCATGATTTCAAGTGATGAACAATCATATACATTTTTTAATTCCATGGTTTTCAAACATTGTGGGAAACTGACTCTGGCGATAAAATCCTGCAATTGAAAATCAATAGAGTAACTGGTAGATAATTAGCCCATATTCATGATACATGAAATGTAATAATTCTGCTTCTGCCAGGCCTATAAAGTCAATATATGTGTCAACTCAAAGTTTTTATTGTGCTTTAGCAGAATACATTTCTTTTGTAGGGCTATCTGGTATTTGATTTTTCTTTCTGCAAGTATCTATAGGCCTATAGGCAAAAGACAGTTTTAAATCTATATCTGTCTAGATCTAAAAGCAGATGGTGTAAAATTTGCTGACGACTTGTCTTTTGTGCGCATAAAGTGGTAAATAAAACATTCACATCTTCATCCAGGAAATATATTTAATTTGGTATTTTAACATTCAACCTGTAACTCAAATGTTTTGGAACAAACTTGCAAATTCCATGCCTGCACTCACTGCTTCAACGTGAACCATGTGCTTCGCGTGGGTTTGTTTTATTTTGACGTAGCATCCCACAATGCATTGCGCAACTGAAATTCTGAACTCGTCTATTCCTTTTGCAGATGTCAACGAGTGTGCGTCAAACCCATGTCACAATGGGGCTAACTGCATTGATGGACTGCGGCGGTACACCTGTATATGTCATGGTGACTGGGCCGACATCAACTGTGACAGGCGTATGTACCTTAACACTTCTGTGCTGCCACCTGGTGGATTGTGCACCACTACACATTGGGTGGCAACAAGTATTAAGTTTTATAAGTTATTGGTTTGACTCAGCTAGGATGCGAACTCGCGATCTTCTGCATGGGAAGCCTGTGCACTTATCGATCCAGCCACAACATCTGGCGTATAACCTATATATATGCTTATAAGCCATTATATGAGTATAATATGGCCGGAAGCTTCCATCTGCTCCTCAACCATAACTCTTCCCTTAGTCATCAACTGGAGGAGCCATTCTATTCAGCTACTGTTCCAGCCTACTCATCCTCAGATCCGTTGGGGGGCGCCACCCATCTGTGAACGCATCACTGGCCTCCTCCCCCTCCCCCCCCCCCCCACCTACACTCACTGAACCGCTGAAAATGTATATATAGTATATATATATAGTATATCATGTCAAAAGCATTAGATGATACACCCAATTCGCTTCACTTTATCTCAGTTCAGGGAGTATTCTAACCGTACATACGTTTCAACCGTACATATGACCCTTGACCTAATCATGTTAATAGTTGTTGCTCCAGCTATCTCCATTAGATGGACCTCACCCTGACCCTTGACTTGATCATGTTAATTGTTATTGTTCTGTCTGTCTTAATTACATCCCGCCCTGATATGACCTTAGATGTTGCTAGGACGTAAAACAACAACAAACAAACAAACTTAATTACATGGACCTGACCTTTGACCTGATTGTGTTAACTGGTGTTGTTCTGGCTGTCTCCATTATATAGGCCTGACCCTGACCCTTGACCTGACCATGTTAATAATGATTGCTCTACCTGTCTCAATTATATGGACTTGACCCATGACCTGACCATGTTAATTGTTGGTATTCAGGTTGTCCACGGCAGATGGACCTGACCCTCATCCTTGACCTTTCGGGTTCGCTTGCATCACAGAAGGAGCTGGTGCTGGCTTTTGCTCGTCGCCTGGCTTCTGGTCTCAACATGCAAAGAGATCGTGTCCGGGTTGCTGCAGTCGCCTTCGCTACAGATATACTCAGCAAGTAGGTAGCTAGATAAAAGATTCACCCGTACTTGCAATATGGGTGAAAATCAGCCCGTTAGAAAAGGTGGCAAAAATGTTCTACCTGCTGGGTAAATGAAATGACCAGATAAATTCTTAATTTAAGAAGCAAAATATATTCTTCAAATATATCTTAATACTTACCCGCTACTTTTGATTTGAAAAATATAATAAAACATGTAGTTTAATGGACTTTAAAAGTGAAATCAACGGCATTCTATTGTCGCCATCTTGTCTTTTTGCATTCTCTCCCATTTCACCAACTCTGTGCCGATATAAGTAGCCATTTGATACTGGAACCAGGGATTCCACTTCCTGTTCCATACTAAAGGTATTTTCGCCCATATTTAGAGTACATTGTCATTCACCCCTAGTGCAAGTACGGGTGAATCTTTTATCTAGTAGGTAGCTTCATACTAAAAGACCGAACCAATCATCCCTGTCTGAGTTGGATGTTTGTTGGAGTTTTACGTGGTGTTATGCAATGGATGTTCATACTTCTGGGAATAATAATAATAATCCTCGTGGTTGGCAGTAATTTGATGTCTTTGGAATGTTCTTGTTCTGGACGGGGAAATGTTCCCACTCCAGGGGGGGGGGGGTTTGATTGGTTGTTGGAGTTTTACATCCTAGCAACATCTAATGTCATATCAGGACGGGTACCGACTTATGACAGTGCGCACTCATGGTGACTTTATAGTGCTGCTCCACTTGGAGGCCATGGGGCCAGTACCATGACCTGATATCCCACTCAATCACATTATCCTGACATCGAGCCAACCAGTCCTTACCCTATCTGAATAATGCCAAGCGCCTTGAGTGTGCACTATCCCAAGTCGGTACCCGTCCTGATATGACCTTAGATGTTGCCAGGATGTAAAACTCCAACAACCAACCATGCAACCACTAATTTTCTTGATCTTGTTTTCTGTCAGGTTCTACCTGAACGCCTACCGGACTAAGGAGGAGGTTATCAACGCGCTAACATTTTACCACCACAAGACGGGAAAGACGAACATCCCAGCAGCCCTCAGGGTAACCAGGGACGACGTGTTCACAGCGTCCCGCGGGGACAGGTGGGTGCCTCATGAAACGATATCCCACTCAGTCACATTATCCTCACCCTGAGCAGTGAGAGAAATAAGCAAAGATTTTCACTTGTCCCGGACAAGTGGACAAGCTCTTATTCCGAATGCTGTGCTATATGTTATATGATATATGTTTTATATATGTTATATATATGTTATATATATATGTTATATATATGTTATATATATGTTATATATGCTATATATATGTTATATATGTATATATATGCTATATATATGCTATATATATGCTATATATATATGTTATATATATGTTATATATATATGTGTTATATATATGCTATTTATATATTATATATATTGTTTTATTTTAACTCTCTGCAAGGTATGTTTACAATAAACTGAGGTAATACAATAAATGCATACAAATTATATATGTTATATACATGTTATATATACATTATATATATGCTATATATATGCTATATATGTTATATATATATTTTTAATATATTTTATATTATATATATATATTATAGATATACATATGCTCTATATAGTGATAGAAATAAGCCAAGTCGGGTGTCATTTTCACTTGTCCCAGACAAACAGACAAGCTCTTATTCCAAATGCTCTGTTATAATATATGTTATATATATGTTATATATATGTTATATATGTTTTATATACAGTGATAGAAATAAGACAATGTTCTCACTTGTCCACCAGACAAGTTTGGTGTGATTTTCATGTGTCTATCTGAACTTTCACTTGTCTCAGACAAGCGGATAAGCTCTTATTTCGAACGTTGCTAAGCAAACCAAACAGTCCTAGTAATGCCCCCAACCTAGCAATTTCTGAGTGCCCGGCAATATAGGCGACAGGTAGCGCAATGTGGTCACAGAGTGTGCATAGTTTTTCTTTGTGTTGTTATGTTCATTGATTAAGCAGGAGAAATTGCAAACACAGACAATTGGTCTTCCTCATTCAACAGCTCCTTGTTCTATCCTAATAATGCCAAGCACCAGGCTAGGTATCGACAAGTATAAATTGTTTTCAAGTCATTGGTTTTACTTGGCCAAAGTTAGAACCTTATGACTTGCTGAATGAGAGGCATGTGCTCAACTCATTCGGCGATCCCGTCACATAGCTTGTTGCCATTCTTTCAATTTATATGCAAATAAACAACTTTAAAGCTGCATAGTTCGATGAAGTATCAAATTTCCAAAACCAAAGCAATTATCTAGATTTGATTCTACATATCTAACTTACATACTGATGCACTTAGTAAGCATTTGTTGCCACATAGAAGGTCGTATTGAGGCAATTTAATAGAA
Organism: Branchipolynoe longqiensis; assembly: GCA_030323885.1. Lineage (NCBI taxonomy): Eukaryota > Metazoa > Annelida > Polychaeta > Phyllodocida > Polynoidae > Branchipolynoe > Branchipolynoe longqiensis. Next base: position 21,748,311 of record CM059202.1, read on the forward strand.
CCTGTTCCTGTAGAAGCCTATTTTGTCAGAGTTGTTTGGGTGTGCTTGCAAACATTTATGTTATATGCTTACACTTCAAATATCTCAAACGTGAGCCATTTAGAATAAAAGTTACTTCAAACTAAAGTATCAATCAATTTAATATATTTATCTCAGAAAAATTACAGAAACTCAAAACCATCATACAATGCAACTCTCAGTAGGCCTACAAATGTTTGTTTGTTGTTGTTTTAATCCTAGCAACATCTAGGGTCATATCAGGACGGGTACCGACTTGTGACAGTGCGCACTCATGGCGACTTTATAGTGCTGCCCTACTGGGAGACCAGGTCACCAGCACTGTGACCTGATATCCCAGTCAGTCACATTATCCTGACACTGAGCCAACCAGTCCTTGCCCTATCCTAATAATGCCGAGCACCTGGCTAGGAAGTGACAACTATAAATTTTTAAGTCATTGGTTTGACTCGACCAGAGTTCGAACCCACGATCCCATATTAGACGCCTCTCTAACTCATTCGGCCATCCCGTCTAGGCCTACAGAAGAGCTGCAGAAGTAAAAATAACAACTTTACAGTTTTGTTCGTCTGTTATTTATTCGCAGGGCTGGCGTTCCAAACCTGGCGGTCCTAATTAGTGATGGGTATTCCACCTTGGACACACAATCTACAATCCCACAGGTAATAATAATAATGATAATGACAATAATAATAATCTATATAATAATACCAAACGGTGGGTAAGTTTTGGGGTCGTTCTGCTCCTCCGTTAATCGGCCGTTTATTATTCAATGTTTTATTTCAGTTTTATTCATGTTGTTTATTTAAATGATTTATACATGCAATGCCATACAGATTGAGCACAAAAAGGTGCCGAAAACGCCACCAAAAGCAAGACAAATTCGATTTAGAAAAGACTATATATAGTATATGGACTGTCACTTTTCAATTGTAAGATGGCTAAAGACCAGTGCTGCGGCGCTGACATTTCCATTTGCATGAACCACAGTGACTGGTGATGTACATTATACAGCAGGAGCCACTCCCTTAATTCTACAGGATCAGTGCTGTAAATAATACAGCACTGATCGAACTTAGATTATATAGACTGTCAATTTCCAATTGTCAGATGGTCGGAACACCAGTGCTCCAGCGCTGACAAATGTCATATTCAGATGAATGAACACCTTACAACAACCAAAAAAGCCCCAGTACCCATCGTGGCCGCTAGGTGTTGTCTGAGTGCACACGCTTTGAAACAACCACAGTGATGACCCCTGTTGAATGGCCAGTGGACTAGGCTGCACGTTGGTCTGTTTTACACAATAACACAAAACTGGGATTTTTTTTGGTTATTTTCGATAAAATCGAACAATTTGACATAAACATAAATCCCATTGAGCAACATAATAATGCAATGACTATATTTAATACACAGCTGTCCATAATTAAGCATTTTGAAACAAAAAGGGGAGAATCACCATATGTAACTGTATGCTCGTTAAAAGGGCCAGTGGTGACCCATCTCTGCTCCTTTCGTCTCTTCTCGTTTTAACTTATATCAAAGACAATGCACGACAAGAACCACCACTCAGCGTTTTCCCATGAAATCCAGCAAACAAGGTAATTGGACAGCTCTCACAGCCCAGCCTGACTGCTATAGGCCTATCATTGAAACAAGGGGACAGGTTCCCTGGCCACCGTGAATGCTGTACCATCAAAGACAATGTATGACACAATTATAGTGTGTTATCTTACTAATGAAAACAATATTATGGTATAGTTAAGTTCAAACATACTTTAACCACTTTAATCTGTGCCATACATAAATACAATTTGTGATTATGTCTGAGTAAGAAAACTACTACTTGTACTACAACTGATCAAAGACAATGCACCTTGTTTTCCGTGGGTTGTGTGCATTGGATGTATTCGACTGGGCCTCTATATTCGCATATCAAAATATTTCTTCACAAATTCCTATTCGACTGGGACCGGAAGTGGGTTTCTATACGTATGAATCAAATGTGTCTTGTGGCTGCATCCATAAGGTCACATGGTGTATTCAGTAGCTTCAGCCAATCAGAGCTGTTCTTTTCGATTGCAAATGGCTGCCCTCTATGGGGACAGCCATTTGCAATGGAAATGAACAGCTCTGATTGGTTCTTTTCGATTGCAAATGGCCGCCCCCATACAGGGCAGCCATTTGCAATGGAACAGAACAGCTCTGATTGGCTGAAACCACTGAAGCCATTTGACTGGTCCTCTTGGCATTCAAAAACCTAGTTCACTATCTTGTGGATAGAAAGGTCCCAGTCGAATGCCTCCATTGTCTTTGCTTATATCGTATAGGATAACTAGTTATGCACATATTATTTAGGCTGCAGGGCATCGCCTATAGCCCACTGGCTGGGTTGGGCGCTGTGCCGCCGCCTGCACTACCCCGGCTGCTGCTCCAGTGAGCCACTTGCTATCCTCGACCGGCGGTGGGGTGGGCGCTGTGCCGCCTGTACTCCCCAGTTGCTGCTCCGCTGAGCCGCTGGCTATCCTCCAATCAGAAGTTAGATTTCCGGGGGATTTCCGGGGAGGCGATTTCGGGTGGCGCGGCTCCCACTCGGTCTCCAGTCGGTCGGAATTTTGACTTGGTTTGGACGTGTTCTGCAGACGGCATCATGCATCATGCCTCACAATATGGCCGCAGGGTCGGCATCGGTTCTAAGATTGGTCTAGATGTTTGTCAAGGATGTGGTGACGAGCATGAGCCGCCACGGGGAGGCAAGTGCAAGGTAGTGAAGGCTAAGTCGAGCCGTAAACCAGTCAAAATGGAGCCAATGGAGAAAGCACACTAAAGTGAGAGTGGGGAGGATAATATCATGCATTCAATGATGAAGATGGCATTGAGTGAGAGTGGTAGCTCTAAACACACAGTCGGTGTGGAAGAGCAGGTGTCAGTAGCACCAGATGCGGAGGAACTGGAGCTGCACCGCATGCAGGAGGTGCGCGTCCTAGCATGCTGGAAATCGGAATTGAAAGCAGCTTTGGAGAAGGAGATCACAGCGGAGGAGCGGACAGTGCTAAAGAAGGCAGGCTCTACAAAGAAACGAAAGGCAAAGAAGAAAAAGAAGAGTGGGAAAAGGAAATCGGAGGACTCGGATGATGACTCAAGCTCAGAGGACTCACCACCATCGTCGTCCTCACCAGAATCAACCGATTCTGAAGGGAGTAGGAGCTCCAGTCGGGAGCCCGGGAGGCAGAGGAGAAAGAAGAGAAGTAAGTTTGCGATTGACCGTTTCACCATGGGGAAGAATAGTGTAAATCGCCTGTCATTTAATGAACTATTGTATACTACGCTAGTGTGGTTCTGAAGCTGGCAGATAAGATAGATATGGACAGGGATGAGGTGTTGGGTTATGTCGGACATTTAGCTTAAATGACTATGCATGCTACGACTAATAACTACACAGATGAACGCTACAGGGGCTACGGTCATGCAGTTCATGAGAAAGCCTGGGAGAAGGGGATCCGGGCCTTTAACCCATAACGGATTATCATTGTTGCATTTCAACATGGACAACTCCAGGTCATACAAATCCACCAACAAATAAGGTCTTCAATGAGCAAGAGTGCCGCCAAAACCAGCAGTGTCAGGAGCACTAAGATAAAAAGGGGTTTGTTTCGGTCACAATTACAACAAAGACGGTTGTAAACGTGACAATTGTGATTGGGAACACCATTGTCTGTCGTGCAAAAGCAAGAGCCATGTGGTGGATGCCTGTCCAAACAAGAAGTTCTGACTTAATCCGGGCGTTAGCGCCGCGGCCGTTGGGGAGTGCGATGCCAGTGGTTTCACGCTCAGTAGCGACACGAGTCAAGCCGCAACTTCTGAGGCCAGTGCGGACGACAGGACAGAATGCGGGGGTGATGACAGCTCTTGCGGGGCCAACCGTGGCTTTGTCATGGCATGGGGAGGAGATGTGACACCGGGTGTCGGGGGGGGGGGGGGGGGGGGGGGGGGGGGGGCTGCCTACACCAAGGATGCAAGCAGTGTCAGATGTGATGACAGGGATCTCGTGCCTGAGACTGTTGGGCCAGAGGAAATCATCGGGGGGTTGTCGCACTTCCGTCACATTTGGTGTGTCGCATCCGCATCTTTGCGAACTAAACAATGACTGGCTTTGGGTGCTGAGCCCAGAAACCAGTGGCCAGGCGACGGCCGGTCTAATCTGCACGTTGTGGGTGGTAGACCGAGATGGCCCGCACACTTGGTGCGAGCGTTACATCAACATTTTCATTGACTGCATGAATGGTTGTTGTTGTTGTAGTTATCTTATTGAAAGTGTTGCTGTGCAAATTAAACCATGCCGTGTATATGTCAAATGTTTTGTAGGGGGGATGTAGACCTGGGTTGGGAATATATCCTCTGTGGTGCATGTTTTGGTTTCAAGGTCATCGACGGCGATTGTGATAGCTCGTATGAGATAACCACCGGTGAGATAGGTGCAGCCATGTCGGGTCGCTTACAAATCTAAATTGATGCTCAAATGATAACCGTTGTCGATGAACCATGTGCCTGTATCCATTCTATGGGGGACGTACCAAAAGGGCACGATGATTTTCGTGCGCTAGTGGCGCTCGAGTCCAACGGGTACCTGTGTAAATGACCATACTAATGGCTCTCGTGCTAACTTTAGCTATAACTCTGTCGAATCGGTCACAGAATTGCTGCGAACCGGGGACTACTGTGCTACTGTCGATATCAGCAACGCCTATCGGGCAATTAACATACATCCAGGCTATAGAGAGCGTCAGGGACTCACTTGGGATTTCGGTGAGGGCACTATATTCATGAGGGATAACCGCCTTTGTATGGGCCTCAGCAGTAGCCCTTACGTCTTTTCCAAAGTCAGCGACTTTGTGATCCGGTGCATGGTGAGAGAGGGCCATCCTGAATGTATAAACTACCTGGACGACTTTTGCGTGGTCGCACGTACCGAGGAGTCATGTAGACGAGGACAACTGGTGTTGGTGGCAATTTTGCGCCGGTTAGGTTTCTACGTCAACTTTAAGAAGCTGACTTATCGAAATCAAGTAGCTAGGTTCGTGGGTATCGATGTTGATTCAGTGCGCATGGAGCTAAGGCTCCCAGCAGACAAGCTAACGAAATTGTGGGTCCAATTATGCTTGTTTCTGCGCCGCAGGAAAGCAACCAAAAAAGAGCTGGAGAGCTTTGCAGGTGTGCTTGCGCACTGCTGTAAAGTCATACACGGGGGGGGGGGGGTGCACTTTCTCGCAGAGTATATGACCTGGTCTGGTCGCTTCTGTAAAAAATCGGAACCACAAAGTTAAGCTCAATGAGGAATTTTGCTTAGACCTTAAATGGTGGTTAGAATTTGCGGCCATCTTCAACGGGAAAACGAAAATCATACAGTCATCGAACTCGTGCACCTCTGTCTACAGTGACACCTCATTGTTCGGGTTTGGTGCAACGCATGATACGACTGGCTAGCAGGGGCCTTCCAGTTCGGGGACGCAAAGGCCTTGCAAGGTTGGCTTGGGCACCACTTTAATGACGCCAAGGATGTGGGTTGTAAGACCGAGAATATCAATGTCCTCGAGCTGTGGCCAATTCTAGCAGGCGTTTGAAGATGGGGCCACAGGTGGGGAGACAGGACTGTAGTATTCGTTACAGATAACACGCAGGTTAGAGCTGCCCTCACTTCAGGCAGGAGCAAAAATAAACCACCATGGCATGGCTGCGCCTGATCTTCTGGATATCGGTGCGTTTCAACTTTGATGTGCAATTGGTGAACATCAACATGAGGGACAATGTTATTTGTGATAGCTTAAGCAGGTTGACCAAATTTAATAATATTACATGCATACGCGACGCCGATACGGCCAGGACTATGTCCTGCCATGAGTTGTTCTTTTGTTAATTCAGACTGGAACAGGTTGGGAGAGGAGTGTGGTGCCTTCGAGGATGCGCATTATGCTGTTTCCACCAAGCAAACTCGTTCGGTCCAGGTGAAAGCGTACCTGGAATTCTGCGAAGTGTTTGCGGCCACGGTCGATCCATATCATTGCCCACCAGATCAACTGTGTATGTACATGGCATTACTCGCCAGACATATGTGTTATAGCTCGATTAGACAGTACCTTAGTGCACTAAATAATCACCTGAAAGATATCGGGTGCACGGCATAGATTATGCAAATCATAAGGTTCGCAAATGCATGTCAGGTATACATAGGATGCTCCCCATCAAGAGCCACCACTTTTGCCGTGTCACCTCTTGAAATTGTTCTGTATTATGTGACTAACACCGGGTCTTGTAGCACTACCTGCAGCTATACTGTTATCGTTCAGGGATCTATTGCGTAAGTGTCATTTGTCAGACTCTGATTCGTCCCTGCTGTGGTCCGATTTCACTTTCCATAGATGGGGGATGATGGTAAGGGTCCGGAAATCTAAAACTATCCAGTACCGCGAGAGAACTCACTTGATACCATTAGCGTGTGTCATGAACACCGCATTGTGTGTGGTCTACTCGGTACGTAGATACTTCAACGACTTGGAGGCGGCGCCTGATAGCCATGCCTTCAGAATCCCCCACCAGGGGTGATCGATATCAATGCCTTACCCATTCTACTTGGCATCCCTGAAGTATGTGTGTGCATGTGCTGTGTTACAACCGGGCAGGTTCACCACCCATAGCCTCCGTAGGGGCGGTGCAACATACCTGAGGAAAACAGGAGCCTCTATCCTGGAGATCAGGGAACGGGGCGACTGGAAGTCAGACACAGTGTTTGAGTACTTACAGGCGCCGATCGAGCAGAGAGTTGCAGCAGACATAAAGGTTGCAGCTATGCTTGCAGACGATCTGACCTAATCTTGGAGTTAGGTGTTTTGGGCCTTTAGAGGTACCAGCCAGAGTATTATCTCGTCCAACTATATATATGTGTTAGTTGTTCCTCCATGGAAGAATATAAATAATGTATAGTATAACTAGTTATGCACATATTATTTAGGCTGCAGGGCCTCACCTTAGCCCACCGGCTGGGGTGGGCGCTGTCCCACCTGCACTACCCCAGCTGCTGCTCCGGTGAGCCACTTGCTATCCTCCACCGCCGGTGGGGTGGGCGCTGTGCCACCTGTACTCCCCCGGCTGCTGCTCCGCTGAGCCGTGGGCTATCCTCCAATCAGGAGAAATATTTCCGGGGGATTTCCGGGGAAGGCGATTTCAGGCGGCGCAGCTCCCACTCGGTCTCCAGTCAGTCGGAATTTTGACTTTTGAGTGATTGTTGTTTGTATTGATTGATAAATTGAACTATTTGATTAAACGGAGGGGCCTTTAGAGGTACCAGCCAGAGTATTATCTCGTCCAACTATATATATGAGTTAGTTGTTCCTCCACGGAAGAATATATATAATACGCCGATTATTTCACGCCATTTTCACCCTTTTTCCAGGCGGCGGAAACGAAACGTCGTGGAGTGGAACTCTTCACCGTGGCGGTAGGAAGCTCGACGAACATGGCCATACTGACGAAAGTGGCCTCGGCGCCAAGGCAGGACCATGTCTACCAACTGCGCTCACCCAGCGACCTAGAACAGGCGACCAATCAGCTGCTTGGATACATCTGCCAATAGGAAACCCGCATGTAAAGCTGGCACATGTAATACAGTATATGGGTCACTCTCCTGAAAACTGGTCAGCATGGGATGGGATTTTAAAACATCAATAAAAAAACTTCCTACTTATTTTTTTCCTTATAGGCCTACTTTTCATATTCATGTTAAGATTTGTTGTAAGAAATAAGGGAAATAAAATAAACTGTGTGCAACTTTGGTCCTTTTAGCTATGAAGTGTTTTTTACAACAAAAAAAACGTTACAGACAGCCATTTGTAACATGACATATGGGACATGGTTGAATCTTGTATTGCATTGATATATCAAACAAAATGGTTCCCAATTCAAAAAGAAAGTATTTATTAGCATGTATGCATGCTTAAATCTTTTTTAAATTATTTGATCTCTTCAGAAATAACATTACAAATTTCCGTCACAAATGTACCCTGTGGTGTCTGGATCCCACACAAATATTTTACACTAATTATTCATTGAATAAAGCATGGCTGGGAATTACTTCTTTTTTTTATCAATATAAGGACTACATATTTCTGTATATTATGGCATAATTAATATGCTTCTAAGTATGAAATGATTTAATTATGCTTAGATTTTTATTAAGCAGACTGTGTGGAGTCCTAAACATGTGTTACATCTGATCAACACATTTTGTACTGCCATAAGACATAGCTTAATCATGGACTACACCTTTATTTTTTTATCTCATCAATTTATATTTTACATAGATGTAAAGGGGAGATTTCCAGCTTTCATTTGCAACCAAAAAATGTTAAAAATTCAAATATTAGATTTTAACTCTCCATATGACACTTCTGGCCAGAGTGACCCATATAAGGCTGTCATTGATTATCAAGGTCTGGACCATTCGAATCATCCCAGTCGTCAGAATTTCAAATAGTACACCCTGAGGTGCACCTAAAGAAACACGGGCCGTGTGCAAAATGATCCGATTCCAATGCCTCACCTCTTGGCTGAGGACATCAGGAAGAATCACGTCAAATTTGTGCTGGTTCCTGAAGTGTCAGCCTGCACTGCTATGGGTAGCTACCAGTAGGTCCACAAGTCCCACTTGACCAAAGTTGTTTGTTTTTTCCCCATAAAGGTATGACCACCCAGATTAAAGTTGCATGGTCTGATGAAATATAATTTTGTCAAAAGTAAAACAACTACTTAAATTTGATCCTATATATCCAACTTAGATACTGATGTATTAGCTAATGATTTGCGACATCATATACAGAATAACCAGTGAATTTATAACCTCACTCCTTTGGACACTCACTTTGAAACACCCATTATGCAGGGAGGCCATTAACCAATTAGGCCAATCTCGTGACCTCATTAGCCTCCCCTGACCAAGTAGGCCTACTGTGCAGGGCCATGGAGGGGAAGGGGAAATGAGGTGGATGTTCCCCCTCCCTGCCATGTTTGATATTCATTGCTGTTTGGTCAATTCTACAAATATTATGAATCAATTTGGGTCATTAAAATTAGGAAATATATATATATATATTAGTATTGGCCGATCAATATTTATTGGTCCATATATATATATGGACCAAAAAGGGTTCCCCTGCTCATTCCACACTTAAAGTTTTTATTTTTTTTACATTCTTTGATTAAGACATAATTAATCAAATTGTGTAATTTCAAATAAATTTTTTAAGATTCGTTGATTAAAATTGCAGTTTGATGTTTTGAAATTTCTGCCATTGGGACGATGCCAATCATATACCGATGTATATGTGATGTTGGATATTCGATGCTACTTGGTCACTTCGATAGATATAAATCAAATTAACCTTTCTACAAAATAATATTTTGTTAAAAGCCCTAGTGCCATGGGCCTATGGCACCAATCTGTTCCCAGAATGTTCACAAACCAAACAGAACTACCTACCTACAGTCCTGTTCTTTCAGCTCAAATTGCTCCAAAACTAGCTATTTTTCATCAGTTACTCAGGAATAATGAATATTAGGATATAATGGTCAACCTGAGCTAATTATCTCAAATATAACTAACAAATTCAAACGCCATCGGACTATGCAACTTTAATGAAATGGACATATAACTAAACTATGCAATCAAAAAATAGTTTAAATTCTATCATGCTGTCGGTATTTTTGTTAGTTTAGAAAAAGAAAGAAAAAGTTTTGGATAAATCTGCCATTTTTTTCGCCCCGAACGCATTCGTTTATGCAACCGGAGTTTGTACGATCTGCGTGCGCATGTGCAAAAAGAATGGTTGGGATGATCTGAGGTGGTTAATTTATGGTGGCCCAAATGGCCGTCTGGGGGGAGGTATTTAATTACATTTAAAATATTACTGTTTCTCATTTGATAAAAAAAATAGCGTAATCTGGTGAATCGATCAAATTTGTCTAAGTCCAAATACTTACCTAGATTTGATCTTACATATCCAACTTAGATAGTGGTGCACTCAGCAAACACTTTTGCAGTTTAGTGATCCTGTGCTACATTGCTATGCTCGAAAATGGGTAAACAACCCTTATGGCAATGTCCAGTAGTTGTGTGTGCACACTGGAATTAATGTTGCATCTTCAGTTCTAACATCTACAAAATGAACCCGTTAAAATGAATAGAAAGGAAACAATTTAATAATAGAACCTGTTATTGCATAAGCCTATGATGTCAGAGTTTTGGCAAGCTTGCCAAAATTAATTTAGCATGTTTTCACTTCAAATATCTCAAAAGTTAGCCATTTTAAATAAAGGTTACCTCAAACTAAAAGTATGATAGATTATAGTGATCAACTTGATAAATCATCTCAGAAAATGACAGAAACTCAAAACCATTGGACTACGCAACTTTACTACTGAAAATGGCTATGCAAACATATATGCATTCATTTTGATTGAAAGTTAGCAACCAAAGCACACAAAAAGGTAGGGACAAATAATTTTGATTACACACAACTAAATCAAGAAAAACGCACAAAAAAAGTCGGTTCAATTAATAAACTACTGTAGCTAATCACTCTAATCAATTTGTGGATTCTACTATAAATTCATTCAATCTTTTTATTCTCAATTTATGACATTGTTATACGTTATATTAAACCTTTGTGCTTTGTTATTTCAGCAAGTCACATTCTCAAAATGTGAGGAGAAAAAAGCCTTTCCCTTATGTCACTTAATTTATTTAGTTTTATTTTTTTTATAGAATTTATATCACTGTACATACACGTGTCGAGCAAATTAATGTGATGGACGAATCTAAATATTACAATTAGACTGAGACCGAATAAATCAATATTCACAAGAGCGCTGTGTCAATGTTAACGTCTTTGGCTTGTGTGGTGTCCTTCTTGCCGAATGAGTTGAGCGTCTGTCTCCCCTTTTGGTAGATAGTGAGTTTCAAACCCTGGACTAGTCACACTAATTACTTTTAAAATTGACATTTCACTCGGCATTATTAGGATATGGTGGTTGGCTCAGTGTCAGGATAATGTGATACCAGGTCATGGTGCTAGTGGCCTGGTGTCCCAGTGGGGCAGCACTATGAAGTCGCCATGAGTGTGCACTGTCACAAGTCGGTATCGATTTTGTCATTGGTTCGACTCGCCCGGGAGTTAAACTCTCGACCTTCCACACAAGAGGCCGGCGCGCTACCGATTCGGCCACCGCGTCGGGTGGGAAAGCTTGGTTTGGCTAAATGCTGCAAATTGGTCGGAAATTTAACATCAGATAGTAATTATATCGATTACTAGTTAGAAATTATTGTAGTTTGCTAATTGATTATCTTACTTGAAATATACAGGGATTATTTTAAGTCTCCATTTCTAAGATTAATTAACACAGAAGTCACCTTTGACAGTTTGACGAAGTTCTCACTCTACATTTATTTCGATTCATTATGTTAAGGCTACTTTGTGCTTTAGTTATTATTTGCAGATAAAATGTAAACTTGAATCCACGCATTGTGCCTTGTCACAACTCTACAGCTAGAGAGTGTGGTGTATCGGACGAGTACCGTTAGAACCGCCTAAATTGAAAGTAGTATACAGCGAACAAACAAAACAAACCAGCGAAAAACAAGTCAAGATTATGAAACATATTGCAAATTTCCGATTGCGAATTTCCGCGAAAACACACTTTCCTCCATAGTATTAGCATTGTCAGGGAATCCCGGGAAAAATGCCGGAAGTCAGGTTTCAACTAGCCTTGTTGTAACTATATTATCGCCCATGCCTAACTTTCTTTTATGTTCTAGTTACATTTCAGTTCATATAAGAACAGGATTCAAACTAACCAACTGTTGTCATATAAAATGTATATGACAAAAGCTGTCATAGAATGTATATGATACCATTTGGTTAGTTTGAATCCCGGTAATATAATGCACAATAATACATCCTAATTTCATGGCATTTTACTTACCGTTAATTGGTCAATAACAAATTTGCGGAAATCTGCGACATTGCAAAGATTTTTTTCATGCGTGTAATTGAATGGAATATAATTAATTTCACATTACATTGGTTCAATATGATTTTACAATAATGCAATGGACAATTAGGGTATAAGGGAGAAAAGAGGGGGGGGGGTCCCCTTATCCTACGTACATTAAAGGGAACCTGTATAGGCCGCTAAGAGTGGAACCGTACTCCGATAAATGCTCTCCAAGCACAACCATGCTTACTTTTTATGTTTATAGAACCAAATATGTGTGGGGAGAGAGTAATAGACCCACTGCACCATAAGTGGGTCAGTGCTGAGGTCTGTCTGAGGTTGGGACTGTAGGTGGCAGCTGGTGTTTTGAAAATATCTGGGTGAGTGGAGAGAAGGGAGAGTAAAACTGAGGTATTTTCAATTTTCTTTAAAGTAGTTCAAACAGGAAATATTTTTGCTTTAATGTAAAATGTGTTAGGACAATTACATTGCATAATTCAATTAGAAACACATCAAATAGACCAGGAATGTAACAAGATAGCAGAAGTAAAAAATAGGAAGCATTTCCTGAGCTTCCTCCCTCACATTGTGCAACAATTACAGGGTACAAACGATATGGAAATCAAGGCTATTTTTATAGGGATTCAGACTATTTCTCATTTGGATTTCAAGACTTTCCAGGCAACATACACACCCTGGATTTTTGAAACATTAAAGTTACAAAAGAGGAAACAATTTCTTGGGCTTCCTTCCCCCCCCCCCCCCACAAGATTGTGTAACAATTGTTACATAATAACACCCATATCTGAGCAGACGAGTAGAATGTGACGTCATAATTAGACAAAACTAACCGCGTGACGATATGTGGTGGTACGGTATACAGGTAGCTATAGGACTTTTCGGGGCAATCTCTGAAACGAGGCTGCCAAATACTGCCACGTCACACACATAGTGGAAGCGTCCGTTTCTAAATGTGACCTACATATAAAGCAGTGATGTAACAGTCATGTAGAGGTCATGTTGCAACAACACAATTCTTGGTGACGCCATAAAACCGTAAGCGGTAACCATGAACGGTTCTAGGGTTGCTTGCGCCCCCGGAAAGCTGAACTTTGTCCCCCTTACAAGTAAAATTAAAAATAACCTTTAGTTACAGAATCCAATGCTTTTGAGTTGTCTGAGAAAAATATATTAGGTTAGTGGTTATAACGTACCTTACTTTAGTTTGAAGTAACTTTTATTTTGAAGTAACTTTTATTTTAAATGGCTAACTTTTGAGATATTTGAAGTGTAAATGAACTAAATTAATTTTGGCAAGCACGCCAAAACTCTGACAGCATAGGCTTCTGTGGTAACAGGTTCTATTAAATTGAGTCAGTATTCCATTCTATGTGGCGACAAATGTTGTTTAAGTGCATCAGTATCTAATTTACATATGTATAATAAAATCTAGATCACTATTTTCGTTTTGAAAATTTGATGTTTTCATGTGACTATGCAGCTTTAATCAAGCTCAATGTGATAGTTTATGAACGCCGACAAATCAGCATACTGTATTTATGGTACCGAAGAAAGTGAATTAAGAATTTAATAAGAATACGCTAGAAACAATTATATGTGGCGCCCCAGGCGACTGCCTGAGTTGCTAGTACCTTCAGCCTGCCCTGGCGTTAAGGCCAAATAAAAGTTGTGCCCGAAAAATCAGTTGTAAACTGTCTTTATTATCCATTAGGATGCAGTGCACACGGAACCGTATGCCTAGATGCAAGGACATCTTCAGCTACCTGTCTGTATTCAGTGTGGAGTCATGGGGAAACTAACCAGTTGATAGCTACATATTATGTTCACGTCATATGTCAGAAAAAGACAAAAGAAAAATCGTCCAGCCGACCCTGATTTGTGTGATCAAAAGGACGATCACCAACTAAAAATAAATATTTTGGCCTAGCTATAAACTCAACAGCGTCTTGTCGTCATGACCTGACCTCAAACCTTCCATGACGTCACCTTTTAGAGCATAATACCGTGACGTACGCGGCGTCACTAGCAGACGTGTTCAGTTCGATGATGACGTCATCGGAGGGTGTAATAGTACAAAATAACATTATTACAACAAATGCAGTCTCTAATGATGACGGCATGAATCGATACGGAGCGACATCTATACGTGAGATCCTGCAGTGACGGACGATGCCTGTGAGTGACATCATGAGGTGACGTCATAGTTCTCCGTCTTCATGTCGTTGAGGCCGAGCATCTCGTTGTCTTCGTGGCTTCGCTCGTATTCCTCCACCTTCATTTCCGGATCATCCTCCGGAGCGTAGAGATTCTGTAAGCCAACCGGACAAATTATCATCCCTCCTAGATAAATGTTGGTTGGTCGTTCTTTTTTTAAATAATAAATAGTTATCATTATTTTATGATTATGGTTAGGATTATTAGTATCTACTACACACAAAGACACCACACACAAATAGCTGGTAGAAACTACATTCTGTTGGTTGGTTGTTGGGGTTTTACGGCCTGACAACATCTAAGGTTATATCAGGACGGGTACTGACTTGTGACAGTGCACACTCATGGCGACTTTATAGTGATGCTCCACTGGGAGACCAGGCTGCCATCACCATGACCTGATATCCCACTCAGTTACATTATCCTGACAATGAATTAACCAGTCCTTGCCATATCCTATTAATGCCAAGCGCCAGGCTAGGAAGTGAAAGGTATACATTTTTACGTCATTGGTTTGACTCGAGGGAGGAGGAGGGAGGGAGGGAGGGAGGGAGGGAAGGAGGGAGGAGGGAGGGAGGGGGGAGGGAGGGAGGGAAGGAGGGAGAGGGGGAGATGGGAGGGAGGGGGTGAAGGAGGGAGGGAGGGAGGGAAGGGGGGAGGGAGGGAGGGAAGGAGGGGGGGGGGAGGGAGGGATGGGGGAGGGAGGGCGGGAGGGAGCGAGAAGAGGAGAGGAGAGGAGAGGAGAGGAGAGGAGAGAAGAGAAGAGAAGAGAAGAGAAGAGAAGAGAAGAGAAAGAGATGTGATAGAATAGATTGAGAAAATGTATAGAATTGCCGCAAATATTCTAAGAAAGAAAGAAAGAAAGGAAAAATGTATAGAATTGCCTCAAATATTCTAAGAAAGAAAGAAAGAAAGAAAGAAAGAAAGAAAGAAAGAAAGAAAGAAATATTAAAGGAAAAGAAAATAACACATTCCGCATATTACTGGGGTGGGGGGGGGGGGGAGGAAACATGGCAGAAATGTGTGAAATGGCCGATATGTTTCATCCGTGAACAGTTGCAGAGTTGTCAGTGATGTGGCTGTTACCTGCAGGTAGCTGCCTCCCCCCGGGTCTGACAACACCAGGTGAACGCCCAGCATGTTGCCATCGATTATCTGAGGAGAAAGAACGGCCTCAATGACTGATGGTCGATGGGGGGTTGGTTGGTTGTTGGGAGTTTTACATCCTGGCAACATCTAAGGCAGTGTTTGTACAGCGTTGGATTATTCGCCATTCCTCGGATATTTATGTATTTGTCGGATAAAGTCAGATTTTCGATAATTTTGCATTATTTTTGGACGAATCTGTCGGATTTTGCTTACATTTCTTGTTCAAAACTTAACTTGAATCTGATCAATTCTTTGGAATGCTAATGAAATAAGTTACTTTATTCAGAATATATATTGTTAATTGTCTGACAGCTTTGTTTTTTCATATTTTAAGTACTGGAGGAGAAATAAGATTTTGGTTGCACAAAAGTAGGATTTTTATTTCTGCCTTGGTATAAACACTGCTACGGTCATATCAGGGCGGGTAACGACTTGTGATAGTGCACATTTATGGTGACTTTAATAGTGGTGCCCCACTGGGAGACCAGTCCGTCAGCACCATGACCTGATATCCCCAACTCAGTCGTATTATCCTGATGCTGAGCCAACCAGTCCTTGCCATATCCTAATAATGGCAAACACCTGGCTAGGAAGCGACAAGTATCAATTTTTAAGTCATTACTTTGACTCGACCAGGATTCATGGTTTCGAATCCCACAATCTACCAAAACAGGAGACGGACGCTCAACTCATTCGGCCACTCCACCTGGTCTAAGATTTTCACACTATCGTCTTGAGGTAGAAGTCATAGAAGCATTCACTGCTTCTGGCTAGGAAGCGACAAGTATCAATTTTTAAATCATTGGTTTGACTCGACCAGGGTTCGAACCCGTAGGTTCGAATCCCACCATCTACCAAAACGCTGATATTAGAGCTGAGACAAACAAGCAAACAAACCGACTCACCTTTTGTAGTTTGTCCGTGAAAGTCACCATCCGAGCTGCTGTCAAGTCATCACCAGTGTCGCCCATAATAAATGGGTTCTTCTTGCTGAGCTGCAAATATTTAAAAATAAAGCATGAGTTCAGTGCTCTGCTTTCCGCTTGGCATTATGTGGTGTTCTCTGTGGTGGAGTGGTTAGAGTGTCTGACTTTTTTCTAGGTCAGACTCCTAATCTGAAGGTCGGTGGTTCGACTCCCCTTGCCCCCACCTCTGCCAATTTGGATTTCCACCGCTGTGTATAACTTACAGCGTCATCAAAGGCCAGTTGCTGTCATACCATGTCTATGTGGTGTGGGAGGTTAAAAATCCCTTGGGTCGGTAAAGGTGTAGGCTTGTGCTTTCTATCGACAAACTGTCTAATGGTGAAAACAAGCCTATTCAGGCTTATCCATAATAGGCAGTATAAATCTTCAACAAAACTAGGGTAGGGCAAAGAGCAGTGGAATAAGGAAGCAAATTGTTGGCGGTTGAAACTTCCCCTATTTAAGCAATGAATGCAACAAAAATAAAACCAGCAACAAACTCAATGACTTTGTAAGTAGGTACCGGAAGTACTTAGGTAACATTTGAAGAAAGTATGAAAATTATGAAAAAATGCTAGTTTCTAAACGGTCCTATTTGGATTTATTTTAAAAATAAATCTACACAGAAAGCACTGTAAATAAAGCAAGTTTACTCTTTATTTTGATACCAAAATTACTTGGCTTGTACATTAAGAGAACAAAACAAAAGGCA
The DNA here is from genome assembly GCA_030323885.1 of Branchipolynoe longqiensis. Classification (NCBI taxonomy): domain Eukaryota; kingdom Metazoa; phylum Annelida; class Polychaeta; order Phyllodocida; family Polynoidae; genus Branchipolynoe; species Branchipolynoe longqiensis. The sequence goes on from CM059202.1 coordinate 21,765,435, forward strand.
TTTTGTTACAGGAAATTTGGATAATTATTTGCATCACATTAATCAGGACAAGTACCAAAGCATGTGGTTTTGTTTCGCTCAGAGCTGAATCGCCATTGCTTACACAGGCTATTGATATCCCATAAGAAAAAACACCTCATGTTTCACTCAGTCTTAAAGGCAAATTTTGTTCAAGTAAATAACAAAAATCTTAAAATGTGAATGTCTTGAAAAGTAAACAAGATAGAACCTTTCTAGTTTTGTTGGTGTTATTCTGTATTTAACTAGCACTATGTGATTAATATTAATTAACTGCCCAGTTTAAAAATCTAAAAAATGACTGCCGGTACCTATTGTAAGACAATGGGGACCTTTCATGAGCCATTTCTCTCACTATACACTTTGTGGCAGCACCTGTTCCCGGTACAAGTCGGCCATCATGGTTGGATAGAAGGGTGTAGGTGTGTGTGTGTTGGTGGTGTAGGTGTGTGGTGGGGGGTGGTGTGTGGTGGGGGTGTAGGTGTGTGGTGGGTGTGGGGGTGTAGGTGTGTGATGGGGGTGTAGGTGTGTGGTATGTGTGTGTGGTGGTGGTGTAAGTGTGTGGTGGGGGTGTAAGGGGTACTGGGGGTATAGGTGTGCATGGTGGGGTGTAGTGGGTATAGGTGTGTGGTGGGGGTTTAGGGCTGTGGTGGGGGTGTAAGTTTGTGGTGGGGGTTTAGGGATGCAAGACACCCCTACACCTCCACCACAAATCACCTACACACCCACCACACACACCTACCACATCCCTAAGCCCCCACTACACCCCACCATACCCACTCACTACACACCCACCAAAATCCTCACCACACCCCTACAACACACCCACCACAGAAACATACGCCCCCCACCACAAACACCTACACCCCAACCACACCATACCCACTCACCACACACACCAAAATCCCAAACACACCCCTACACCTCCACCACACAAACATACACCCCCACCACACACACCTACACCCCAACTACACCCACCCCACCATACCCACTCACCACACACCAAAATCCTCACCACACCCCTACACACCCACCACACAAACATAAACCACCACGCACACCCACCATACACCCCAACCACACCATACCCACTGACCACACCCCCCTAAATACCCACGTATCCACACCACACACACCAAAATCCTCACCACACCCCTACACCTCCACCACACAAACATACAACACCACCACACACACCTACACTCCCACCCCACCATACCCACACACCCCTATACACCCACCACACACCCCTATACACCCACCACACACCCCTACATCCCCATACACGCCCACCACACACCCCTAAATCCCCATACACCCCCACCACACACACCAAAATCCTCACAACACCCCTACACCTCCATAACACATAAGACCGGCAGGGTGCGCCATCTGACGAGAGAGTCATGCAAACTGAAAGGTCCCCATTGGAACAAGGAAGGCACCTGGTCCCTGATGGTGACAAGAAGTCCTTCGACGGTTGTAAAGCGGCCTCCCAGAGTTCCGGACGTCAGCTCGAACTCCAACTCCGGAATCGCCACCTGACACATGTCCGACTGCGAAGGAGGCAGCAAGAACACCGCAGTTAGAAAGTAGTACAGGCTTTCAAAGCACTTATCGGGTGAGGTTTTCACAAATCCATTTGTAGTAGTAGCAGGGTCCGTACACGTGAAGATATGGAATTCAAGGCTTTTCAAGGCTGTTTTTGATAGGAATTCAAGACTATTTTCATTCGGATTTAGTCTGAAATGATCATTCCGAATGGCATTTTCAGACTAATTTAGATCAGTGGAGACAGTTTAATGAAATTCAAGGCTTTTCATGACTAATTACTCAAAATAGGTTAAATTCAAGGCTTTTCAAGGCCTTGAAATGGGGCAAATGAAGTTTTTCAAGACTTCTCCCACCCCCATATGGACCCTGTAGTAGTCTACACTGACCTCTTAGGCGAGGAGCCACATAAACAGGTAGACGTGGATAGGGTGATGCCAACATGGAGCCTAGGTGGTGTAATAGTTAGCACACTAGCCCAGAATGCAAGAGGTGGCGGGTTCGAATGCTGCTGTAGGCACAATACTCCCCATTTCAATCACCCCCACGACACCATCATCAGATAATGAAACTTTAAATTCGAGAGGTCCACTCCAATGCTAGGCAAATGTGGAAATAGAGAAATGGAGGCTGAGCGAACGTACCTTGAGGAGATCTCGTGAGAGGTCACTGGGGTCGGTTATTTTCAGTGTGATTCGCTTGCCCTTCGGTTCGATCCCAGAGCCGGACTTGACTTCGTTCTCACGATAGCCACATGAGTCGCAGACCAGCGCCATGATGATGCACTCCTTGAAGAAGGGAATGTCTAGGCACATGGCTCAGGGATGAAAGTGGTCTCCGGGAAGAAAAAAGCGGAAATGCTGATATTCTCCCATAGGTTTAACACTGTCAGGGAATCGCGGAAAATTTCCGGAAGTCGGGTTTCATATATATTGGTATACACTGATAGTGCTGTGTTCTTTGAAGCATGTATAGTAGTAGTATACGCTGATAGTGCTGCGGCGTTTGGAGCATTTATTAGTGGTATACGCTGATAGTGCGGCGGCGTCTGCACCACGTATTAGTATAAATCTACGCTGATGGTGCTGCGGGATTGAAAAATCCCGGAAATCCGCGGAATCGCAGAGATCTTTCATCCCTGATGGCTTAAGGAGCCACAACATCCCACATTGTGACGTCAGGGGGCTTTACCCACTTAAAGGTCGGCAAACAGGACAGCCGAATGTGAATTCAGAGGGCTTTACATATCCACAAATAGGTCCACAAACAGGACAGCCTAATGTGATGTCAGAGGGCATTACATATTCACAAATAGGTCCACTTAAAGGTCCACAAACAGGACTGTACCTTTCTTCAGTTCGCTATATTATGATATACCATGTACCTAGGCTATACTGCATACCATGTAGTTCCAGACTTGGCCACACCGGAGCCACCAGTCGGAGGCCCTGAGACTTGTATATAAAAAGGATACCAATAACCTTCATGTTGGTGTCACACGGAGAATTGCACTCTGGACAATTGCTCTTGAAGGTGAGGACCTGAAAGAGAAAAGAGAAAAGCGAAGTAATGCTCAGATGAGGAGCGCAGTGCAACGCCATCCATAGTGATCACGAACGAGTCATGGTCCTGATGGTGGTGGGAAAATAGGAGTGGAGGGTAACCAGGGTAGAGAAGGTACAATAATGGTGGGGTTGACAGGTTTGGGTGTTCACTCATCACAGTGCCTGAGCCAGAGCCTGCCCAGTTAGGTCGATTCTGAGTGAGGATTTGAAGCCAAGGTAGGTTGGTCCTTTCCTAATTCGTGGTGGCTGTGCATTCCACATATTGTTATTCTTTAGTTTGGGAACTTTACGTAAGATGACATCACCACTCCTTGTTGTTTTGTTGGCGTTCTCTCCTCACGGCACTTACATCGATCGACTGGTACTACTTTCAATTTAGGCCAGTTGGGACAAGAAACAATAACAGAAAAGGAGAATAAATTAGACCATGTCTTGTTTTCCAATTTATTTATACACTCCAAAATAAATTATTACAAATTTGGCAGTTCAAATTAATAATGAACATAACAATTAATGTCATCTTTCCATCGTTAACTTTACACAGCTTAGTATCGTGGATTGATATCCAGTATTACTTTAGAATTCAGGCACTGTACCTCATTTTTTAGGTTTTCTTCCCCCTTGTTGTCTTCAGTGGGTAGCGCCTCTTCTTTCACATCACTCAGATCTTCCACTTGCTCTTCTTCTGCCTGCGCTTCTTCCGCCTCATCTTCTACCTCCTCTTCCTTGCAGGTACAATGTTGGATTGCTCTTAGATCAGACTTGTTGATTGATTGATTGATTGGTGGTTGCTTAATGCCAAATGCCATGTTGACTGCAAAGGCGATATTCATGGCGAGAAGCGCTCAACTTGTATTTTGTCATATTATTATTATTATTCAGCCAGCACCTTTTACACAGAATGGCAAAAGCATGCAATCAAGTATGTGTCAAAAGACACTTACGAAGTTAAAAACTCACAATCATGAAAAGTGCAGCAAATAAAAACTAAATTCTAGATAAAATGCAATGGTGTCATTGTTTAATTAGATATGAGCTGGTAGTTTTACATCCTGGCAACATCTAAGGTCATATCAGGATGGGTCCCGACTTGTGACAGTGCGCACTCATGACGACTTTCCAGCACTGTGACTCGAACGGGATTCGAACTCCCGACCTTCTGCACGGAAAGCCTGCGCTCTAGCGATTCGACCACCGCGTCCGTTATCGTCAGAGGGTCGATTGTTGGAAGCCATCTATTTAGAATGTTCACTAAAATAGTCCAAAATAGGTTTATTTTCAAGTATCTGCTGTGTGCTATGAAAACGTTGGCGAAGAATCTGGTTTTGACCTTTTCAGAAGGCGAAACCATAACCTTTGTGTACTCACGACTAATCCAAGTAGGACATCCTGATCACGTGTTCTTGTGTAGTGTGTAATGGTCAGCCCAAGATCAGACTCCGGCACGAAAGTAAATGTGTCAAGGTCACTACAACACCGCTTTCTGTCCCACACTGAATACAACATCTGGTTAAAAAAAAAATATATCTAATATATGGAGAATGATTGTTTGCTTGTTGGAGTTTTATGTTCTAGCAAGATCTATGGTTATATCAGGACAGGCACCGACTTATGACAGTGCACGCACCGACTTATAGTGCTGCTCCACTTGGAAATCAGGCACTGGCACCATGATCCAATATCCCACTCAGCCACATTATCCTGACACTGAGCTAACCAGTCCTTTCCGTATCCTATTATTGCCCGGTGCCAAGCTAGGAAGCGACAAGCATCAATTTGGTAAGTCATTGGTTTGACTTGGCCTGGAATCGAACTCCTGATCTCCCGCACGGTAAGCCTGCGCTCTACTGATTCAGCCACCGCGTCCGGTCAATCAGGTAAAAGGATATGGATTTTCCACGTAGCTGTTGCCACTAGGATCATCAATGAGCTGAAATAAGGAAACACATTTATTTAGGGACGAGGCTATTTGCAGAGCTGTTCTGCTCTGCGAATTAGCAGAAGAATTATCGTTATTCGCAGAGCTGTTCTGTCGTAGTCCTACTCTGCAGATTACAGAAAATACGCTCCAAAATAACATAATTTGATCTTAGCAGTGGGGAGTCATGCTCCTAAATAACAGAATTTGATCAGCAGGGGTGGAATATTCATTGACATTTTGCTTTTTATTGGTCGTTTTTGTTTTATTAATGTTTGCTCGCACGTGTTGACAGCAGTGACAGTCACTTATTGTCTCTGGGTTTGTTTTGCCCTTCGACTTCGTGGTGGATTACTGAAGAAATCGTTTTTTTCTGCTCTGCAGATTACTGAAAAAGTGGTTATTTGCAGAGATACTCTGTTCATTACCCAAATAGTTATTGTTATCAATACTGACTACAGATTAACTGTGTTTATTATCCCCCGAGGCGAATCAAAGGTCATCAGCATCATCATCATGCTGTCGGTCGTGATGCGACAAAGCCTGCTTTCATTACTTGACTGCCACTCTCCGCATTTCATGAAAGCTGCCTGCAAAAGTGTTGAAGTGCTGCTGGCTTTTGCAAGTTACCAGCGGCACTCTCTCGGGGAGCAAATAGAGGATTCACACCGGCAAGAACATGTCCAGACAGGCGCACAACTATTTGTCCCTGCAGTGGCTGGTCGGGAGATGTTGGGAGTTCCATACATCAACCGCCCTTGATGCCTCCACAGTGACATGGTTTTCTGTTCAGGGTTTGCTCCCTTAGCCTTCGGTTCTGTCAAGAACCTGTACCACAAGGCAGTGGTTTACAACTTTGCAGGGCAGGGGCATCAAACTCCCTGAGGTATTGCAATACCTGCATACCATCAAACGTAATGGAAAGCATTACGACCAAAGCAAACACCAAAATAATTCTGCACATGTGCATGCACAGTAAAATGATGCATACTGACTCGTTGGTTGTAGCTCTGCGAATTAGTGTTGGTGGCTCTAATTCGCAGAGCAGCAGCTCTGCGAATTAGCCAGTGTGTTTATTTATTACACGACCGCTGTCACAGTTACGCCAACATTTTCTAAGTTCCATAGTCTGATGGTTTTGAGTTTCTGTCATTTTCTGAGATAACTACGTTAGGTTGATCATTATAATCAACTTGACGTTAGTTTGAAGTAACTTTCATATTAAATGGCTAACTTTTGAGATATTTGAAGTGCAAACATGCAAAATTAATCTTGGCAAGTATGCCAAAACTCTCAGACACCTTAGGCTTCTTCAGTAACAGGTTCTATTAAATTGACTCTGTATTCCCTTCTATGTGGCGACAAATGTTTAATAAGTGCCCCAGGATCTAAGTTAGATATGTACAAACAAATTTAGATAACTGTTTTAGTTTTGAAAATTTGAAGTTTTCATCGGACTATGCAGCTTTAACAAAATATTTAACGGATGATGGAGAATTCTAAATGCAGGGCTCTAGATGATTTGGGAGCCTGGGTGAAAAATGCATGAAACCAATTATTTGACTTTACACACAGTGAAAAAGTAAGTTATTTTTCTTTTAAAGCCTTGTTTTGCTTCACATAACGATGTCATTGATAGACAAGTGGGTTGATGGATTATGACTCGGTTCCATTTGAAAACCATGACCGCCCCACACATAGTCAGTCAACGCTTTTACTAATTCGGGCATCCTATCTGGTGATTACATGATGGTGCTTCAGATTATGGTAGTACCGTTACTTACAAGTGTGAAGGGCTCCTTTAACTTGCGAAGGTTTGTTAGCTTCTCAATGAAGTCGTCTATCTTAGTTGCCATGTCTGGGTCTTGCTCCTGTCGACCAACAAAACAATAGTAAAAGTAAAGTTTGTTTTATTTAACAATGCCTCTAGAGCACATTGAATTTATCATTAGCGATTAGACGTCAAACATATGGTCATTCTGACATATTTCTTTGGAGGAAACCTGGTGCCTACTCTTTCCGATAAGCAGCAAGGGGTCTTTTATATGCACTTTCCCACAGACAGGACAGCACATACCACATCCTTTGATGAACCAGTTGGGGACGACTGGTTGGAACGGAAAATAGCCCAAACTGGGTCCACTGAGCAGGATCACCTTCACATGTTGACACTCTACCACCTAAGCTATGTCCCCCTCCCTACAAAACAATAGTACCTGTCGTCAAGGGATGACTCTGCATCCAGACCAATATTATCCTGACCAGGGTTCATTCAAACATTTGAAAATGAAATTCAAGGGTTTTCATGGGCTTTGGGGACTTTCATACACAACTTTCTCAAGGGGTTTACAAGGTTCTTCCACGTGTTCAAAATGTACCACAAGATGCAAGTTCTTTCAATGTTTTCTCAGCAACATGTGCTTTAACTCCCCTTATAATTAAGGAACTTAATCAAAAGTGAGAACATTATAAACAACCACTTTGATAAAGACTCATTAACGCATAGAAGGCTGGGCTCGGTGGAAATTGGCATTGTCAAGGGTTTTATTTGAAAACAGGCGATATTCAAGGGTTTTCAGGTACTCTCGAATGTTATTTCGAAATTCAAGGCGTTTGGGGTCTTTGTGAACCCTGCCAGCTGGTGTCCTTCTATGCGGCGTCAAATGATGAATAACACCGCCAGTATTTAAAGTTGGATATGTAGGATCAACACCACAAGAGGGAACCACGTACTCGTCTTTGTGCTTGGAGAGTCCCTAGACCGTTACAGATGAGTGCCAAGATTCCCTCGACTGTGTTCACCTCTGGAAAGACAAACGCGGAGTCATTGTTCGAGTTGGCAGGGAGCCAACTGTGGGAGGTCATCTCAGTCAATTCCAAAGCCAAGTCAAATAAAAGACTTACAAAATTAATACCTGTCGCGAACCTTGCCTGACACTTAAAAGTTAGCTGCATAGTCTGATGAAAACAGCAAATTTTCAAAACCAAAATAATTATCGAGATTTGATTCTAGATATCTAACATTTGTTGGTTGTTGGAGTTTTGTCCCAGCAATATCTAAGGTCATATCAGGACGGGTACCGACTTGTGACAGTGTACACTCATGGTGACTTTATAGTGCTGTCCCACTGGGAGACCAGGCCACCAGTACCATGACCTGATATCACACTCAGTCACATTATCCTTATGCTGAGCCAACCAGTCCTTTCCCTATCCTAATAATGTTGTGCGCCTGGCTAAGAAGCGACAAGTATCAATGTTTAAGTCATTGCTTTGACTCATTCGGCCATCCTGTCTGGTCGCAAAAAAACACACAAAAAACACACAAAATAAGACAAGCCTTACCACCACGCTTTGTGACCTGCTGCTCAAACTGCACCTCGGGCACTGACAACACGGCCCACTCAGACTTCACCACCTGGCGATTCAAATCCTGAAAGAAATAAAAGAGAAAAGGAGGCGTATTTGAAATTGGACACAAAGTTGGCAACGTCTGAGCTGACATTTTGGATAGATGGGATGGGGAGAAAGGCGAAGGGGAGGGGAGGGGAGGGCATGGTGGGGAGGGGAGGGGAGAAAGGGGATGGGAGGGAGAGAAAGGGGAAGGGGAGGGCATGGTGAGGGCAGGGGAGAGAGGAGAGGAGAGGAGAGGAGAGGAGAGGAGAGTAGGGGAGAGAGGGGAGAAGGGGAGGAGAGGAGAGGAGAGGAGAGGAGGAGAGGAGAGGAGAGAGGAGAGGAGATATAGAGGAGAGGAGATGTAGAGGAGAGGAGATGTAGAGGAGATGGAGATGGAGAGGAGAGGTAAAGGAGAGGAGAGGAGAGGAGAGGAGAGGAGAGGAGAGGAGAGGAGAGGAGAGGAGAGGAGAGAGGAGAGGAGAGGAGAGGAGAGGAGAGGAGAGGAGAGGAGCGAACTGAGCGAACTAGTCCTTGCCCTATCCTAGTAATGCCGAGTGCCAGGCAAGGAAGCGACAAGTATCAATTTTTAAATCATTGGTTTGACTCGACTAGGGTTCGAACCCACGATCTCATGGGTTCGGATCCCCCAATCTCCCAAAACAGGGGACGGACACTCAACTCATTTGGCCACCCCGTCTGGTCCCAAAAATAGGAAGATTTTAACATTTTATTAGGAAGTTTTTGTGCGGCAAACTGCAGCACAACAATCGGAATATATCATGACAGTATAATCATACAATATATATGATTATGTAATTATATTATATACTTTTTCATACAAATCCCCCATGTATCCCACCATGTGTCTGTGTCATTGTCTAGGCTCTGCTTGCCACATTGAGCTGCTGATGTCTTTAAGCTGCAGGAAATAGCTGATTTTGCCCTTCGCATTTATCTGATTTTTTCTTTTAGGTGGGTGAGAGTGAAAATCTGGAGATTTGCACATGGAATCATAACATCGGAAGAGAGCAGCCAAAATCGGAAGTCTTCCTACAAAATTAGAGCAGTTGGCATCGATGAGTGAATGGAAAATAATAGTGGCAAAAAAAAGAAGATGAATCAATCAATCAATGGGTGTATTGACCTTGTCGTCCTTGACCTTGAGCACGTAGCGGACGCCCTTTTCCTGGATGCACCCCCCTGACTGCGTGGAGCGGTCTTCGAAGCCGCAGTGGTCACAGCTGAACGACGAGATGACCAGCTCCCGGAAGTGAGGGATGCGCGTTAGCAGCATGCGTGTCCGCCCCTGTGAACACCAGCAGACGGCTTCACTAACGGTAACAGCCTATGAAACTAGCACATTCTTTGTTTACGTTATTCAATAGTTTTGTTTGTTCTCTGTAGTCTTTTTCAATTGATGCAAATGAGGGATTTGTCCATCCTGTAGCTGGCGCCCTTATGGCCCTGTCACATTACGACGTATCTCGCCAGTGCGCCACCAACGCAGAAAATCACTTTTTTTACGCCGAGAAGCGTCAAACCTTTCGGTGTGGGGGGCAAAGTTGAACATATACATACCGTATACACAGCGCATGGCCAACGTATGACCAACGTATGGCTAACGTACCTCCCGGCGAAAAATGCTCGAATTACGCTCACGGTACGTTCACAGAACACCGGTGAATGTTATATACGTTATTCGATCGCCAGAACTACGTGTCATACGTTACATAAGTCAAGACACGCTGGAGAAACGCTAAACGTCCATACGTTGTCAGTACGCGGACTGTACGTCCCCACTGCCTTTAAACTAGGTCAATGTAGTGCAACATAGTTAACAACGTTTGACTAACGTACATCTAACATACAACGACGTATGCCTAATGCTTGCATAACGTATGGCGGATGTAAAATCCACACTTTGTCGAACGTTGTCGTGCAGCGAAAGTTTTGTGCATGCATAAAACTTTGGCGACCCCCTGACACCCCCCCCCCCCACCGTATGTCGCCGAACGTCGCCATACATTGATGTATACCAACGCACACCTAACGCGTGCTTAACGCATACTGACGTATCCAGAAGTAGCGGCAAAATATCACATACGTCGACTTATGTTGGCGCGAAGCGTCGTAATGTGACAGCACCATTACATTGGTGTCCCATTAAGGGTCGACTCTGCCAAATGCCATACTGTTATCTATGGGTGGCTCAGGGTGCTCACCCCAAACACCTTAAACCTGACCTAACCTAGATAAAAGATTCATCCTGTACTTGCAATAGGAGTGAAAAATAACCCATTAGAAAAAGTGGCGAGAGGCTAGGTAAGTGAAATCAACCACCTAAATTCTTAATTTAAGAAGCAAAATATATTTTTCATATACATCTTTATATTTACCCATTACTTTTGAGTTTTAAAATATAATAAAAAGTGTAGCTTAATAGACTTTAAAAGTGAAATCAACAGCATTCTGTGGTCACCATTTTGTCTTATTGCATTCTCTCGCATTTCATTAACTCTGTGCCGATATAAGTAGCCATTTGATACTGGGACCAGGAGTTCCACTTCATGTTCCATACTAAAGCAGTTTTCGCCTGTATTTAGACTATGTTGTCATTTACCCCTACTCTGCATAGGGGTGAATCCTTTATGTAGGGGAGGGCCAACACTGGCTGGACACTGACCCAATATACCTATTTCATATGACATTTTAAACTGCGCGTATCGGAAAACTCAATGCATTGTCAATGGCCGTGAGCAATCTTCATACAGAAAAAGTTAAATATCTCTAAAACCACACCACCTAGAATAGAAACAAACCGTTTAACAAACAGATTATATTAAATTTATGAGGTTAGGATTCTGCATTTCTATTAATTTTGAATAAAATTAACGTTTTGCACTGCGCATACCAGCAAACTCAATGGCAGTGTGCATTCGTTCTGCAGCCAAGCTCCGCGTGCATACACAATGTTTATAAACATTGAAAGGGGCCTATGCAGACTGTCTACCCAACACCTCTGCCTCACTTATAGAGACTCAGGCAGGGTTAAATGGTTAAAAGAGTGGTACTCCAAACTGTCATTTCATGAAGTTGCCATAATGGATACGAAACTAAAGCTCTACTTTACTGTGAAAGTAGCTATTTTTTAGCTTTGACACACTCACTCGCAGCACACAATGTTCAAAGAGCGGTAATGTGCTGAGAGCAAGTCTCCTATTTTTCCTGTGGCCAGTCAGCATCAGCAACCAGTTGTTTGGAGTACCTATTAAAAGCTTAAAATATTTTAGTTATACTAGACTTACTTGTAAGTTGAAGTATTACTTAGATTCTTACGGATCTATGAATACGAAGGTAAGGATCAGGGGAGAGGACAAGCTCGCGCAGTCCCGGATGTAGCCTCAGTCTTTAAAGATGGAGGGAGCAAAAAAAAACTAATAATTTCTAGTTTCAGGAAACCTACCCCCTGAAGCTTCCCTTGTTTTCTGAACCTTCTTTTTAGTTATTTACCTCGAGTTTTCATGGTTCTTATTTTTACAAGGCGTGGAAGGGTGGGCCCCTGATCCTTACCTTCGTATTCGTAGATTTGTAAGAATCTTAGTAATACTTCAACTTACAAGTAAGTCTAGTATGACTAAAATATTCTTACTTCATCTTGTAAACACCGTTAATTAAGCATCCAGGGAGAGTCTTCGTAGCTTGGTTTTTTGCTTCCCGACTTCTCCTACTTCCTTCCTTCTTTCTCCTTCTTCAAATATATGTAACCAGATTCTGTCTTTCAACATTTGTCACCTGTTATGTACTGGGAATTTTTGGGTGATACCCGTGACAATGTCGTCGTTTTTATATGCATTTCTGTGTAACAGACTCTGTCAATTCAACAGTTTACCTAATGTATTTTATTGTGTTTTATTTCTACACATTTGCTCTGCTCAGCATCAGTCTCTGCACCTCGCCTGGGTCTTCCAATGTCTTATGATAGAATTTTGCGAAACTCGCACTGTCTCACCACGACACATTCCTCATGACTGCGTTTAGGCTTGCACCCAGTGCTTTGGCTGAGGAGGAGGATGCCCCTCGTGTGCTATGTCCGTTGTATTGTCTACACCTGACAGTTCTAGGACATTTAGTGTCCACCTGGCCAACATGGCCCTTGAAATTGGCCCATGTGGCCCGATGTAGGAAATTAGCTGCTGCGTGTCTTTCCTAATGTTCTTCATTCTTCTGATGTATCTCTTCAGTGCTCTTGCTGCACATAATCTACGGCTGCTTCTATATTCATAGAAGTGCACAGAGTCTAGGGGTTGCCCTAGATGGTTGTGTTTTAATAATAGTCTTTTCATTTTAAACACAATTGAGTCCTCCTCTATCCTCATGCTGTCTGTTGTCAGACTCAGGATAGTCTGTCCCCTTTGGGATGACACAAGCAACAATAACAGTGTTAATTTATACGACAGTAGTTTCAGGCTCATAGCATCGTTGTTACCTAATGCTTCTATCCACCTTAGAACCTTCTCCACCTTCCAGAACGAGTCATATCTTGGCTGTGGTGGCCTCTGCTCGTTGCAACTCTCACATTATAACCATTTGATTAAGAAATGTTCACCTATTTTGCTACCATTTAGCCTAGGCAAAATCATGCTTAATGCACATCGCGCTGAATTTATCGCGCCATATCCAACCCCAGTCTCAAAATACATTCGTAGATATTTTAATACCTTTGCTATTGTTGGGTCCATTACGCTCACCACATGCTCTATCGCCCACATATATTATGGGTCTGGTAGTTTTTACGTGTGGATGGTCTCCATGTGGTGGTAAAGTATTGTAGTGTTTTCTTGTCAATATCAAACCCATCTAGCGTTCTCCCTAAAAGCGGTACACCGTTAACCTTGATTCTGCAATCGCTCGAGTGCGGGCTCTCTTTGCAGGTGGCTGGCTCCAACAAGGTTTGCCTCTTCTTTTGGGAACTCGATCCTCTCTAGCGCTTCTTCTTGGAGAAGCGGAAACCATGGTTGTGCTGGCCAATGCAGAGCCACCACTATCGCCGATGCCCGTCTCGTTGTATCTTTCTCATGACCCTGGGGAGTAGGCTGAATGGGGGAAAGCAAGAAATAAACATGCCTGACCAGTTCATTGAGAACGTATCCGTTCTCCAGTTGTTGGGTTCCAGCTCCCAGATCACATAAATAGATAATTTAGCATTTAGCATTTAGCCTGGATGCAAACATGTCGACCTGTGGTGACCCCCATCATTTACATACTTCTTCAAAAATGGTGTTACTTAGATTCCATTCCAAATGGTCCTTGAATTTTCTGGACCTCAGGTCTGCAAGTACATTGTCTACCCCTGGTATGTGAGTAATCGTTAGCCCCTGGGCCCATCCCCATATAATTAAGGCCTCTGTTAGGCAGTCTTCTGAGTTGGTCCCATCCATGTTTTTTACATAGGCCAAGGCCGTTGCGCTGTCTGTAGGTACTCTGATATGTACATTATCCAGGCAGTCTTCTGAGTTGGTCACATCCATGTTTCTTTTACATAGGCCAAGGCCATTGCGCTGTCTGTCTGTACGTACTCTGATATGTACATTATCCCTCTTGCATGAACTCATTAGTCCGAATGATATTGCCCTCACTTGAAGCACATTAATGTGTGCTAGCTCGTCCAGATGCCATCTGCCTCCCGTTTGAGCTGTCTCTGTGTGAGCTCCCCATCCCTGATGTGAAGCATCAGTGAATAATTCCATATCTGGTTCTTTTCTCCTAATTAAACGTTTATTATTTAGGTTCACTTCCCACCATGTTATGTCTGCGTAACCTCTGTCGGAAATCCACATTTTCCTTTCGAAGTTACCCTTACTTCTCTTTAGGGCTTACATTTTGTCCCTATCTAGCCTTTTGAACTGAATACCCACGCTGTTAAATCGGCGCTAGCCATCCACATACCTGGCTCTAGAAAGTCTAGGGCCGTTTTGAGATTAAACAATTTAAAGTGTTCATATTGTATGCATTTGTTTAATTCTGTCAAATCCAGAATCATTCGGAATTTGCCATTTGGCTTTGGCCTGAGAAAAATGTTTGATATCCACTGATCTGGCATATATCACTCACCACCTTAACACTTGCTTTTCTAATAGTGACGTAACCTCGTTGTTTACAAATTCTCTTTCCCGCTTGTCCATTCTAGATGGATGCGGTTCCCTTTCCTGTATCGGAATAACAACGAACGGGATCGTGATACCTGTCACACAGTTCAATACCCAATTATCACTCTTAACTTTCACCAATTGTTTAAGTAATTTACAATGTTACCTGCCACAAATGTTTTATTTATGTCATGTTTGGCATTAACATCAAAAAGTAACCATGTCAGCTTACCAGGTCTTGATGTTGATGAGTCACCCACCTGGACAGGGCGGCTCACTTCTGAAAAACCCCTCCATGGTTGGAGTTGTTGTTGTGGTTGCCCTTGCCACGGTTGCTGTTTGGTGTGTTGCTGTATGTACTCCTCGTTGGATCTACCGAACTTCTTTTCCGTGGGTTGCGGTCGCGCTCCCCATGATGAGTTCCCTCTGCCCCGGCCCCTGGCTCGGCCATTGCCACAGAACTTGTACGACAAGTTGCCGCCATAGCTGCCACCCCGGGTGTTGTTCCCAGTCATAGTGTCTCTTGCCTTTGTAGCCTGAACCCCCATTCATGTAGCTCTCAGATGCTCGAACTGATTTCATCAGATGTTTGTTGCGCTCTGCCAAGTTGTCGCCTAGCAGAAACTGTGTCGCTTCTGGATGGTCTCCATAGACATCCCGCTTCTCCTTGATGAGCTCCTTCCCCAGTCGGGAACTCACCACTTTGCCAACGCTATTCTTGCGGCCCACTCTCATCTGGGCGTGTGTATTTACCAGCATTCTAATTGCATTCAGCATGTGTAGCGCCTGCTCATTCATCTCAGGGTCCGCCTCACCCCGCTGCAGTATGATGTCCATTAGCAGTGCAATGGCCATTAACACTCCTACCACTAATTTTGTGGCCGTGAGGAGGGAACTCTCCCTCCCTCTGCAAACCTGATCTCTTCATTCAGGGCCTGTACTCTTGCGTCGGGCACATCTGCTAGTCCTGTGTACTGCCATGAAATCTCATGGAGTGTTTTCAGTGGCTTCGCGTCACCTTCACCGCCCTCATAATAGTGATGGATTATGCCCACCATGCTCTCACTGATTGTTATGTGTGCCGCTGCTGGCTTCTTAAGCTTTTTGTAGTCTTCCTGTAGTAATTTCATGAGTGCCCCCTCTGCCAAGCCTGTATCTAGCTTGTACTCTCGACGCTTCGGCTTCGGGGTTGTTTCGGCTGCCGTCTCGGTAGTCATTTCTTTTGCTACCGGTGTGTCTCCTTGCTTGATTTTTTGCAGGTGCCTTGAAACTACTGACCGGTGATGCTGTCACTTTGCCCGGCTTTGCTGGCATTGTGGCACTCGCCGCGAATCTTGTTTTTATGGTTTTCAGTTGATCTGCCATATTGAGGGAGGCAATGGATTCTAACTCACTGTTGTCCTCATCTCCCCACGCATAGAGGATCATCGTCTCATGTGTCTTCATCTTCCTCGTCTTGCCATATATAGGCTGTGTCCTCTTCATCGTCCGCTCTTGCTTCCCGACACGCACGAGTCTCCTCTCTCATTCTCTCCGTCTCCTCTCTGGCTTGCTGAGACTACATTTTCTTGAACTCACTCCTGTCTTCCTCATCTGGCACAGCTTGAGCGTGGCCTTGACCTGTCTCGGTCGTCTTTGCGCATGTTTTTGGCTTCGCCTCGGCAGCCACCATCTTTTTTCGCTTAGCCTTGGTGCGGGTATCCACCGACTCAAAGTCACTCTCACTCTGACCCACATTCACTATCATTGTGCTCGGGTCGTCTGCCGACATCATTCTTGCCATAAGTCTGACCCTTCTTTGTGTATTATTGCGACCACACCGCTTACTAGCCACTGTTATATCAGGCGTTCATTTTCGGCCGAGTCAGCGTCCTGAGAAATGTGCATTCGCAGCCTGTACGATCTGAAATGACAGGCATTAGATTTGTATTAGTTCACCACAGAACTTTGTTAACACATTGAATTGCACAAAACGTGGTTGTTTAACACAACTAACCACAATGTATTACTGAACATAGTGTTTCCTCCTGTGAAACTTACCTCGTTGTGCTCCTCCTTTAACTCGCTGCTGCTCCACCGCTGCCGAGTTGCGTACTGAGGCTACATCTGTGACTGTGTGAGCTTGTCCTCTCCCCGGATACTTAACTTCCAGTGTTCGAAAGATGAAGTAAGATCCCTACAAATAGCTTACCTCCTTGTAGCAATACATGCAGAGACTGTCCAGCTCTGTCACCTGAGATTCACCTCCGTCCAGCGTTGGGAAAAAGCAACCCGCCTTCTCATCATCCTCCGCCATCTGCATATAAATGTAAACTTACAGTAATAAACTACATTACCGTTATGTGCACATTAGATAGAAGATCACAAGCAATGCATTCCCTACAACTTACAAGTACAACCTGAATGTGATTAGTTGGTTGGTTGTTGGAGTTTTACGTCCTTGCAACATCTAAGGTCATATCAGGACAGGTACCGACTTGTGACAGTGCGCACTCATGGTGACTTTATAGTGCTGCCCCACTGGGAAATCAGGCCTGCCGGTACCATCCTCCAATATCCCATTCAGTTACATTATCCTGACACTGAGCTAACCAGTCCTTTCCCTATCCTATTAATGCTTGTAATGATCATGAACCGACTCTACACAACAACGTCTAGTTTCATAATGCTTTATTTGGGTTCCGCGCAGACGGCGCTGCCGGCCCGATCAGGGTTTCGGTTTCCGGGTGCTCGCGTCGTACATACACTACATCTCCCTTTTATACATTTTGCATTGTAATGAAAGCACAGTAAGCTACCGATGATTTTTAACCTCTCCCTGTGTATGGCTT
This sequence comes from Branchipolynoe longqiensis, assembly GCA_030323885.1. Classification (NCBI taxonomy): domain Eukaryota; kingdom Metazoa; phylum Annelida; class Polychaeta; order Phyllodocida; family Polynoidae; genus Branchipolynoe; species Branchipolynoe longqiensis. The sequence continues at coordinate 21,782,863 of CM059202.1, forward strand.
CCGAGGATCGCAAGTAACATTCAGTCGTGACGTCATTCATTTCTGTGACCTTATGTTTCTTACATCATTTACGACTTACCGCGTTGTGGCTGGCATGCAAGCACAGCCCTGTTTCCTTCCGAAGGTAGCCCCTAAACCGGCTTGTTAATTTTTAAAAAAAATTTTTTTTATATATAGTTTTGACCTTACACTATGGTCTTTTTGGACGTGTGTCATTTCGTGGATACTTATACTTATTTCTAACATTTAGCGCATGCACATTTATAAAATTGTATATATTGGTATGTAATAATGTTTGACTTTGTGTCTGTACGTACCAACCGTGTGACCTTGTGCATTCATTTGCGCACATGTGCATCTCGTCGTAGATGTGGGTCGCTGTCGCGTTGCCGATACGCGTGACATGTTTATTACCTACTGATACGCTAGCCTTTGTGGCGGTTTTACTTTTCGTCCGTATCTCGTTGTGTATGGGCTTTGTGACGCGTTCTCACTGGCTTTATCAGTTTGGGACCCGTGTTGTGTGTGCGGGTTGAGTTGTTCAATGTTCTGATTATTTTCCTTTGTCTGGAATATATGTTTTCGGTTTCGTACTAGGTTATGATTTTTGTTGTTGCGTACTACGTATTTTCTTGTCTCGTTGTCGCCCGCCTTTTCTATCACCCCTTGGGCCCATTTCCCTTTGTGGGTTAGATACCGCACGTATTGTCCGGCCTGTATGATGTTGTGATTCTTCCCTGCATGGCGGTCGTAGCGTTGTTTTTGTTTCATTTGTACATTTCTGATTTGTTGTTTTGCTACTCTAGTTACTTTGGGTTTTAATTGTTGTGCTGTTGTTGGCAGTTTCGAACGTAGCTTTCTACTCATTAGCATTTGCGCTGGCGATGCGTCTATGTCTGCCAGCGGAGTGTTTCTGTAGTTTAGCAGGAACAGGTTGTAGTCTTTTGACTTTGTCATGGCCTTTTTTATCATTTTCTTTACTGTTTGGATATGCCTTTCGGCCTGCCCGTTGCTTTGTGGAAAGTGCGGACTCGAAAACGTGATTTTGAATCCGTATTGTTCTGCGAATTTGTTATATTCCTCCCCTGCGAATTGTGGACCATTGTCAGACACTACATTCTCTGGAATGCCGTGCCGACCAAATATTTGCTTCATTGCTTTTATCACTGCACTGCTTGTTGTTGTCTGTAGCTCTACCACTTCTGGATATTTCGACCAGTAATCTACGATTAGTAAGTATGTTTGATTTTCTATTTGGAACAGATCGGCCCCTATTTTGTTGAACGGTGAGCATGGTATTTCATGTGACGTTAATGGTTCACTGTGTTGTTTGTTCCTGTACTGTTGGCATAACGTGCATCTTCTGATTTTGTCTTCTAGTTGTGTTTGCATACCTGGCCAAAAAACGTGTTCTCTTGCTAGTCGCTTACTTTTGATTATTCCCTGGTGTGTTTCGTGTAATCTTGTTAACATTTCCTTTTGCAGTTCTGAGGGTATTATTATTCTGTTACCTTTTAGTAATACTCCGTTGGCCCTGGTTATTTCGTGCCGGAACGTATGGAATGGCGTCACACATTTCGGTACTGAGTTTTTATCCTCTGGCCATCCGTTCTCAACCAATTTGATTACTTCAGTTAGCACTTTATCTTTGTTTGTTTCTTTTGCGATGTCATTAAGGCCCCCTTGTACTAAGTGTATTTCTGCTAATGTGATGTCTGTGTCGAACAGCTGCTCAGGTCCTGTCTTGTCGCTGTGGTCTCTGGACAACGGATCTGCAACATACATATTACAACCCTTTATGTGGACCAGTTCTAGGTTGTAATTCAATAAGCGCATCCTCATGCGTTGCATGCGCGCGGACAGTTGGTACATTGGTTTATTTACAATTGCTACCAGTACTTTATGATCTGTTTCGACCCGTACCTTCTTTCCGAATATGTAGTTGTGGAACTTCGTGCAACCGAAACAGATTGCTAAGAGTTCTTTTTCGATCACCGCATAGCTGCTTTGGGTCTCGTCAAGCGCTTTTGATGCCATTGCTATTGGCCTGCCTTCTTGCAACAGTGCCGCCCCGAGCCCTGACTTTGAGGCATCAACTTGGAGAGTTATCTCTTTAGTTACGTCATAGAATCTGAGGACACGTGCTTTTGTGATCATTTTTTTTAGATTATCGAATGCATTTTGTTGCGATTCTTGCCAATGACAATGCCATGCCGTTTCCTTTACTGTTAGAATGCGTAATGGTTTTGTTAGTTCTGCGAGGTTGGGCATGAATTTAGCTACATAGGCTACCATGCCCAAGAATCTTTGTACCGACTGTTTGTTGGTGGGTGTGGGCATGTCTGTTATTGCTTGTACTCTCTCATTGCTTGGTTTCACCCCTTGATGTGGCCTACGTAATTGACACTTGTTTTACCAGTGCTAGATTTGTCAGGATTGAGGGTTAATCCAACCTCTCGTGCCCGTTCTAGGACAGCGTTGAGATTCGCGTTGTGCTCGGTTATTGTTTTCCCGTACACCAAAATGTCATCTGTAATTACGTTAACTCCCTTCAAATCATGCAGAATTTTATTCGTTTCGTATATGAAGATGTCCCCGGCAGTTTTAATGCCAAACGGTAGCCTTGTGTATCTATATCTGCCCCAGGGGGTGTTAAACGTGCATAGTTTTGAGCTGTCTATGTCTAGTTGAATTTGCCAATAACCATTTTTTGCGTCAAGGACTGAAAAGTATTTTGCATCGTCTAACTTTGCTATGACCTCCTCTACCGTACGTGTCGGGTATGGGCCCCTTAGGATTGCTTTGTTTAGTCTGGTTGGGTCTAAGCACACTCTGATTTTGTCTTTTTTCCTGACCACCGTTATTGAACTGACCCACGGCGTCGGTTCTGTCTCTTCTACTATTACCCCCAGTTTCAGCATTCGGTCTAATTCTGCCTTTACCTTGTTTTCAATGGCATGCGGTACCCGTCTGGGCGGGTCAATGACTGGTTGCACTGTACTGTCTGTGTATATCTTAGCATTTATTTTAATCGTGCCTAGACCCGTGAACACATCGTTAAATGTTTTTACCGTGTTCTGTGAATCACTGATGTCTCTGTTTTCCTCCGTCTGGACACTGTCGATGCGCGATAGGATGCGTAGTCGGACGCACGCCTCCTTGCCGAGGATGGGGCATCCTGTCTCTGTCACTTGGAATAGTAGCCACTGATCCCGCACTAGCAGCGATGTTTCTCCTCTCGGCACTATCTTTTCCCCCGAGTACGTGACGAGTCGACATCTTGATGTTTTTAATTCCGCGTTGTTGATTCTGCTGAATAAGTTCATTGGAATTATGTTTGCTTCAGAGCCCGTATCCAATTTGAATTTTATATTGACGGGGCCCACAGGTATTTCGGCAAACCACAAATCGCTTGTCTTGCTGTCATCTCTCTCGATGGCTCCCACGAACAGGTCAAATTCCGGGTTTTCGAATTCCTTCTCGTCGTCTTCATCGTGTTCGTTTAGGACTATCTCGTTTATGCTTGTGGTTTTGCCCCGGCACACTTTCGCGAAATGTCCTATCTTTTTGCACACCGAGCACGATTTGCCTTTTGCGGGGCATGCGTCGCGACCGTTTCGGTGAGTGTACCCGCACCATGAACAATTTGCGCGCACGTCTCCGGGTCTGCTGTCTTGATCCCGGCTCCCTCTGGCAGCCGGCCGTTGCCTCTGCTGCTGCCTGGAGTCGTACGTTCGTGGTGTTTGGCGGGCCGTATCCTCACGTCGTACGTAATCCACCGCATGTTCGCCGCTTGTCGCCCCTGCCAACTGTCGTCCTGTGTGTTCGCTCAGGCGGCATATTTCCTCGCACATCTTGAGAGACAGTTTCGGCGTTCTTAAGAGCCGATCGCGTAGCTCATTGCATTTGACACCGCTCACTAGTCTGTCGCACATCAATGATTCTTCTAGGCCTTCGTATTGACAGTGTCCGATTCGGTGTCGCACTTCTCTTATGTATGTGTCCATCGTCTCTTGGCCCTGGTTATACGAGTTAAACTTGTACCGAGTCACAGTCAAGTTTGTTCGTCCTTCACAGTATATCCGGAACGCTTCCCGGAGTGGTTCGATTTTGTCTATTGCGGCGGCCGTGAATGTCATTGCTTGATGCACTTTTTGCGCTTCTGCTCCTGCCACGTGTAAAAACACGCAGCACTGCACCTTCTCGCTCCTACTCAGCACTCCGGCTGCTGTGGCGTAGATCTGGTAGGAATGGCTCCAGGCTTTCCAGTTAGCCGCCAAGTCCTCGTTCAAATTCAGTGCGGCGGGGGGTTTCAACCCGGAAAGAGCCATTTTGCTTCAGTTTCCCGCTTCTGACACCATGTAATGATCATGAACCGACTCTATACAACGACGTCTAGTTTCATAATGCTTTATTTGGGTTCCGCGCAGACGGCGCTGCCGGCCCGATCAGGGTTTCGGTTTCCGGGTGCTCGCGTCGTACATACACTACAATGCTGAGCACCAGGCTAGGAAGTGACAAGTATCAATTATATAAGTCAGTGGCTTGACTCGACCGGGAAAATGACCGTTTCAATATATATACAGTATAACCCTGTTAAACCAAACTTGAGGGACCCTCGAAATTTGTTTGGATTAACCGATCATTGCTTTAACCGAGTTTGGTTTCAACTTTGACTTTGAGTAAGCGTCTATTGCATATGTAATATATACAATGTATGTGGAGACTTTGAATATGTTTTTTTATGTACATACAGTATAACCCCGTTAAACCAAGCTCAGTTAAACCAAACAATTGGTTAATCCAAACAAATTTCTAGGGTCCCTTCAAAATACTACCATTTATCATATAAAAAAGTCAGTGGGGTCTCAGATGACCTTATAACCACATGAAAGTTTGGTTTAACCGTACCGGAAGTGGCCTGAGGTCCGAAAATTTTGTTTGGATTAACCGATAATTTGGATTAACCGACTTTGGTTTAACCAACTTTTTTATATGATAAATGGTAGTATTTTGCCGGGCCGCCGAAAAAAGTTTGGATTAACCGAGTTTGGCGTAACTCTCAACAACACATGACAAACCAATCAGGGGCCGTATGCACGAATCGGGGTTAGGGCCGTAACCGCGGCTAGGCTAGCTCCACACGGCTAAATGTGAGAAATCGGTATGCACGAATCGGTGTTAGCGCTAACCGTGAAATTTAGCCTAGGTTAAGCTAAACCACTTACTGAGTTGGGGTTACGGGCTATTCGGTCCGGTTAGTGTGGCGGCCGCCGATATATTACAGCCAAATCTATTCAATGCGATCATATTTAACAAATTTACATATGCAATAAGTGAAATTTAATCAAAATAACCCTAAAAACGAAGCGATATTAACGCTGCTGCCGCATTGGGGGTGATATTAATATTGTCGAATCGACGAATGTAAAGTAAACAAATCGCCGCCGCCGCAGCGACGTCGATATCCATACTGTCCAACGTCAAATAAACATGGCCACCGCCTTCGCCGCCAAATCGGCGGCAATATATTATACCCAAATCTATTCAATGCGATCATATTTGACAGATTTACATACGCAATAAGTGAAATTTATTCAATTTAACCATAAAATCGAACCGTTATTAACGCTCCCGCCTCATTGGCGGTGTTATTCATATCGTCGACTAGAGGGAATTCCCAAATCAATAAATAAACTCACAGTTAGCTACCCGCCCCGGCTAGTACATTGGTGCATACCGATCCACACATTTCTCCAACCCCCCCGCTACCCTGAGGTAGCTAACCGCGGCTAGTGCCTTAACTCTGGCTAAGCCTATCACCGATTGGTGCATTCGGCCCCTGAAGGCTGCATGTTGGTCATGTAATGTGACCCAGCTGACAAATGACCACATTACAGTGATCACTCTTCAGTGACTTCACTGCAGAAAAATTAAAATATCTTGAAAACCGCATAATTTAACATCAAATCGCTATGCACACAAAGACACATGATCATCATGTCACATGTTTATCAATCTGTAGTTAAAAGATTCACCCTGTACCTCAGTACAGGGGTGGAAACCAATCCATTAGAAAAACTGCCAAAAGATTTTGACATGCTGGGGAAATGAACTGAGCTTTTAAATTCTTAATTTAAGAAACAAAATATATTCTTCACATACATCTTCATATTTACCCGCTACTTCTGATTTGAAAAATATAATACAAGTTTTAAAACATGTAGTTTAAGGAACTTGAAAAATAAAACTGACGGCACTTCTGTATGAAGATTGCTCACTGCCATTGACAATGCATTGAGTTTGTTGGGGTTGTTATTGTGGTTGTATCTCCACAATGGCCGCACTTCCATTTAGCGTGACATCAGTGCATACCCTATATAGCGCTATTTTGCCATTTAGCAGGGCTGACCACTGAATGGTTGCACCCATGCCATGACATGGGCTTAACCATAATAGCCCAAATGCATAGGTCATAGCCATAGGTCGTAGCCTAGTTACTTCACTCTAGAGATACTCAGATAGCATGAGTCTAGATAGATAAAAGATGCACCTATCTAGCATTGGCCATCCCCATGGCCAGTGATGGGTACAGTTCGTCCTAGGTTATTGGGCAATTTAGAGGCTATACTATAGCCACTACATCTACGATTAGGTACGTGCATGTCCGCGCGCTATGCGGCGGCCGTTTTCTGCCAAATATCTGTTCCCGGAAAAATCGTTCTGATAACAGAGGGGTGCCCCAAAATGCTTCCTTTTCATTCGCTCTTCAGGCATATCCCCATGAATTTCAGCCTATGACGTAGATAAAATGTCCATCTACAACCTCATGTTTACAATTTGCAAATCCGTTCATGTTTTCTGTGTCTGTGCACATTCAGAAGATTTGACTTGAACTCCACCTTCTATATATCTTGGGTAGCTTTAAAAGGTAGGTAGACATTAAAATCTGTTATTAATTGACCATTATGTGAAGTTTCATGATGCTGTAAGGTCGAAAAGGTACTTTGCTAGGTCCCCAAAGTTTCAGTGTTAAGATCGATCAATTCAATGATGACCGAAAATCCACAAATAAGCCCCGTGTTTATGACTCGACTAAACCCACTTGGATCACACAAAACACAAAACTAATACATAAGACGTGTTATGAAATTATCTTAGAATGCTAAAAAAAAAAAAAGTGTTTTATGACAAAATATATTTGTATGGATATATGGTGGATGATTGGAGATTTGTGGGGCCTACATCTTGAGGTTTTACTACATGAACAGGTCATGTGACCCAGTTTAAGGAATCTAATTGGATGAGGGGATTTGTTTATGAACATGACACCATGTGCTTTGTATGTTTTGATGCCAAACAGCCTATTTCCATTCTGTTTGAGGTCATTTATGAACATATTTCTGTATCTCAAGCTATTGCCTACTGTTTATTATGTGTTTGTGCCATCTTTATGTGAAAATCAGCAGATAGTTGATGAAATTAAGGGTGCATATTAAGATTATTATTAATAAACCTCTTGATGCCAAATAGTCAATTTCCATTAACTTTGAGATGATTTATGGATATACTATTGTATTTCAAGCTACTGTCTTGTAATTACCCTGTTTGTTTGTTTTACGTCCTAGCAACATCTAAGGTCATATCAGGATGGGTACCGTCTTGATGCCAAATAGTCAATTTCCATTAGGTTTGAGGTGATTTATGCATATATTGTATTTCAAGCTACTGTCTTGTATTTACCTCGTTTGTTGTTTTATGTCCTAGCAATATCTAAGGTCATATCAGGCACTAATGTATGCATTTAGATAGAGCAGATAGACATCTACTTACATTGAAAATTTCATTTAGATATCTCCATTATTTTGGATGTTAGAACAAGAAAATGACTAAATATATAGGTTTTGGGTCACACACTTGTAATGCTAAAACATTAAAAGAAAGGAAGAAAACTTAACGTTTCATGGATATATGATAGTTATACTAGACTTACTTGTAAGTTGACATAATAATGAGATTCTTATGAATCTACCAATACAAAGGTATGAAAGTAGTTACAATGGGCCAATGGATATATACTCATTAAACAATGAGAAATCTCTATAACCTCCTTTTAAATCACTAATGTATTCATTTAGTTTCATTTTAATGGCATATATCCTCCAAGTCACTTTTATTTTAATGGGTGAAATCAACAGAGCAGCTAGGGATCCACTTACACCGACAATTTCATTAAGATATATCGATTAAGAAAGTTAGAACAAAAATTGGCTAAATAATGGCAGGACATTACCCCTCATTACCGAAATTGAAATAGCTCTAGCAGGCTTAATAATCAACCGATTGATACGATTGTTGGATTTTCTTGTATGGTTTTCAAAGCTCTTTCCAAGAAGGCCATTCATTTTCAGATAGGTGTGGTTTGAAAATGTTGTCCACATTGCTAGTCTTAGTCTCTACTCTCTACTAGTGTATATTATGTAATGCATAATCCGTAGTAATCGCCAATCAGCTAATGCGCTGGATTGTTCTTCACCCTTACTCAGTCTCAGTTACTCAGTCTCAGTCGGTGGACAAATTCCTTCTCTCTGTTGTGCACATTTGACTGGTATTGTGGATATTGTGAATAAACACACCCTGGGACTCCTGTGTGTTACGTAGGAGGAACATGGCTTTCCGGTAAGCCGACTACACGGATACAAGATTGAAGATGGCGCTGTTGTGAATGTAAACATGTACTCAGATGTGAGAGGTGATTGTGATTGAAAACGGATTGGTTTTCTCGGAAATATCTTACACGTCTGGCTTCAAAGGTGACGGAATCGCGCCGGCTGGCAGTTCTACGAGCCGAGACGGAAACGATTCTATGGCTGATTCGCAAGTACAGGCTTCTGGCAGCCAACCACAACAAGGAGGCACCAAAAAGAAAACAAACAAACCAATTGCACCCAAAAAGAAGGTAAAAATCGTTAATGATGACTCAGCTACTGAAACCTACAAATGTGAGTACTGCATTACAGATGGCCACATGTCGGTGATTGAATGCGAAAAATGCAACAAATGGGGATGTCCTGAATGTACACATCTACCCCCATAAATCCATGCAATGGTGGGAAAATGGGCTAGCCTACACTGGTACTGCCAAACATGTGAACCGGCAATAGCCAACTTCTGTGCCTGCGATAATGTGCTAACCCCTAGCATAAATGAACAGTCACTCTCCAAAAGGGGGGAACACCTAGACAAGTTAATGACCACCCTCGAACAGAAAATGAATGATGTCATTGCCACAAATGAAAAAATGGCAAAGTCTTATGCCTCAGCCGTTCAAGTTGGCCTGCCACCAGCAACGACCCGTTCACAGCCCCCCTGCTGCAGGAGTCGGTCCCCAAGCAGCAGAAGAACGATCTACCATCCAACTACTAGACGAGTACACTGACAGGGAAAGGAGGAAGCCAAATCTAGTTTTCCACAACATCCCAGAAAGTAAAGAAAGCACCTTAGTAGACAGGAATAAAGCAGACTGGGAAGCAATTACCCAAATAATAAGTGATGGTCTTGGTATAGACGATGTCGAAATTGTAAAGACTGTTCGGCTAGGTGGAAGAGGCCAAGATAGGAATAACAAACCTAGACTCATACTGGCCACAATGAACTCCCCAATACGTAAAAGAGCAGTATTAGCAGCAGCCAAAACTCTACGACACACAGATGACTGGAAGAATATTTACATCTCCCCCGATCTCACACCAAAAGAAAGAGAAGAAGGCAGAAAACTCAGAGAAGAGCTACAAACAAGAAGAAATAATGGAGAATCTAACCTCATCATAAGAAGAAACAGAATAATACAGGCAGCAAACAAAGAATTTGGGCCTCAAAATTCTACAGAGAAAAATCAGACCCAAAATGACACCAGAACATCTTCCGCTTGACTGCAAGGTAGTAAAGGAAATAAAGCACCCAAGAAAACACAGAAGTTAAAGATGTTGTACACCAATGCTGATACACTCACTAACAAATTGAAGGAACTACAACTGGTTATAGAAGAAAACCATGTGGACATAATAATGATCACCGAGGCAAAACCGAAACATTCCCTCGAACCAACAACCGAACAGCATTTGAAGCTTGAAGGATATGACATTTATACTAATTTCACCCACACTGACCATACTAGAGGTATTGTTATATACGTCTCCGTTACGCTGGGTCCACTGACCACTGATGTAAGTCTAACATCCACATTTAAAGAACACTTAATCTTGAACTTGCGTTTAAAAGGGATGGATAAATTAGTTCTTGCCTGCTTATACAGAAGCCCATCAAGTCTACTACAAAATGAAAAAGATATGTGTAGTCTGATCAACAGCATATCAGTCGCTAAGCCAAGCGAGGAGATTTCAATTATCCAGAAATCAACTGGACTTCGACCACTACCTCCAAAAACCAGGATCACGTCAGCCAACTCTTCATTGACACCCTGAGAGATTCCTTCCTTCACCAGCATGTCATACTACCGACAAGGAACAGATATGGACAAAACCCAAACATACTGGATCTTGTGATGACCAACGCACCAAACATGATCAACATGATCAACAATGTCGAACATCTCCCAGGACTAGGCCTCAGCGACCATTGTTGTCTCGTATTTGAAATGAACACATACTCCCGTTCTCCTGTCAAACAAGAACCCAAGTACAGATATGACAAAGGGAAATACTCTGACATGAATACACATTTACAAGATATAGATTGGTCTACTCTATTGGAGCCCCTCGATGCAGACATGTCATGGAAAATGTTTTCAAGCAAACTCACAGAGGCAACGGAGATCTTCATTCCTAAATCACATCCAAAGAAAGACAAAAGAAGAAAGCTGTGGATGAATAAGGAAGCAATGGCACAATCCAAAAAGAAGTACAGGGCATGGAAAAGATACACCCATACAGGTGACTACCTCGACTATGTCCGTGCAGCCCACGAACAAAACAAGCTGATAACACTGACAAGGAGACTTTGCAAAAACTTCGAGCGAGACCTGGCACAAAATATTAAAACGAACCCAAAAGCTTTCTGGAAGTATGCAAATAGCAAATTGAAAAACAAACCAAAGCTAGGTGACCTACAAAAGGAAGACGGATCACTAACCCATGATGACAAGACTAAGGCAGAACTGTTTAACGCCTTCTTTACAAGTGTGTTTACAGCTGAAAATACTGTGACCTATCCAAGTATTACCAAACACTGTGTAGGCTCACCATTACTAAATGTGGACATCACCCCTCAGATTGTAGAAAAAAAGTTACTCAAACTTAAGCCTACCAAAGCTGCTGGACCTGATGGATTCCATCCAAGGGTATTAAGCGAAACAGCACCTACGTTAAGTCACCCACTGAGCATCATCTTCAACAAATCACTTAGCGAAAGTCATCTACCACAGGCATGGAAGGAAGGCATTATCACACCGATCCACAAAAAAGGAAACAAGACCTCTGCAGGGAATTATAGACCCAAAGCCTGACATCTGTCATCGGCAAAGTTATGGAATCAATCATAAGAGACGGCATAGTTATTCACATGATGGACAACAACTTGTTCTGTGATGCCCAACATGGGTTCGTACCGGGTCGTTCATGCATGACGCAGCTTCTTGTTACAATCGGGAAATGGACAGAACTCCTAGACCAGGGCTATCCAGTCGATGCAATCTATCTGGACTTCAAAAAGGCATTTGACAGTGTGCCCCATAAACGGCTTTTACTCAAGCTATCCGCATATGGCATTGATGGAGATATAAAGGCATGGATCAAAGACTTCCTAGTAGGCCGGAAACAGTGTGTCATTGTGAACGGCATACCATCAGACAGGACAGCTGTACTGAGTGGTATTCCCCAAGGCAGCATTTTAGGTCCCATCTTATTCGTTCTGTTCATTAATGATCTACCGGAGGTCGTCCTCAGTGCAGTGAAGATCTTCGCTGATGACACAAAGGTCTTCCGAAAAATTGCATCAGACGATGATCACGCTCTACTGCAAACGGATCTTGACAACTTATATAGATGGTCACAAGATTGGCAACTCGGCTTCAATGAGAGCAAATGCAAAGTCATCCACCTGGGTAAAAATAATCTCAAACGACTTTACAAATTGAGCAACACCACTCTACAGGCGGAGAATGAAGAGAAAGACCTTGGCATTATTATCGACAGTGAACTCAAGTTCCACAAACACATAGCTGCAGCTATTAATAAGGCTTCCAGGATGCTTGGCCTCATAAGAGCTACCTTCACATGTCTGGACGAAAGTACCCTCCCGCGTCTGTACACAGCTATGGTATGTCCTCACCTTGAGAATGGCAATGTAATTTGGTCACCGCGCTACAAACTGGACACCAACGAAATCGAAAAGATTCAGCGAAGAGCCACAAAGCTAATCCCCAACTTGAGGAATGTGCCATATGAGGAAAGATTAGTCTCACTGAAGCTCCCATCACTATTGTATCGCAGAAGACATGGTGACATGATACAAGTGTTCAAAATTGTAAAGGGAATTGACCGCATAGACCCCAACATATTCTTTCCCCAGCAACCTGAAACCACCATTCACACAAGAGGTCATGAACACAAGCTCTACAAAAGCAGATGCAACCTGGAACTTCGGAAGCACTTCTTCAGCCAAAGAATAATAACTGACTGGAACTCACTACCTGATAATGTCATCTCAAGCCCTACCCTGAACTGTTTTAAAGCTAGAATTAGGTACCCCAAACCCAGGCTGATTACTTGTTGAATATGCCAAATTCTATCAAAAAATGCTCCACTTCAACACCTTGCCAAAACAAACCACAAAGGACTTTTACAAATGTATTACAGCAGAAACAGCCTTTGTTCTCTTACCTTTAACCTGGTCTTGGATTCATTTTATTATTCAAATAAATAAGCCTGATATAGCTAAATATAAACTACCACCAACTCCCATTTTTCACTCTCAAACCATGTAATTTCCCAGGTGGAGATGTGTCATGGTATCCCTAGTAGAATTAGCTAGTGTACATCCAATTTGTGCAACAACGCCATTTGTTGATCAAAGTACCCAGGAAAAAGGTACTAATACCCCTAGATAGGTGAGATTCCGAGCTTTCCATTAATATAAAACTCTATATGTTTTAATTTTAGAGAAAATGCAAAAAAAATGATTGAAATTTGAAGTTACAAAAATTTCCATTTTAAGTGCTATTTTCTACTGAAAATATAATTTAAAAAACCATTAAAAGTTGGTATTGAATTAAAGAGAATTTAATTTCCTGTCCAATCATAATTATCAGCGCTCATGCGAACCTATGGCGCTCATGCGCACGGCGATTTAATGACTAAAAATGGATTTTTTGGGGGGTTTTTAAAAACTTTTTTTTTTTAAATTTGTTTTAAAATTTGTTTTTGGATACATTATTAGTTTAAGCAGGAGAACTGGTCTTCCTCATTTCCACTGCTCATTTCCTTAGTTTTAATTTTGGGAGCTATAATTTTTTTCAAACTCAACATTTTTCATGATTTTGGTAAAATGTGCATTCTTTCTCCTCACTTATAAAATATTTAACTGTTTTGTAATGTATGTTGTTATGGATGTATTGAAGTATCTGATAAAGATGAATAGCACCTGAAAATTTCATCCAATTCCATTGTACAGTTTTTGTTCTGTGATTTTTCAAACTTTTCCAAAAAGCCAGTTTTTCACCAAATTTTATCACCTGCCAAAACTGGCTCTCGGGTGTTTTCAGCCTATTTATTTTAATTGTTCCCCATGGTTTGGGGCCTTGAAAAAAAAATAGAGTTACTAGCACTACCCCATAGGCCCGGGATAATTAGAAAAGAATCAATTTGGGTGGCAATTTTTACCACCAGCGCACTCGAAAAAAGTGCTCTGGGGCCTAATTTCACAAATGGTGAATTCAAGGAAAATGCTATTTTTACCAAGTTTGAAGGTCTATATTTTTTAAACTAGCCACCCCATGCACCTGTAACTGTATATACACTGTGTACAGACCAGGGACTCTTAGCCTCTGCCTTGTGGAGCAAGCTGGGTGATCCCTTTAAATTTCGGAGACCATCAAAAATGCTATCTCTTAGACTTTGCAGCGTGAGCGATTTCAAGTAGGGTCAGTAAAATTTAAAAAGGCTGTATTTGCCTTAATACTTGACCGATTTTGACAAATGAAGTATCATTGTATTTCGAATTGCATATACTAACAGATGGAATCATTTATATCAAACTCCGAACTCATACAAAATTTCACTTGGGATACCTACTAGAATAGACCGATTTTGGAAAAACGAGCAGTATAAAACTCCGAACTGACTTTCAAGTATTGCAGAATAGAGACCGAAAAACCAACAGGCAATTATGCCTTCAACATTTCGTACATCTGGTATCAAGGTATCAAGGTATCAAGGTACTCTCAGCCTCGGTGAACACTAAATTGACTAATCTACAAATATTAACGTGAATATCGTCTTTTAGTTATTTTTACTTACTATTAGTATTAATCGTCAACCTTGGCCTTGCACTCAACGTGTGGTCGTTTGTGGAGACTTCCCCGTCGATTTGGTTCAAGCACGCTGAGTCATTCAGTGTCAATTCAAAGCCACCTGACAGTGACCTGAACTGAAGGCTGCAGACACAGTGCAGTCACTGACTGAGTTAGTTTACTCAGTACTCAGTACTGACTATACTGTAAAAGTGTAATGTAATGTCTAATGACAGTTTTAATGACCAATGTGGCAATGAGTGAATGACAATGTTTATGCTGACACTTCAAGTCACTCGTAACTTGACACTGCTACTTATTCTTTTCCCTAGCTTCTGCAAACTATTTAATATCTATTCGCTTTCTCCACCAGACAGTGATTGGAAATTGTCTTGTAAATCGCCAATAAGAGGTGGTGATATTACAGTAAATAAACACACACAAACTTCAGTTTTCTCACCGGAAGCACGTTGTGGATGACCCGGACGTGATATGTCTTGATCTTCATAAGTCACGTGACGTCGAATGCACCAATCAGCGAAGTCTTTCATTGCACATGGCGTCGTGCACAAGGGCACTGGGCTTTGACTGGTAGCATTCATGGTTATTTCATTCTCTCGTTTATATACATTGACTGTCCACATACACTGGAGCTAATTTGGAATTAATAAGCACCATGGGAAACGTGAATGCCGCAGGACCGGCCAGCAGCCCCGGAATGCCGATGCCGCCGCCACCGACAGTACCAGGAATGGGCACCCCGCCACGACCATGTTCACCGGTACAGGGGGCGAGTGGTCCAGGTTCGCCAGATTTGGAATCACCTAAAGTTGAGGATCTGGGTCCTGGTACCTTTGACGATCTACATAAAAAGTGTAAAGGTGAGATAAGTGGGATGTTTCCGATTTATTGTTTAGCGAATGTTCGCGTGTCTGACTATGCGGACGATGTGCTTGTGTTCAGTGACAGAAAACTGGTGGTGTCATAACCACTCTTGAGTCTTGTTGATGCATCTGTTTTGGGGAATCCGGCGTACGCCGCGGCGCGCCGGGATCCACTTTGTTTGTACAAAATGATGTCTGCCGGCGTGTCTAAACGAACGATGTCCAGCATCGCGACAACTTCACTCTGTGTTTCTGCTAGTTCCACAAGTATACGCCAGGGGCCAAGACTTACCCTTGAGAATTAGGAAAGCTGGAACCAGCGTGCAGACTTTACCCAAACTAAGTCCCTGATTACTTCACCCCCCCAAATATATTTAGCAATGACAATGTAGATTGATTATAATTTATAGTTCGAACTCTACCATTTTTTTAAAGAAATTTAGTTGGAAATCATTGTTAAACATGCCAGAAAGAAAACTACACTGTAAGTTAGGAAACCAAACATTAGAAAAATATAATATGCCACTACTAAAGCAAACCAGAAGTCAAATAAAAGCTCATGAGAGAAGCACACTGGAAATGGTTGCCAGGTGTGAAATGCCCAAATGCTAAAGGAACGACAAATTCCTGACCTAAAAACTTACAAAAAATATCTGTGCAAAATAAGGCTAGGAAACCCCGACTAAGCTGCACTGCAAAGGGGCATGTGTAGGTACCCCAGTAAAATTTTCAAATTATTCCAAACATTCAAATTATAATTTCATTGGAAGCTCCAATGAATCAAAAGCAATATGCTTTTTGAATTTTTTAAGATATTCCAAAAATTGAATGAGATATGTGCATTTGAAGTTTGTTGAATTTAAGATTTTTTGTATTAGCTAATGCACTAGAGAAGTGCCTTATTTAGGGCTGTTAAATAGACTAATTATAACAACATTTCCTTGTAGTTTCTTTATTAATGATCCTATCTTGATCAAACTTCATACCAAGGTTCTTCTTCGTATACCAAATCACCCCAGCTTATCAAAACTGATATACAAAAATTAGATCACCGGAAAATGTAGGTTTCCATGGCAACCATAATGCAATCACTCCCACCTACAATATGAGTCAACTGTAGCTATTTTTAAATAATGGTCAGATCCTGATGAAATTTCACATCAAGGTTCTTCTTGGTCTGTCAAATCACCTCAGCTTATCAAAACTGATATAAAAAAATTAGATCACAGAGAAATGTTGGTTTCCATGGCAACCGTAATACAATCATGCCTACAACTGCAGTTTCTTTATTAATGGTTTGATCCTGATCAAACTTGACATCAAGGTTCTTCTTCTTATACCAAATCACCCCAGCTTATCAAAACGGATATACGGATATACAAAAATTAGATCACAGGAAAATGTAGGTTTCCATGGCAACCGTAATACAATCACTCCCGCCTACAATATCAGTCAACTGTAGCTCTTTTTTAATAATGGTCAGATCCCGATGAAATGTCACATCAAGGTTCTTCTTGGTCTGGCAAATCACCTCAGCTTATCAAAACTGATATAAATAAATTAGATCACAGAGAAATGTAGGTTTCCATGGCAACCATAAAAATGTTGGTTTCCATGGCAACCGTAATACAATCATGCCCATAACTGCAGTTTCTTTATTAATGGTTTGATCCTGATCAAAACTGACATCAAGGTGATTCTTGGTATGGCAAATCATCTCAGCTTATCAAAGCTGATATATAAACAAATTAGATCACAGAAAAATGTTGGTTTCCATGGCAACCATAAATCCAAACATTATTTACACACTATAATTTAAAACAACTACTAAAACTCTAAAGACCACATTTAATCCTGGAATTCACACATTACTTACAAATACAAGCATCTCAGTAATACCACCAACAACCAACCACCAACAACCAAACCACCAACAAACAACCAAACCACCAACAACAAACAACAACAAACCACCAACAACCAAACCACCAACAACAAACAACCACCAACAAACAACCACACCACCAACAAACAACCAACAACCACCAACAACAAACAACCACCAACAACCAAACCAACAACAACCCAACCAAACACCACCAAACACAACAAAACACCGTTGATCTAACGACTAACGTAGCCGACGCATCCCTCGACCCTCCCGCAGGGGCCGCGTGTGAGTCACTCAACTAGAGAATACAGTTAAAACAACCAAACCACCAACCAAACCACCAACAACCAACCACCAACATCAAACAAACATCAAACAAACAACAAACAAACAACAACCAAACCAACAACAACCAAACCAACAACAACCAAACCAAACACCACCAAACACCGTTGATTTAACGACTAATGTAGCCGACGCATCCCTCGGGCCGCGGGGGCCGCGCGTGAGTCACTCAACTCCAGAATCCAGTCAAAACACCAACTTTTGGCCATCAAATTGTAGAGTTGCGATTCCAGTTAGAGTCAATGTAAGACCAGTTTTAGGAAGCAGGGATGAAAGTTCTCCGCGATTTCGCGGATTTCCGCTTTTTTTAAATATTTACCGATTAACGTTAAATAAAATGCCAAGCAATCAGGATGTATGTGACAACACTTGGGTAGTTTGAATCCCGTTCTTATATGACCTTGGGTGTGGCTAGAAGGTAAAACCCAAACAAGAACAAGTTAGAAATGGGCGATAATAGAGTCACAACAAGGATAGTAGAAACCTGACTTCCGGTATTTTTCTGCAATTCCTTAACAGTGCTAATCCTATGGGAAGAAATCCGCATTTTCGCGGAAATTTGGCGTCGTTGTAATAATCTCAACGTGATTCCGCTTTTTTTGCTGGAGAGCACTTTCATCCCTGAGGAAGATAAAATGCTAAAGTTTCCCATTATGATAGTTAACATACACATTCAAGTCAGTCTTACCTCTGATTTCTGCATCTGAAGACTTGAATGGCTTGGTAAAATGCCTTTCAAATGTCACACAGCACTGGAAATGGTCTCTATCTGTGCCCCAGTCTGTTGTGCTTCAAACCCAGATGTAGCAGTCAATGCAGTGTGCATGTGTTGCCCATGTGGGCAACAACCAAACCAACAACAACCAAACCAACAACAACCAAACCAACAACAACCAAACCAAACACCACCAAACACCGTTGATTTAAGACTAATGTAGCCGACGCATCCCTCGACCCTCCCGCGGGGCCGCGTGTGAGTCACTCAACTAGAGATCCAGTCAAAACCACCAACCAAACCACCAACAACCAAAATCAAACCAACAACAACCAAACCAACAACAACCAAACACCACCAAACACAACAAAACACCGTTGATCTAACGACTAACGTAGCCGACGCATCCCTCGACCCTCCCGCGGGGGCCGCGCGTGAGTCACTCAACTAGAGAATCCAGTCAAAACAACCAAACCACCAAACAACCACCAACAACAAACCACCAACATCAAACCAACAACCAAACCAAACACCACCAAACACAACAAAACACCGTTGATCTAACGACTAACGTAGCCGACGCATCCCTCGACCCTCCCGCGGGGGCCGCGCGTGAGTCACTCAACTAGAGAATCCAGTCAAAACAACCAAACCAACAACCAACAAACAACCACCACATAAACAACAACAACAAACCAACAACACCAAACCAACAACAACCAAACCAACAAAACAAAACACCGTTGATCTAACGACTAACGTAGCCGACACATCCCTCGACCCTCTCCCGCGGGGGGCGCGCGTGAGTCATCATGTAGAGAATCACAACCAAACCACCAACCAACACACACCAAATCAAACCAACAACAAACCAACAACAACCAAACCAAACACAACTAACTTTTGATTAACGACTAAGTAGCCGACGCATCCTCGACCCTCCTGCGGGGGGCCGCGCATGAGTCACTCAACTAGAGAATCCAGTCAAAACAACCAAACCACCAACAACAAACCACCAACATCAAACCAACAACAACCAAACCAACAACAACCAAACCAACAACAACCAAACCAAACACCACCAAACACAACAAAACACCGTTGATCTAATGACTAACGTAGCCGACGCATCCCTCGACCCTCCCGCGGGGGCCGCGCGTGAGTCACTCAACTAGAGAATCCAGTCAAAACAACCAAACCACCAAACAACCACCAACAACAAACCACCAACATCAAACCAACAACCAAACCAAACACCACCAAACACAACAAAACACCGTTGATCTAACGACTAACGTAGCCGACGCATCCCTCGACCCTCCCGCGGGGGGCGCGCATGAGTCACTCAACTAGAGAATCCAGTCAAAACAACCAAACCACCAACAACAAACCACCAACATCAAACCAACAACAACCAAGCCAACAACCAAACCAACAACCAAACCAAGCACCACCAAACACAACAAAACACCGTTGATCTAACGACTAACGTAGCCGACGCATCCCTCGACCCTCCCGCGGGGGCCGCGCATGAGTCACTCAACTAGAGAATCCAGTCAAAACAACCAAACACCAAACCACCAAAAATCAACAAAACAAACACAAACAAACCAACAACAACCAACAACAACAACCCAACCAACCACAACCCATACACAAACACCGTTGATTTAATTACTACTGTACCCGACACATCCCTCGACCCTCGCGGGGGCCGCGCGTGAGTCAGAATCCAGTCAAAACACCAACTTTTGGCCATCAAATTGTAGAGTTGCGATTCCAGTTAGAGTCAATGTAAGACCAGTTTTAGGAAGATAAAATGCTAAAGTTTCCCATTATGATAGTTAACATGCACTTTCCCGGCAGTCTTAGCTCTGATTTCTGCATCTGAAGACTTGAATGGCTTGGTAAAATGCCTTTCAAATGTCACACAGCACTGAAAATGGTCTCTATCTGTGCCCCAGTCTGTTGTGGTTCAAACCCAGATGTAGCAGTCAATGCAGTGTGCATGTGTTGCACATGTGGTGCCGTTTTCCGACATGACTGGGCTGCTCAGAAAGTCGCTAGAAGTTGTACGAGTTTTATCGCACCGTGACAGTGGCGCTCCCTGCGGATTCCGGGGTACCTAGCATGTGATATGTCATGGCCCACCAGCGGGACGCCCAATAGAAGGTAACCATGTTAAAAGTAGCCAGATAACACACCACACAGCTACGTACAAGCCTATGATATGTAAATAGGAGTAGGCTAGTCTAGTAATAAGATTAGAACAAAATAAAATACATATATGTCAAGAAAATCCTAAAAACTAACATATGCTACTAACTATACCAACCAACTATCTATCTGAAATGCAGGTGATCAAATTACTTATCAGCAGCTACTGTGTGGTAAGATAACACCAACACTACAACTGGCCAGCATTGAAAACAAGCCTGGGTACCCAGGCTTATATGCTATGGACAGTATAAATACAGCCTCAATCTAAAAAACATGAATAGCCTCAATAGAATAGGTACATCACATGAAAATTGAAAGACTGTTGCAAAGTCTGGCCACAGTACTGCAAATTGGTAGACAGAGCTCACAGAATAGATCTAAGGGGTTTTTAAATCGTGCAAATATAATTATTTGTTCCAAAGTTGTCTACGATTTAGTTTTCCTAGAAATCCACATTTTGTCCTATAGAGGGAGTGCATGTGACGTCATCACTCAGCGGCCAGCCATCATGGATTACGAGTACTCTCCGTAGCCATGTTAGGTACCCCAGTAAAATTTTCAAATTATTGCAAACATTCAAATTATAATTTCATTGGAAGCTCCAATGAATCAAAAGCAATATGCTTTTTGAATTTTTAAGATATTCCAAAAATTTAATGAGATATGTGCATTTGAAGTTTGTTGAATTTAAGATTTTTTGTATTCGCTAATGCACTAGAGAAGTGCCTTATTTAGGGCTGTTAAATAGACTAATTATAACAACATTTCCTTGTAGTTTCTTTATTAATGATCCTATCCTGATCAAACTTCACACCAAGGTTCTTCTTCGTATACCAAATCACCCCAGCTTATCAAAACTGATATAAAAAAATTAGATCACCGGAAAATGTAGGTTTCCATGGCAACCATAATGCAATCACTCCCACCTACAATATGAGTCAACTGTAGCTATTTTTAAATAATGGTCAGATCCTGATGAAATTTCACATCAAGGTTCTTCTTGGTCTGTCAAATCACCTCAGCTTATCAAAACTGATATAAAAAAAATTAGATCACAGGAAAATGTAGGTTTCCATGCCTACAATATCAGTCAACTGTAGCTCTTTTTTAATAATGGTCAGATCCCGATGAAATGTCACATCAAGGTTCTTCTTGGTCTGGCAAATCACCTCAGCTTATCAAAACTGATATAAATAAATTAGATCACAGAGAAATGTAGGTTTCCATGGCAACCATAAAAATGTTGGTTTCCATGGCAACCGTAATACAATCATGCCCATAACTGCAGTTTCTTTATTAATGGTTTGATCCTGATCAAACTTGACATCAAGGTGATCCTTGGTATGGCAAATCATCTCAGCTTATCAAAGCTGATATATAAACAAATTAGATCACAGAAAAATGTTGGTTTCCATTGCAACCATAAATCGAAACATTATTTACATACTATAATTTAAAACAACTACTAAAACTCTAAAGACCACATTTAATCCTGGAATTCTATGCTTTAGAGATGCATCCTTATATTTTTTTTTCCACAACTCTGCCCGTTTCCGGCTTCGGAATCGGTCCTCAGTTATGCGCGCTTTCTCTGTAAACAACTGTTTTTTTTTGCTAATAACTTTTCTTTTAAATCCTCAGCATTGCGCCTCATCTCATCTAAATGCTTCTTTAAATTACAGTTCTGTTCAGAAAGTTCCTCAGATTCCTTGCAGAATTTCTCATAGACACCTTCATTGTTTGACACCTTCATTGAAGTTCTCAGGCTGTCTATTTACCTGAGGTCTGGACGAGCCTGCTCTAGGAAACTCATGAATGGCCTTCATGAAATCTGATAACTCCTTCTCATATTTCTCTCCTCTCCCCCTCTCCTTTTGCAATTTAACCATCTTTTCATAAACACCCAAAAAGCTCACTCTTAGGTTCTTGGCAGTTATATTCTCCAGGGGAGAATCAAAAACCGATGCAACACAGTTTTTCACGCTACTCCAAGAAATCTGAGGGTCCTTCTTCTTTCTTTTGGAAGCAGTGATCCTACAAACAATTTGACAAACAACATCTTTAGTGAATTGTTGTGGCATCAAGGTCTTGACTTGTGCAAGAAATTCATGCCAATCTTCACACCAGGGCTCGACTAGCTCAGCAGCCATCATCTGAAATTGAATATTAACAGATAATTTCAAACTCAAATAATGGGAGTATGCATAAAGAAATTTTATTGGTCTCTTGTACTCAACTGCAGGCCCAGGGCTTGACCGGCACAGCAGACATCATCTGGAATTGAATAAAATGTCATTTAGAGACAACGTGAAAATAAATTTGACACGTCAACATTATCGGTGTAATATGCAAAAACAACAACCAAACCACAAACAACCAAACCACCAACAACCAAACCACCAACAACCAACCAAACCACCAACAACAAACAACCACCAACAACAACAAACCACCAACAACAAACAAACAACAAACCAAACACAACAAAACACCGTTGATCTAACGACTAACGTAGCCGACGCATCCCTCGACCCTCCTGCAGGGGTCCCTGCAGCCATCAGCGTCACTCAACTAGAGAATGCCAGTCACACAGCACAACCAAACCACCAACAACCAACCAATCACCAACATCAAACACCAACAACCCACACACACAACCTAAACCAACAACAAGCCAACCAAACACAATCAAAACACCGCTTGATCTCACGACCTGAACGTAAGCCTAGGAGCATCCTCGACCCTCCCGCAGGGGCCGCGCGTGAGTCACTCAACTAGAGAATACAGTCAAAACAACCAAACCACCAACCAAACCACCAACATCAAACAAACAACAAACCAACAACAACCAAACCAACAACAACCAAACCAAACACCACCAAACACAACAAAACACCGTGGATCTAACGACTAACGTAGCCGACGCATCCCTCGACCCTCCCGCAGGGGCCGCGCGTGAGTCACTCAACTAGAGAATCCAGTCAAAACAACCAAACCACCAACAACCACCAACAACCAACCAACCACCAACATCAAACAAACCAACAACAACCAAACCAAACACCACCAAACACAACAAAACACCGTTGATCTAACGACTAACGTAGCCGACGCATCCCTCGACCCTCCCGCAGGGGCCGCGCGTGAGTCACTCAACTAGAGAATCCAGTCAAAACAACCAAACCACAAACAACCACCAACAACCAACCAACCACCAACAACAACCAAACCAACAACAACCAAACCAACAACCAAACCAACCAAACACCGTTGATCTAACGACTAACGTAGCCGACGCATCCCTCGACCCTCCCGCAGGGGCCGCGCGTGAGTCACTCAACTAGAGAATCCAGTCAAAACAACCAAACCACCAACAACCAACCAACCACCAACATCAAACAAACCAACAACAACCAAACCAAACACAACAAAACACCGTTGATCTAACGACTAACGTAACCGACGCATCCCTCGACCCTCCCGCAGGGGCCGCGCGTGAGTCACTCAACTAGAGAATCCAGTCAAAACAACCAAACCACAAACAACCACCAACAACCAACCAACCACCAACAACAACCAAACCAACAACAACCAAACACCACCAAACACCGTTGATCTAACGACTAACGTAGCCGACGCATCCCTCGACCCTCCCGCAGGGGCCGCGCGTGAGTCACTCAACTAGAGAATCCAGTCAAAACAACCAAACCACCAACAACCAAACAACCACCAACATCAAACAAACAACAAACCAACAACAACCAAACCAACAACAACCAAACCAACAACAACCCATCCAAACACCACCAAACACCGTTGATTTAACGACTAATGTAGCCGACGCATCCCTCGACCCTCCCGTGGGCCGCAGGGGCCTCGCGTGAGTCACTCAACTCCAGAATCCAGTCAAAACACCAACTTTTGGCCATCAAATTGTAGAGTTGCGATTCCAGTTAGAGTCAATGTAAGACCAGTTTTAGGAAGATAAAATGCTAAAGTTTCCCATTATGATAGTTAACATACACATTCCCGGCAGTCTTACCTCTGATTTCTGCATCTGAAGACTTGAATGGCTTGGTAAAATGCCTTTCAAATGTCACACAGCACTGAAAATGGTCTCTATCTGTGCCTCAGTCTGTTGTGCTTCAAACCCAGATGTAGCAATCAATGCAGTGTGCCTGTGTTGCACATGTGGTGCCGTTTTCCGACATGACTGGGCTGCTCAGAAAGTCGCTAGAAGTTGTACGAGTTTTATCGCACCGGCGACAGTGGCGCTCCCGGCGGATTCGGGGGTACCTAGCCATGTTGTGAATGCATGCAGATGCAGTAAAAGAGAGTTTTCTTGCGTTCTGGGTGGTTCTGGGCAGTTTACATCCAATGTGTTTACTTACAGCACTTTAGCAACAAGTTCTGGGGCCAAACTGCCCAAAACAATGACAAATAAACCAAAAATTCAGTAAATAAGCACAGAGTAGGCAGTTGCAAGCCTTCTGTATGTCATCCAATATGGCCACCGAAAGTTGTCTTGTGATGTCGTTACACCCCCTCTATTGGTTATAGCTATTAAATTTTGACCATTTCAATATTCCAGGATATCATTTTGGGCACAAATAGACCTAGTAACTTCATATAATTTGCATTCAGAGACTAAGTATAGTAAATTATATAATTCATATTGAGCCCTGTTCTTGACATTTTCGTGAAAATGACAGAGTGTACTATTACTGCTATTGTAGGGAAAATTTACTTAAATTTCAGAAAGCTACAGTTCTGTCAATTCTTTAAGGATTTTGATCAAACAAAAACTGAAACCTGTACAATTTAGTGCCCTTCAAAATAGCAGCAGATTCACAACAATTTGAGCAGAGCGAGTGAGCATACCTAATGGCAACCATCACCCCTATCTGTAAAAGTGGTGGCAGGCAAATCATGGGGAATTACAGACCAATATCAATTCTGTAAACACCATGCAAGCTAATTGAAAAAATATTCCATAGGCACATAAATGAACACCTGGACAAAAACAATATACTAAACAAAAGACAAGGAGGTTTTTTTAAGGAAATTACACTCCACATCAAAAACAATAGCAAACCTAACAAGTAACATACTGGCATCACTGAACCAAAAGAAATTATTTGGAGCAGCTTTCATTTACTTCAGCAAAGCCTTTGATACAGTAGACCACAATATACTACTAATAAAATTAAACAACATGGGCATTGAATCCAAATCAATAAACTGGATAAAATGTTACCTGAGCAACAGACAACAAATAACAAAAGTAAACGGTACACTCTCAGACCAGCAAACGGTCACCTGTGGTGTACCCCAAGGATCAGTCCTGGGACCACTACTTTTTATACTATACATAAATGACCTAGAAAAATGGCTACGGACAGAATGTCTTCAACTATATGCGGATGACACTGTCATATATGCAGAAGGAAGCACAGTAGAGGAAGTAACAGCCAAGCTGAACAACCTCCTGCTGAAGCTGGTCAACTGGTGTGATTCCAATAAAATAACCATCAATGCAAATAAATCTAAGACAGTACTCTTCTCACATAAAGCAGTTCCAGAAAGTAACCTACAGTACAAGCTAGGAAACCACACTGGAAAATGTAAATCAGTATAAATACCTAGGACTGGAGCAAGATAACCAGCTAAACTACAATCTGTGTATAACAAAATTCATCAAAAAAATAAACCACAAACTGGTTATTTGCAAAGCTAAGAAACTATATGACACAAGATATGTCAATTAAAATCTTCAAAGGTATACTACTCCCCTACTTTGACTATGGGGATGAAATCTACATATGTTTTTTTTTTTAAACTGCAAATACTACAAAATAGGGCCCTAAAAGTCTTCCTAAGAATAGACAAACTACACCCCCCCCCCCCACCTTTCACTTGCACAAAAGAACTAAAGTAAAGCTACTAGAAAACAGAAGAATAATCCACCTAAAAACATTAGAAGATATGGATATATAGCCAAGACATTAAACATCTAACCCAACCACTAAGGAACACCAGAGCAAACAATGCACCACTACTAAGGCAGACCAGAAGCCAAATCAAAGCCCATGAAAGGAGCACACTGGAAATGCCTGCCATGGTATGGAACGCACAAACAGTGATGGAAAGACAAATTCCTGACCTAAAAACATACAAAAAATATTTGTGCAAAATAAAACCAGGAAACCCCAACTAAGCTACACCACAAGGGGGCATGTGGTATGTCACGGCCCATCAGCTGGACAACCCATGAAGGGAAACCCATAAATATAAAAGGCAGATAACATGTACACCAACAATATAATCAAATCCAAACAAACATAACCCAACCACCTACTACGTACAAGCCTATAACATGTAAATAGAGTAGGCTAGTATAGAATTAAGTAGAAAAAAAGTGGAAAACTCTTCCCAAGAAAACCCCAAAACACTAACATAGATAGATCACTAACCCAAGATATAACATTAAGAAATACAAAACTAAAACTTCCCAGCATTGAAAACAAGCTCGATCATCTGAACTTACATGCTATGGACAGCATAAACACCCCATCCAAAAAAGAAAGAAACAAAAAAGTACTTTAAAAATTTAGACAATTGAACACTAAAATTGTGTTCCAACTACCATTCATGACACATGAAATTCAGATATATGCCTTCACAATGTCTTCAATACACTCCACATGAGAAACACAGCATTCACTGCTCACAGACAACATTATTATGTAGTAGGTATCAGTTACAGCAACATGATCCACTTTGAAGCATTTGAAATAGTGTTTTCACCTCGCTAGTTGCCAAATCGGTCACACTTCTTCAGCTTCTTGATTCGCATGCTGTGAATGAATTTACTATTTTTCATGCTGATTTAATAGCATAAAGCTTGCTCTTCAATTTGACAGGTGTTGAACCTGGAGTTTTTGTCTTTGTCACTGTGAAATCTTGTCTTCAACCTTTCCTATTGAATTTTCCTTCACTTCTATCACATGTATCTCAACATGTTTGGTGTCAAAATGAGGCTCAAACTGTCTTCTGTTCTGCCATTGTTAGATAATTTTAGTAACTGTTTAACACTCCAATCACTGCCACACAAAATAGCGTTCAGCGCCAACTCCTGCCAGGTTTCATGCAGCCTGGGTGAGTCACTGATGGCAGCCTGTTTGGAGTAGCTATTAAAAATAAAACATACAGGCATTACAGCAGCAGGCTGTGGAACCACCTCATAAACATAAGGCATTCTTAGGATAGGGCAAGGAGCAGTGGAATGAGGAAGACCAATTGTCTGCGATTGACATTTCCCCTGCTTAATCAACTAATGTACCCCCCCCCCCCCAAATATATATAAATGCTCCCTGGCTGACTTCCAACAGGAAGTGATGTAAGTGAACCAGTTCATTCAAAGATGGCGGATATCCCACATGGATTCTATCACTTCACTGATTTTGTGTCACTGAGCCTGATATTATGTGATTTGAACACTCTGGAGGATATATATTGAGTGGAAATGGATACAATGGATTGTGGGTATTGGATTTTAATGAACATTTGGTAGGAACGGTAGGAGAGGCCATCAACTGTGAGACATTTTCGCCCGCTTTACATAGCCTGTTGGTTCACTGAACACAGCGGTGGATCTTTTATCTAAGTAGGAGTCAGAGATGGGTGAATCCTTTTTTTGTACTATAGGAACAAGTGATCATTTTATTACTACTAAAGAATATCAATGTGAGATCAATAACCATTATAATAGACCCTAATGACTGTTTAATAACCCCTTTTCCTAGTAGTAGTGATACAGATGTTGCGCCTGTTTCCAGATGTATTTCCAGTGCCGTTTGAAGGAGCCAAATTGTTGGTGAACAAGGGGCTAAGTAACCATTTCCAGATCTCGCACACTCTGACGATGAGCTCGCTACAGCCCTCCGGCTACAAGTTTGGGTGTACCTATGTGGGGACCAAGCAGTACACACCAACAGAGGTATGTAATAATGCACTTCCCAAAGACGCGGTGGTTGGATCGGGAAGAGTGCAGACTTAGGTCAAGAGTTTGAATCCCGGTCAAACCAAACCAATGACGTACAAAATTGATAATTGTCGCTACCTAGCCTGGTGCTCAGCATTAATAGGATAGGGCAATAGCTGGTTCGCTCAATGTTAGGATATTGTGACTGAGTGGGAAATCAGCTCATGGTTCTGACAGCCTGGTATCCCAGTGGGGCAATACTATAAAGTCGCCATGAATGTGTACTGTCAGTACCAGTCCTGATATGACCTTACATGTTGTTAAGACATAATACCACAAACAAATAAACGCATTTCCCATGGGAGGATCTCACAAACATTGGATTTAAATCCCTTGTTAAAATGCAACACCCACTGATCTAAATTAGTTTGAAATTGCCATTCGCCATTGTTATTTTCCCCCCTGAAATCTAAATGAAAATAGTCTTGAAATCCATATCTTCACATGTGTACGGACCCTGTATACGTTTGTGGAGATTTAGTGGAAACTGGTTGTTTAAAATACATAAATCTTATATTGCGATTGGCTGTACCATATTTAATTTGACCGTGTAGTTCCTAGATTTGTCAGCAGTGTCGCCACCTTCCACCTTGTGGCTGTAGTTCAGCCTTTAGGAGTGCCTGCTTGTGGAAGGGCTGCTGCGCCTGCTCAGTTTGGTGGATCTGGAAGTGTTGAGCAGTTTGCACATCAGTGAATTTTTAATGCACCGCTCGTCTAATTATTGCTGCACCGTTGTTTTGTAGGCTTATCCAATCCTCATCGGTGACATTGATCCCAGTGGGAATCTCAACGCAAACATCATCCATCACATCTCGAAGAACATGCGGTGCAAGTTTGTCGCGCAGGTACATATCACGATGGGAAAACAGCATCAGGGAATGGACATGTCAGGAGTTCGGCAAGTCACGCAGGGCAGTCGAAAAGAGGGAAAATATTGTCATCTTTGGTGCCCCAACGACCCTCCCAGTTAAGGGATTGGTGGTCATAATGATGTGGTGGTGGTGGGCTGTTCTCTGCTAAAATTGACAACAGTGTTTTCAATGGCTATGTGTGTGGCTTATTAACTAATCTAGGACAATTGTTATGTATAATAGAGATGTTAATTGGCTAGTTGCTTCTTTTGCTTGGTAAAAATAGCATACAGAAACCCAGTGAAGTTAAAGAGTTGACATGTATATATAATTATTATGTCATATTTTTTCAGCCTTAACAAATGAATTTTGTATCTAAAAAGGCCTTAAATTTGGTTGCTGAATAGCTGTATGAACCCTGAACTAGCAAGAAATATTCAACTTAATACTGCCTAGTATCATCAGGGGTGACAGATCTCTGCATTTCCACAATTTTCCATGAAGGGAAGGGGTGTTAGGAGGGGCGGGGTGGGGGGGGTCGCCCCTCATTGGTTTTATCACAGCCAGAGAATCGTGGACAATTTATCGGGAGTCAAGGGAACACCTAGGAAACCTTAACAGCTATACAGGGCGTATAATGGGGAATTCTATCTGAGCCTCCTTGATTTATGGGTAAGTCCAAAGTAAAGTAGATTAACGATCAAATTAATATAATTATCTTTTTAAGTATGACAGAACCTCAAAACCATGGTTCATGCAACTTTAAATATATGAATTTAGAAAGTACATATATAAATATATTATTATTATATAAATATATTATTATTATTACTTCATCATTCAAATATTTACAAAGAATAATACATTATTTTAATTTGCTTCCTGATTTGCTTTAAAAAAATATATTCAGTATTTGTACAGTCGTTATTTGATTTTGTAGGATATTCACATATTTGTCGGATAACATCAATTATTTTTGGACGAATCCATCAGATTTTGCTTACATTTCTTGTTCAAAACTGAACCTGAATGTCATGAATTCTTTGTAATGTTAATGAAATAAGTTACTTTATTCAGAATATATATTGTTAGTTGTCTGACACCTTTGTTTCTTCATATTTTAAGTACTGGATTTAGGTTGCACAAAAGTAGGATTTTTATTTCTGCCTTGGTACAAACACTGATATATACGGGTCATTCTCAGAAACTGTGTACCACATTTTTGGTTTCCACATTAAATTGTTGATGATTTTGCCTTCTTTTTGGGGGCTAATAAGTCAAACAGTTATTGTTGACTCTTGTGTTTTAATAATGTTAGCAATACTACATATATTTAATCTATCCCAGAAAATGTATCCAAAATATGCTGATATGATTTTGTGCTAAAGTAAATTTACAAAACTAGCCCATTTTTTTCTTGTAAGATACAGTTCTTTTGGCTTAAGCGTAATCAATCAAATCTTGTTTGAATTTGCTGTGCCAGGTTTTCACTTCAAATGTAAACCGGACGTGTGTTAAGATGATGTTATGGATGGATATCACGGTTAACTTTGAGGGCTTACTCAACTTGTATAAGATCAAAATCAAAAAGTGAAAAAAGAACATTTTAACTCTGACATATGCACAACATATAAAGCTTGGTATCAATATGGATTATGTTACTATTTGACATGTTTTCTGCTATTATTTGGACTGTTTTCACTTTTTGTTTCCATGTCACAAAAGTGGTTCACAGTTTGTGAGAACGACCCATATATTGTATATGACCCGGCTGCTTTCAGATCCAGGGCAGTCGGTGGCTTGCCTCTCAGTTCACCACAGACTATCGGGGAACCGACTGCACAGCCACTTTTACCGTTGGCAACCCTGACATCATCAATGAATCAGGTGGGTTCTGACGTCACCAGTCGAAGGGCGGGATGGAGGTGGGGGCGGGGGGGCAGTCACATGAAGTTCAGGATGATTCCTTCCTTCCTTCCTTCCTTCCTTCCTTCCTTCCTTCCTTCCTTCCTTCCTTCCTTTCTTCCTTTCCTCCTTCCCTCCTTATAAACTTGTTGAACAACATTGAGTCTTGTCAGCACTTGGATGGTTGACCATCTGGGAACATGAGGTGCCATAGACATCCTGATACAGGCTTATAAACCTACTGTATCTGTAGTGTGTAAGTAATACTAATAGTTGAACATTGTCAGTACTTGGATGGGTGCTACAAGGTGCTGTAGACATCCTGATACAGGCTTATAAACCTACCGTATCTGTAGTGAGTAAGTAATACTAATAGTTGAACATTGTCAGTACTTGGATGGGTGCTACAAGGTGCTGTAGACATCCTGATACAGGCTTATAAACCTACTGTATCTGTAGTGGGTAAGTAATACTAATAGTTGAACATTGTCAGTACTTGGATGGGTGCTACAAGGTGCTGTAGACATACCGATACAGGCTTATAAACCTACCGTATCTGTAGTGGGTAAGTAATACTAATAGTTGAACATTGTCAGTACTTGGATGGGTGCTACAAGGTGCTGTAGACATACCGATACAGGCTTATAAACCTACCATATCTGTAGTGGGTAAGTAATCGTTGACCCATGTAAATTTGTAAGTACTTAAATGTGTGACTATCTCGGAATATGAAATGTTTTAGACATCTTTATACAGGCTTATACTTTATAGCCTACTAAATCAGTAGTGGATAAGTAGTAGTTGAGCCTCGTCAATACTTGGATGGGCCACCACGTAAGAATATGAGTTGTAGACATCCTGATAGGTTTATTGTATACTAAATGAGTATTGGGTAAGTAATTGAGACTTGTCAGTACTTGGATGGGTGACTACGTGGGAATGCAAGGTGTCGTAGACATCCTGATACAGGCTTATAAACGAAACAAATCTGTAGTGGGTAACTAATTTGAGCTTCGTCAGTTCTTGGATGGGTGACCACTTAAGAATATGAGTTGTAGACATCCTGATACACGAAACAAATCAATAGTGGATAAGTCATAAGCCATTTCTTAGCCACATCTTTTCCTGTGCTTCCACTGTTCTGATATTAGTGTACCACGTGTATTCCAGGTGTGATGGTGTCACAGTACATACAGAATGTTACGAAGCGGTTGGCGATTGGAGCAGAGTTCTTATACCAGTACGGAAAGCAAATTCCCGGCAACGAAATAGGCATTTACACTTTAGCAGGCCGCTACACAGGTATGTCAGACTGCACTTTACCGTGTAAGTGTTTTGTTTACTACTCTAAGATCTGCAGTATGAGGCGCATTCCAAGTTTGTATTTAGTACTGTAGGACCCCCCCCCCCCCAACTCCTGGTTTGGTCATTCACTACGATGTGGTACGGGGAGGGGGGTGTTCCAAGTTTCCTTGTTTAGTGTTGATCTTACAATACTAAACACTAACTTGGAACATGCCCCACAACACAGATCTTACAATACTAAACACACACACCTGGAACACCCCCCACAACACAGATCTTACAATACACTTGGAACACCTCCCCCCCCCCACACACACACACACCACAGATCTTACTATGCTAAACACACAAACTTGGAACACACCCCACACCACAGATCTTACAATACTAAATGTCTATTCGCCGGTCTACATGTACAAAATAAGATCCCCACTATAGTTGTAATGCCTGATTTCAACTTATTGTCTATATTGTTCATACCATCTCATCATCTCATCCATAAATAGTTTGTATTCACCATAATTGTTAAGGCCGGAAGACCAGCACCTCGGTGCAGGAAAGAAAACCCATATAAACTTGGAATGCACCCCATAACACAGATCTTACAATACTAAACACACAAACTTGGAACCCCCCCCCCCCCACAACACAGATCTTACAATACTAAACACACACACTTGGAACACATCCCACAAAACACATCTTAGAATACTAAACACACAAACTTGGAACACACCCCACAACACATATCTTAGAATACTAAACACACAAACTTGGAACACACCCCCACAACACATATCTTACAATACTAAACACACAAACTTGGAACACCCCCCACAACACAGATCTTACAATACTAAGCACACAGACTTGGAACACCCCCCCACAACAAAGACCTTACAATACTAAGCACACAAACTTGGAACACCCCACCCACAACACAGATCGTACAATACTAAACACACACACTTGGAACACCCCCCACAACACAGACCTTACAATACTAAAGACACAAACTTGGAACACACCCCACAACACAGATCTTACAATACTAAACAGACAAACTTGGAACAGACCCCACAACAAAGACCTTACAATACTAAACACACAAACTTGGAACACCCCACCCACAACACAGATCGTACAATACTAAACACACACTTGGAACACCCCCCACAACACAGATCTTACAATACTAAACACACAAACTTGGGACACACACCCCCACAACACAGATCTTACAATACTAAACACACAAACTTGGGACACACCCCCACAACACAGATCTTACAATATTAAACACACAAACTTGGAACACAACCCACAACACAGACCATACGATACTAAGCACACAAACTTGGAACACAACCCACAACACAGATCTTACAATACTAAACACACAAACTTGGAACACCCCCACAACACAGATCTTACAATACTAAATACATAAACTTGGAACACACCCCACAACACACATCTTACAATACTAAACACACAAACGTGGAACACACCCCACAACACATATCTTACAATACTAAACACACAAACTTGGAACACCCCCCACAACACAGATTCTTACAATACTAAGCACACAAACTTGGAACACCCCCCTACAACACAGATCTTATGATACTAAACACACAAACTTGGAACACCCCCCCCCCCCACAACACAGATCTTACAATACTAAACACACAAACTTGGAACACCCCCCACAACACAGATCTTACAATACTAAACACACACACTTGGAACACCCCCCACAACACAAATTGACAATACTAAACACAAACTTGGGACCCCCCACAACACAGACCATACGATACTAAACACACAAACTTGGAACACCCCCTACAACACAGATCTTACAATAAACTTGGAACATCCCCCCACACCACAAATCTTACAATACTAATATGTTTGTTGTTTTACATCCTAGCAACATCTAAGGTCATACAATACTAAGCACACACACTTGGAACACACCCCACAACACAGACCATACAATACTAAACACACAAACTTGGAACACACCCCACAACACACATCTTACAATACTAAACACACAAACGTGGAACACACCCCACAACACATATCTTACAATACTAAACACACAAACTTGGAACACCCCCCACAACACAGATCTTACGATACTAAACACACAAACTTGGAACACCCCCACAACACAGATCTTACGATACTAAACACACAAACTTGGAACACACCCCACAACACACATCTTACAATACTAAACACACAAACTTGGAACACACCCCCACAACACAGATCTTACAATACTAAACACACACACTTGGAACACCCCCCACAACACAGATCTTACAATACTAAGCACACACTTGGAACACCCCTCCCCCCCTGCCCACAACACAGATCTTACAATACTAAGCACACAAACTTGGAACAGACCCTACAACACATATCTTACAATACTAAACACAAACTTGGAACACCCCCACAACACAGATCTTACAATACTAAACACACACACTTGGAACACCCCCCCTCCACAACACAGACCTTACAATACTAAACACACAAACTTGGAACACACCCCACAACACAGATCTTACAATACTAAACACACAAACTTGGAACACCCCCCCCCCCCCCCCCACAACACAGATCTTACAATACTAAACACACAAACTTGGAACAACCCCCTACAACACAGATCTTACGATACTAAACACACAAACTTGGAATACCCCCCACAACACAGATCTTACAATACTAAACACACACACTTGGAACACCCCCCACAACACAATTTGACAATACTAAACACACAAAGTTGGGACCCCCCCACAACACAGACCATATGATACTAAACACACAAACTTGGAACACCCCCTACAACACAGATCTTACTAATGAAAACACAGTGCTAACTACAAGGAAAGTGCATGAAGGCGTAGCCCTAAGCACTAAGACCAACAGAAATGATGCATTACTAGGATAATAAGGAGGAAATCCGAACAAAAAGCTTGTCGGAAAAAAAATCAACTTATCCGGCGGACTGAACGCATGTGTGCGATGCTACACTTCGTATCATCTCTCACAGCTAAGTACCACTAATTTATGATATATTAACACTCATATACTTTACTTTTACTATTGATGTATGTGTAGGTATGATTACTAATGTATGAAGAACTCTAAAGCTGCCGTAAATTGAGTGAACTGATAAAATCCCCTATTATCACTCACCAGCACTAAATACAACAGGTTTGCCCGACCGTTAAAAAATGGCAACAGCCGCTATAGAGAACTAACACTGACAACAAAATCAAAAATACATTACTAGGATAATAAGAAGAAAACTGCACTGAAAATTTAAAAAAAACTAATATAGAAACTACTAACACCCAAAACCGCAAAGGTTGGCCCGAGAAAAATCAGGTAAAGACTCCTGAGTGCGGGACCAGACCAATCCAGTACCACAGCTGTCCAGCTTTGAAAACAAGCACCCTCACGGGAGCTTATACGTTATGGGCAGAATAAAAAACTTACTAAACACACAAACTTGGAACACCCCCCTACAACACAGATCTTACAATACACTTGGAACACCCCCCACACCACAAATCTTACAATACTAATATGTTTGTTGTTTTACATCCTAGCAACATCTAAGGTCATACAATACTAAGCACACACACTTGGAACACACCCAACAACACAGACCTTACAATACTAAGCACACAAACTTGGAACACACCCCACAACACAGATCTTACAATACTAAGCACACAAACTTGGAACACACCCCACAACACAGACCTTACGATACTAAATACACAAACTTGGAACACCCCCCCCCCACACACACACACACAACACTGACCGTACAATACTAAATACAGAGCATGCTGCACAGTGGGATGAAAAGTTTCCGGGTTTTTTTTTATTTGCCGATTAACGTTAATCAAAGTGTAGAATATACATGGCAGCAATTGGTTAGTTAGAATCCTGTTCTGATATGACCTTAGATGTTATTAGAACATAAAACCCAAATAAGAAAGGGTTAGGTATGGGCCATAACATAGTCAAACCAACGATAGTTGAAACCTGATTTCCGGCATTTTTCCGAGATTCCCTGACGGTGCTAATCCTATCACGGGAAATTCGTGTTTTCTCAGAAATTCGTTGATGGTTTTACCACAGCTTAATTCTACTGGAACCCGCTATGTGGCACCATGGTCTCGTGCAGATTTCCACATTTTTTTGCTGGATACCACTTTTATCCCTGCTTTATCGGCTTCCTGTGTGGGCGATTATGGGTTCGAACAACCGAGACCGAGACAATCCAACGACTTAGTAAAGCAATACTTGTCACTACCTAGCCTGTTCCTCTGCATTACTTAACAAGGACTGGTTGGCTCAGTGTCTGGATAACGTGATTCAGTGGGATATTGTGTCTTCAAGGGGGGGGGGGGCAATATCTCAGTGGAGGATGGTATTTTTAATTCGCCAGGAGTGCGCACTGTTACAAGTCGGTGCGCATTCTGATATTACGTTAGATGTTCAGCGTTTGCACTCTGTAAAAGGGATGGTTGATTAAAAAAACAAACAATGCTCGCCGTGAATATGGCCTGTGCCGCCGACTCGGCGTAAAGAAAGCACAAATCAATCAATCTCTAATCCCGCGCTCCGTCTTCGTGCTTCAGGGGATGACTGGGCGTTGAGCGGTAACCTCACTCCACTGGCAGGCGGGCTTCACACATGTTACTACCACAAAGTTAACGAATGCACGCAGGTTGGCGTTGAGCTGGAGGGGAGTCTTCGCACGCGAGAGTGTACTGCCACTGTAGGCTATCAGATCGACATGCCGAATGCCAACCTTATCTTCAGGGGTAAGTGCTCCTTGATTGATTGATTGATTGATTGATTTATTTATTTTTGTATTTATTTATTTAATATTTTGTGAACCTGGCATCATTCAGCAGAATAAACACTTTTTGAACACCGGGGCTACATCATGGCGTAAATTAAATTAATATCTAAATCCTTTGCTTATTATATTGAAAAATGATGTTCCCTCCCTCCTCGCATAAAACGAAAACAATAGCAAATCTGGATTCCCCGTATAACTTTTTTTTGTCCATATGCTTCTTGTGACCCATTATTTAAAGCTGCATATGTCGATGAAATCATCATATTTGGAAAGCACTGACTTAAATTTGATCGGCTGTATCAACTGAGGTACTGGTACACTATTAAGCGTATTATGCTCGATAGAAGGGAATACTGAGTCAATTTAATAGAAGCTGTTACTGCTGAAGCCCTATGATATCTTTCATGTTTTCACTTCAGTGTCTCCAAAGTTAGCCTTAATAACACAAGTAATTCGAGTTAAAATAACATAGATAATAATGATCAACCTAAAATATTCATCTTTAGAAAAAACAAATGATGGCAAAAAATCGGATTGGAACTTTGTTTCATATCGAGATTCCTGGATATTACTGCAGGATGATGTGATCAGTGTCTTTTCGGAGCGCTACAAATAATTCTGTCTGCGTGTGTTTCAGGCCAACTCGATAGTAACTGGTGTGTGGGCGCTGTTCTCGAGAAGCGTCTGCCACCGCTGCCATTCACCTTCGCACTGAGCGCATTCGCGAACCACGTGAAAGGCACTTACAACTTCGGGATGGGTCTGATAGTCGGGTGAGGCCTGCTGGGCCATTAGACTTTACCTAATTGTACTCTTCCCACCCCGTTATGTGAGCAACTCTGCAAGACGACACTTCTGCACCAACGGTTCACTTCCAATGAAATGTCATCACGCACTGTCGATTGCGCTGTCTTCGACCCACCGATTACCAACATGGTTTCCAATATAATAGTAATATGTCAGTGAATTTTATCAAAACTAATTTATTAAGTCCCATAAAATATCAGTGTGTACTGGGTTTTCTTTTAGACTAAATACTAAACTCAGATTGCGCTTTATATAAATATATATAACCAGTCGAATATTTTGATTTGGGCATGGGGGAGGGTCCCTTTCCCCCTCCCACCCCCAGTGAGTCATTTAGTGATTTGTCATACAAGTCATTGAAAAGCAATACTTAAATACTAAATCGTTAATTACTGGCTGGCATTGGTTAGTTTAACCAAGTGTAATCTGACTTAGTGCTAGTACATACTATCTGGTCTTAAACCCAGTACATACAGGTCTTTAGTGGGCTATGTATGCCCCCAGAACTGACCCCGTTTTATTGAGATATTCAGTTAGAAACTATACCTACGGTCATAACAAAAATGTTCACCTAGGCTCAATTTTTAAACTGCGTGTAATTAGTTTAAAGTTGCATAGTCCGATAGTTTTGAGCTTCTGTAATTTTTCTGAGATAAATATATTGGATTGATCATCATAAATATATTGGATTGATCATTATTATCTACTTTACTTTAATTTGAAGGCACTTTAATTTTAAATAGTAAACTTTTGAGATATTTAAAAAACAAACATGTAACATTTGATACTTCATCGGACTGTGCAGCTTTAATTAATTAATATCTTTTGCAATAAAAATCCGCACTGGCAGTTTAATAGTTAAGCAGATTAATCCGTATACATCTATATACATAGATATATGGGTTATATGTCTATATATTGGTTATGGTTATGTGGGATATATGTGCAATGTATGCATATATATAATATATATATAACACATTGGAAAATTCCCATGAACTGTTTCTTAATTAATAGCAACAGTTAAGGCGGGTGTTCTGTTGTCAACTGCTGAAAAAGTTATCTAGACTTAGACGGTGGGTATCAAGAAATATGCAAAGAAAATTGGAAAAGAAACAACATTTGGTGAAGATCTGATGTCTTGTGGTGAGTCATATATTGGATTGTATGTCTGGGAGCGAGAGTTTAATTGTTGGCATCGAATGGCGAGTGCAAACAGTGTGATATTATGTTGAACAGTTTAGAAGCTACCTAAGTATATAGTTGGCCTTTGGACTTGTAGAACAAAGTTGAACAGTAAACGGATCCCTCCCACCCGATTTTTATCTCAACAGGGATGAAAGATTTCTTGATATCTTTGGTACTTTTCTTTTTCTTTAAAAAAAAAAAAAAGGAGATATTCTAATTATTTTCTTCGTCTATTAGATAAATATCAACGAATTCCAGGAAGAGCAGATACCCTATTGTCTGCGGTTGTTTGTTTGTTGGAGTTTCACGTCCTGGCAACATCTAAGGCCATCAGGACGGGTGGCAGGTGTTGCTGACCATGAGCTTTTTAACTTCATCATTCGTGTCTTTTGACACATTTGATTGTATGCTTTTACACCCTGTGTAAAAGCGGTGGTTGAATGAAAACGGACGATACAATTTAAACACTTCTCTTGGAAAAGCTGGAAATCCTTTTAATAGGCTTTGCATTGTCAGGGAATAACGGAAAATCACTGGAAGTCTTACAGTGCTCTTTATGCACGTTTCCCCTCCCACCACCTGCCTCAGACATCGCGGTGGGGCAGGGTGGTGGTGGGGGAACACGAGGTGCCCGTTTTGGTAGATCGTAGGATTCGAATCCATGGGTTTCAAACCGTGGTCTAGTCAAACCAATGACTTAAAAAATAATACTTGTCACTTCCTAGCCAGGCGCTCGGCATTAATAGAATAGCGCAAGGACTGGTTGGCTCAGTGTCAGGGATGATGCGCGAAAAGGAAGAAGGCAAGGCGGGGGTGGGAAAAAAGAGGCGCTTTATTGAAAACACCTCAGGAAACAAGACAGTATGTACAGGAGAAGGTAAACATAATCTTAAGGCTGGTAGCTGAGGAAAAAAGCAGTATGTACAAGGAAGCGGGGAAAATAAACCTAAGGCTAAGGAGCTCGGGGGGAGCTTCCAGAGTTCGTGGCGAGGGGCGCCGAAGAGCCCTCCACCAGCTATAGGGAGAGTTGGGTGGGTGGGTGGAGAAAAAGGGAGGTTGAGCAGGGAGGACGGCTGGAAGGCGAGTGACTGAGGGAGGCCGGCGGGCGGCCTTATAAGGGACGGAGCGGGGAGGCGAGAGGCGGGGAAGGTGAGAAAGCGGCGGGCAGGGCGGGCAGGTCGAGAGGGAGAAAGCTGAGGGGAGGTGAGAATGCCGGGCGGCGGCAGAGGCGGGGGGAGGTTGAGCAGGGAGGACGGCTGGAAGGCGAGTGACTGAGGGAGGCCGGCGGGCGGCCTTATAAGGGACGGAGCGGGGAGGCGAGAGGCGGGGAAGGTTAGAGAAAGGGGCGGGCAGGGCAAGAGGGCGAGGAGGGAGAAAGCCCAGGGGAGGTGAGAATGCCGGGCAGAGGCGGGGGGAGGGTCTCTTCCTTCCCTCGCATCAAACGTAATGCGAGCATTACGACCAATGTGACTGAGTGGGATATCGGGTCATGGTGCTGGTGGCCTGATTTCCCAGTGGGGCAGCACTATAAAGTCGCCATGAGTGCAGTCACAAGTCGGTACCCCTCCTGATGACCTTAGATGTTGCCAGGGTGTAAAACTCCAAGAACCAACCGTCAGTACAAACTGATCGAGTTCTGACCATATTACTTTTCTTTTTTTTTCTCTTTAAAAAAATAAAATATATATTACATATTTTTTGTCTAAAATTCCTTTCATCCCTGTCTCAACTGAAATAACCGAAATAACCGATGTAATAACTGAACTAATCAAGTAGCTTAAAATCCTCAAAATGGCAAACCGGTAACAAGATGTGTATATAAAAATCAGGGATGCAATCAAATCCGATTTTTGTTGTTCCGATTTAAAAAAACAAATAATGAATGATAGTAAATTCCAAGTAACATTA
Source organism: Branchipolynoe longqiensis (assembly GCA_030323885.1). NCBI lineage: Eukaryota > Metazoa > Annelida > Polychaeta > Phyllodocida > Polynoidae > Branchipolynoe > Branchipolynoe longqiensis. The sequence continues at coordinate 21,824,368 of CM059202.1, forward strand.
TCCTTTAAATTAATATAAAAAAAAGTAATAACCACTATTTGTGAAATACCTCCATAAAGACACTAACAAAATTGCAAAAATTTAGCCAATACAGTTCTGGCTTTAACAAAATTTATTAAATTAAAAAAAGAATTTAAAAGCGCTGAGATTCTGTCAAATGGCACTTGGTAGAAAACTTTAAGATCAACTATGTGTATATATACAGGCATACATACTAGATATCATATATCAATACATCGTGTTCAAATGAGGTATAAAAACTAGCTATATCCCACCTTTGAAAAAATGAAATCAACATTTTTCATTTTCGTTCCCAGATTTTTATACCACAATTAATTTTTATTTTAAATATAAACTATGCTGGCTTGCATCCCTGGTATTAACCAGCTGTATGTTATATATCAGGATACGTCTGTGCTATTATATCAGAAGACTGGTAGTGGCTGACGTAAGGATGCAAATCGATAACCACACAACTTGTACTTTGTTAGTTGACTGGCCTCTACTTTTTCCATTAAATTTTTTTAAAGAATTTCATGGCTCCCGTAAAGCTGGAATTGCTAAGTTTGTTGTGGGTTTTTTGTCTTTTCTTTCTGTAACCTAAAAATTTACAGTGATCCCATATTGAGATTACAGGCCTTCTGTTGGAAGTGCTTAATTCCATTTTAGTTTGCTCTCTTCACTTCAATCGAAACAAATCCTGCAACTCACCATCCATTCTGACCCAGAGTTACTGAATGTTGCATAATGTTTGTTTAACTGATGTTGGTTACTGGGTTTCATTGCGTGAATCACTTTGGTTTGACGTATTTTGGTGAAAGTGGTCAGCGAATTGATAGTACATAGAGCACGTCACATATTTCATGAGTAACTAATTGCGGTCATATTTATACGTTGAATGCATCGCTGTCATAAAACATTGTCATGAGTCAAGTGAGAGGCACAGAGGTGTAGCACGGTGTGCACAGTATCATGATAATTATGTCACAACGCGTATATCAGCGTTACAAGGGACCGTGTCGCTGTATTTGATCAGACAAAGCTGGTGCAGAATGTGTTGTCACAGTAACCTGTATGCTGCTCTAGTAAAGTGCTTTGCAGTGCGTGCTGTCACAGTTTCAGTGTGTACTGCCATAGCATGCTGGCACATTAAATTGTGTCCCAGGAAATACTGTCACAGTGTACAGATGCACGACTGTCACAATAAGGGTCCACACAGTACAGTTTCATAGCTGTCACAGTAAGGTGCCACCCACACATTACAGTTTCATAGCTATGACTGTCACAGTAAGCTGCCACATTGTACACTGATACATGCTGCCCTGTATCTTGCAATTCTACTTTACGCAATGCTTTCAAAAACACCATACAAGTCAATTACTGTCGGAGAATATTAATATCATATGAAAGAGATGATATTCATTCTCTACACAATCTGATTACAGGGCCGTCTTCAGGGAGCGGCTCGGAAAAATTCTGGGCGTAGCGCTAGTCTGAAAGGTATTTAGCTGTCGGTTGCCTCGGAAATGGCAGCCTCTGTAGGGTAAAGACATTTGCAATAGAAAGAACAGCTCTGATTGGCTGAAACCACTGAAAAGTGTTGACTCCGAGGCACACCCTGAATGCAAATTGGCCAAAAAGTTGACTGAGGCATACCCTGAACGCGGCCCCAGGTCGCTAATTCACTTGTGAACTAGAAAAATTGTAGAACGATGCAAAAATGAAAATGACAAAAACTGCGCTCTGTTAGTGAATTAAGACTGCCTCCAACCAAATACTTTGGTTGGTGTCGTGATACGCTGAAGCTGTGGTGACATCTCACCTCATCCCTGCGTGTTATAATTGACACGGTGCTCATTCATATTTATTTGAATCTTGTATTTTATGGCATTGAAACATCTTTAAAGTTGCGCAGTCCGATGAAAACAAATTTTTCAAAACCAAAACACCCATCTAGATTTCCTTCTATATGTTTAACTTGGATACTGGTGCACTTGATGCTGCATAGAAGGGCCTAATAAGTCAATTTGATAAAAAACCTGTTACCTCAAGCCTATGGTGTCAAGAGTTTTGAAGTGCTTGCCAAAAATTTATTTGTCGTTTTCACTTTCAAAAATCTCTGTGTTAACCATAAGTAGGTTATAGCGATTAAGTTAATGTGTTAGGGTCACTCTCCTGAAAACTGGCCAGAAGTGTCACATGGAGAGTTAAAATCTAATATTTACAACCAAAACGTTTATAATTCAAATGAAAGCTGGACATCTCCCCTTTACATCTATGTAAAATATAAATTGATAAGATAAAAAAATAACGGTCTAGTCCATGATTAAGCTATGTCTTATGGCAGTATAACATGTGTTGCTCAAATGTAGCACATGTTTAGGACACCATACAGTCTGCTTAATAAAAATTTAAGCAGAATTAAATAATTTCATACTTAGAAGTACATTAATTATGGCATAATATACAGAAATATGTAGTGCTTATATTGATTTAAAAAGAGGTAATTCCCAGCCATGCTTTATTCACTGAATAATTAGTGTACAATATTTGTGTGGCATCCATACACCACTGGTTACATCTGTGATGGAAATTTGTAATGTTATTGCTGAAGACATAAAATAATTTTTTGTTTAATATAATTTAAGCATGCACACATTTGAATAAATACTTCGGGTGTGACTGTTGCCAGTAATAAGAGTAATCAGGTGTGACTGTTGTCGGTGATAGTCGTCAGGTGTGACTTGTCTGTGATAGTCGTCGGGTGTGACTGTTGCCAGTAATAGCAGTCATCAGGTGTGACTGTTGTCAGGGATAGCAGTCATCAGGTGTGACTTTTGTGCCACACATGCCTGATTGTTAATTACCAGCCACAAACCAGTAACTAGGAGCTGTCTCTTAATTACCAGCCACAAACCAGTAACTACGAGCTGTCTCTTACTTACCAGCCACAAACCAGTAACTAGGAGCTCTCTTACTTACCAGCCACAAACCAGTAACCAGGAGCTCTCACCAGTCACAAACCAGTAACCATCTCTTACTTACCAGCCACAAACCAGTTACCAGGAGCTGTCTCTTACTTACCAGCCACAAACCAGTAACCGGCTATTAATCCTGTGCAATGCATGAGCCTCGTTCTGAAACCGGTTTGTTTTCTCTCTATTTAATTAAATGCTATGAACATCAACTGCCTTTTGTGTATGCTCTGGTTTGTTTATGTTGGGTTTTAGGTACCTTGTACCTTATTGACGTTGATTGTGGCCACAAAGTATGTAATCTTGTCTAATTAGAAGTGATTAAAAAAAATATGTACATTTTATTTGCCTGTGCTTTCTTTAACATTTTTATTCTATTTACATAGTATTTATTTACATGCGTTCTTTTATTACGAAGTGATTTGTTTTACTTCCTTTTCAAAAATGTGTGCTCCTGCTGGCTCTATAGTGCTGCACCACTGAGACACCGGGCCATCGGCACTAGACAACATTCCACTAAAACACTAAAACACCTCGCATACTGATACCATCAGAGATGAAAGTGGTTTCCGACCAAATGAGGCGATCGTGGCGCCACCTGGCGGGTTCCAGAAGAATTAACAGCGAACTACCGCAAAACTGCATATACCCTCCCCACCCCCACCCCCACCCCTGTACGGTGGAATGGAGATCCTGCAGGTTAGTTGTTGGAGTTAACAAGTTCTATTAAATTGCTTCAGTATACCCTTCTATGTGGCAACAAATTATTAATAAGTGCACCAGCACCTAAGTTAGAATAATGTAGAATCAAATCTGGATAATTTTGATTTTGAAAATTAGATTTGACATCGGACAGCTCTAAGCCATTCATGAAAATACCAAATTATCCTCAATTAAGGACAGTCAACAATGTTCAAATATCTCCTCGCCGAATTCACTCCTCGGGCCATGTCACGAGGCAGTAAGCCGACAGTGGTGGAGACGAAACTTCTTTTTATTATTACCTTGTTTGCCACCTCGCATTCAGCGAACAGCCAAACAAACAAGTCGCATGTGACAAAAATAGAATAAAAAGCACAACTCTCTGACTTGCATTAAATTTCCCATGGTTCAATTGTCTTTGTTGTTTTACGTCCTAGCAACATATAAGGTCATATCAGGACGGGCCTCATGATTCTGTAACAATACTAAGGCCTATGATTGACAGTCTGCTTTTTTTCATGGGGAAATCTGCGAAAACCTGATGTGCATCTTTCTGGTGGTATCTAAATAACCCATCCAAGCGAGGTTTTCAAACACAGCCGACATTTCTTTCTTGGAGCTTTCCCAGCAAACCACACATACACACAACTCACGAATTTGGCTAACCATTGTCAACAAGTCTATCCTTCTTGAAGTAACCAACAGTTCTGTCCCACCTAGCGGATCTAAGTGGAACCTAGCTGCTATTTATGACGTCACAGTAGGGACGGCCAGCATTTCCATCTTGAAAGTGGAATCCCACCTAGCGGATATCACTGAAAACTGCTGTCAGTTTGTTGCAGGGATGAAAGTGGTCTCCGGGGGAAAAAAAAGTGGAAATGCTGATATTCTCCCATAGGTTTAGCATTGTCAGGGTAACGCTGATGGTGTTGCAGCATAAAGCAATGCATTAGTATATACTTATAGTGTTGCAGCCTTTGAACAACATAATAGTATACACTTATAGCTACAGGAAAAATCCCGGAAATCCACGACATAGCGGAGATCTTTCATCCCTGTGGTTGATTGTTGGAGTTTTACATCCTGGCAACATATATGGTCATATCAGGACGGGTACCGACTTGTGACTGCACACTCATGCAACTTTATAGTGGTGCCCCACTGTGAAATCAGGTCACCAGTACCATGACCTGATATCCCACTCAGTCACATTATCCTGACACTGAGCCAACCAGTCCTTGTCCTATCCTATTAATGCTGAGTGCCTCGCTAGGAAGCGACAAGTGTCAATTTTAAAAGTCATTGAACTCCCGACCTTCCGAACGGGAAGCCTGCACTCTACTGATCCGGCCACTGTGTCTGGTTTTCATTTCATGTAAATTATAATAAAGCGGTATTAAACCAATAGCAGTTGGGATGATCGAGTTTGTGCCAAGCGCTATCTGGACAGCTTTATACAGCATAGCTAACTCGCTTGGAGAGGAGTCACCGCCTGCACTTCTGGATTAGAGGATTATTCTCCCCACACCGAACAACCACCCCCACCACTACCACCACCTCGCTCCCATGTCTAACTAGTGAACACAAGCATGGTTGGGTTAAGTGTGAGAGTAGTACACGAGTAGATGTCAGGGGTTATTGACCGACACAGGTCATTGGTCGATGCAGGTCATTGGCCGATGCACATCATTGGCCGATGCACGTCATTGGCTGGCACAGGTAATTGGCTGACAGGTAATTGGTAGACAGGTCATTGGCCGATGCAGATCATTGACTGATGCAGGTAATTTCTGACAGGTCATTGGCAGGCACAGGTCATTGGCTGATGCAGGTCATTTCTGACACAGGTCATTTCTGATTGGCTGACACAGGTAATTGGGTGACACAGGTCATTGGCCGACACAGATCATTGGTCGACACAGGTCATTGGCAGACACAGGTCATTGGTCGACACAGATCATTGGCAGACAGTTCATTGGCGGACACATCATTGGCAGACACAGGTTACTGACATAGATGGTGCTGAAGGCAATCACGTGCTGCTTCATGCAATGCATAGTTAGTATTAGATAAAGGATTCACCCTGTACTTGCAGTACGGGTGAATACATACCAACGCTATATAAAAGCTGTCGAAAAAGCGGGGAAATGCAATGAGAGCCTAAATTCGCAATCTAAGAAGCAACATTTATTCTTTTTTTGTATTGAGGCTGTATTTATTCTGCCCATAGCATGTAAGCCTGGGTACCCAGGCTTGTTTTCAATGCTGGCCAGCTGTAGTGTTGGTGTTGTCTTACCAAACAGTAGCTGCTGATAAGTTATTTGAGTGTCTGCATTTCAGTAGCATATAGATAGTATGTTGGTACGTTTAGTAGGCTGTTAGTTTTTTTGGGCCCTCTTGGCATTGTATTTTTGTTCTATTCTTATTACTGTGTTAGTTGTTTTGTTAAGGTTCTTTATATATGTTTTCATATTTCCCCGCTACCTTTGAGTTGAAAAATATAATAAAACATATAGTTTAATAGAATTTAAAGAGGAAATCAAAGGCGTTCTATGGCTGCCATCTTGTCTTTTTGCATTCTCTCCCATTTCACCAAATCTATGCCAATATAAGTACCCATTTGATACTGGAGCCAGGCATTCTACTTCCTGTTCCACACTAAAGCTATTTTCGCCCGTATTTAGACTACGTTGTCGTTCACCCGTGTACTGCGAGTACAGGGTGAATCTTTTATCTAAGTTAGTATGGGTTATAAAACAAAACCCAGTCTTAAATCTGTCGCTTTTGACTCGCTCTGGCACTTTCTAAGGATCGAGCAAGTTAGGTTATGACAATTTTTGGCGCATGCAGTCACAGACAGAATCAGGAAGAGGTCATTTGTATTTGATAGAGAGCTGGTATAAAAATATCTGTTGGAATTTCCCATGTAGGACCTAGATTCATACACGACTCTTCCACACACCTCCCATACTGGGACTAGTGGGAGTTAGAACCTGACTTGGCAGTAATCGTCTCCTAATCGTCATCCAATTGTGGAATAGCATCAAATTGTGGAATAACAGATTAAATGGAAAGCCACTTTGCGACTATTTGAGCAGTTGTTCCAGAGTACCCATCAAGAGACCGCAGCCCACAAGAGACAGATGAGTAGTAATACGTTCATTCATATAAATCAATTTGAGCACATTACATTATTTAACCTCGCGCTTTCCCCCCTTTCCTTTGTCTAGTTCATTGACAGCAACCATTTCTTCCTGTGCTAACTTCATCCGCACGTTCTCATCATACAGATCTACCCAGTGCGACCGAATGTAAGCTTCGGCTGGGATCGTGTGACTGAAGTCTGTGTTCATTAGTTGATTGCACACTGCCTTTCCCTTATCAGTCAACACCACTTGCGACAGGCAGTGCATCACCACCGGTGACCTGTACCGTGGGTTCCAATTAGGCATCAGCCAATCAGAGGGTAGCACATGCACGTGCTCCGCCACCGTCCGGTTGAAAGCAATCTTGTATAGTTCGAGGACATCACCGAGGAAGAGCGCACCAACACTCTTCTCGACGCGCTCCATCTCAGGCTCGATGATGCTGTCATAGGGCTGGTAGGTCTCTAGCATCTCGAGGACAAAACCAAGGAATGGATGACGCGGGGAGCATGCCATGAATGAGTTCACAACATAGTTTGGGGCAGTGAGGTTGAAGAGCACCGCCTGATGAACCAGCGGTTGCTCGGTCAGCACGCAGGAGTAGCGCTCCAGCAGCAAATCCAGCGACTTCAAACTCTCGAGGTCAACGTCAGCAAACACACCACCGTAGTGGTAGAGGATGAAGAAGCGGTTCACTGTGAAGCGGTGCAGTTCCGTGGTGTAGTTTTTGTAGAGATACTCGTACCTCTGAAACTCTCTGTGTACAAGATGGCTGCCACCATTGCTCGTCCAGAACAGGTGGCGCCACTGTGGGTGATTCTTCCGCCAGGATTTTATAGGATGGGTGAACTGGATAAGAAAGGCAACAAAGCAAAACAGCAAATTTACACATTCTCATCATCTCCATAGTTTCACTTATTTATTCATTTTAGTTTACGATAATTTCATGTCACGAGTGGTAGAAGTTGCTAGGATGTAAAACTCCAATAAACCAAACTATTTCAGACGATGGGGAATGAGCAAAATAATGCCAACTTTAAAGCTGTCACTGACAGTGATACTATCTTCCTTAAAAGACTATAGACGATTTCCACTTCCAAGCCGCCCTCTGATGGCAGTGGTAAGAACGTATGTGGTGGGTAGCAACTCACTGTGCAGCATGGTCTGAGGAAAAGGTGTGATGATTTCCACCACCAACCTGTCCTCTGATGGGCTTGTTTATTTGTTGTTTTACGTTTTAGCAGCATCTAAGGTCATATCAGGAGGGTACCGACTTATGACAGCGTACAATCGTGGCGACTTTATAGTGCTGTCCCACTGGGAGACCAGGCCACAGGCACCATGACCTGATATCCCATACATTCATTATCCTGACACTGTACAAACCAGTCCTGGTCCTATCCTATTAATGCCGAGCGCCAGCCTAGATAGCGATAAGTATGAATTCTATAAGTCGGGGGGATTGTTTTGACACGGCTGGGATTCAAACTCCCGACCTTCCACACATGAAACCTGTGCTCTACCGATTCGGTCACTGCACCTGGTCTCCTCTGATGGGAGTGGCAAGAACTTATGTTGTGGGTAGCAACTTACTGTGCAGCCAGCTCTGTGTAAAAGGCTTCATAGAAGATTTCCACTACCAACCTGCCTTCTGATGGAAGTGGCAATAACCTATGTTGTAAGCAGCTGCTTTCTGCACACACCCTATGGCAAAGCTTTACTGCAATCTCAAGGTCCGTACACATGTGAAGATATGGAATTCAAGGCTATTTCAAGGTTGTTTTGATAGGAATTCAAGACTATTTTCAATTGGATTTCAGGGGGAAAACAATCGTGAATGACAATTTCAGAGTAATTTAGTTCAGAGGGGAGAGTTTAATGGAATTTTAGGCTTTTCAAGACTAATTACCCAAAATAGGTTAAATTTAAGGCTTTGCAAGGCCTTGAAATGGTGCAAATGAAGACTTGTCAAGACTTTCCAGGCCTCGTCGAACCATGTAATCTACTCGCACCTGAACAAGTATTTCACTAATACGGAAAGATCCTCCACTGGTAACAACAGTACACCAGAAGAACGTTGAAAACTAGTTGTTGCTTGCCAGGATATAATAACCCAAACAAACAACAAAACAATAACTAACTGTTGCAACCATCGGTACACTACAAGCTCTGTATACTTATTTTTTTGCCCTTTTTAAGAACATCAAATAAATTAAAGGCTTTTGGATACAAAAACACACCACAATTAACCTGGTCCCGTGGTCTTTTATTCACAGAGGCCGCCAATGTTGATGCACTCAAATGGCAACCAGCGTCGTCTACATTGGGTACTGAAACCGACCACACCAATATCCAAATAGGCAATGTCGGATCTTGCTTTAATCGGATTATGCAATTTTAAACACACACACACCAACACACTCATATTCACTCTCACACAGACATACTCTCACACACAAACACACACCCACACACCCACACTCCTATGTCTAGTCACTCTCACACAGACACACACACTCACACAAACAGATTCTTACTCATATCCTCACACACACATACACCCACTCATACTCACTCTCACAGAAACTCTCACACACACTTTCTCACCTTCACATATTCACTCATCCTCACACACTCCCTCATACACACTCACACATTCATTCGCATACAGACACACACACTTTACACCTACACACTCACACACACTTACACTTTACACCTAGACACTCTCACACAGACACATACACAGGCCCACTTACACAGCCACACATACACACACACACCTACACACACACTTACACACACTCACTCCCACACACTCACGTACATACTTACTCACACACTCACTCTCACACACACACACACTTACGCGCACACACACACGCACACTTTTAACAAAACCGTATGTGTCTGTGTTCTTACCTGCTCTGGCACATAACTGATCTTCCAGCTCTGGTGGATAATCTTGGAAATGGCCCTCGGGCCCTGTCCGGCCGCCACCGTCCAGCCGTCGGCCCCCCGCAGTGCCCTCACCCTCGCCCGGCCCTCGTCGCTGAAACCACCAGTCCAGTTCCCCGCCGCCACCAGCGGCCACTTCCGGTCGGCACCAGACGGCGCCACCCGCATCATCGCAACGCCTTGGTCGCCCAAGGAGGCAGGCCGCGTTGTCGTCACCGGTTGCCGTGGCAACGTCCTCTGATACAGGGGAGTCTCGGGCACGCTTACGGCGACCTGGCGAACCTTCATCGTGTTCCCGTTGTAGTGCAGGGCGTAGGAGAGGTTCAGCAGGCTCACGTAGATGAAGGAGCCGAGCAGGAAGCCGAGCGAATAAAAGAGCAAAAGCCGGCGGCGGGACGGCGAATCGGGGCACAGCTTCATCGTGGTGATGGCCAAGGCACCCCACAGGCACCGGTCGCACCGGTCGGCAGCCACTGACCGCCTGGCACTTGATGCGGCCAGGGCAAACGGTCGGCACAGCATGTGGTGGAGGAAGCCGACGAAGCTGACCAGCACTTCGCCCATCAAGTAGAACGCCTCGTCCACCTGTTCCTTCCAGTCCATTTCCGGTTCTGAGTCATCGCTTAGTAACACTATAGCATCTGGCGCAGGACAGTCGCCGAACTTCTGGTTGTCTCTGTCGTGGTGCGTTTCTTTGACGCGCGGCGGCGCCACCGCCGAATGCTGCGGGAAATCCCCATCAGGTGGCGACGGCGGAGCGTCGGCGAGGGACGGCGGGGCATGACCTGGGGAGGTCATCTTGTAGCTGTACTGGAGTGGGGAGGGGGGGTTGCCTAATGCACCAGGCCAGTCAAGCATTCATCTTCGATTAGCTGCTTCCCGGTTAATCAGCCGACTGATTGATTGAATTGATTCATCTTGATTGTCACATATTCATTGTTATTTAAGTCATCAAACAGATTAATTGCTCTTGATTCAGGTCATGAATCAAAATAATAAACCACCCACTTTTGATTGAGATCCAACATCTAATTGATTAACCTTTCATTTTAACTGAGGTCATGCATGCAATTGACTAGCCATTAATTTCAATTCAGGTCATGGATCAAAATGATAAACCATTGTTTGATTGAGGCCATCCATCTAAGTGATTGACCACTCATTTTAATTGAGGTCATGCATCGCACTGATTAGCTGCTGATCCTGATGGAGACAATGCGTTACATTGATTAACCGCTGATATTGATTGCGATTTTGTATGATGCCAATTAACCATTAATCTTGTGCTTCGACTCACTAAGTAGTTGTGCCACACTCGAGGAGCATCTGCAAAAGAAAGATTAATGACTAGGAGTTGAAAATTGATATTTTTGATAAGGCAGGGTTAATACCCATTTGGACACATACAATTCCAGGACTTTATCAAACTTTCAGTGAAAAATTCCAGGACGTTTTTTAAAGATGTTTATTAAATTAAAGTTCCCCGAAACATGGTCGTTTTCATAGTCGATTCACTGTGTATGGTGTGGAGTGTAAATAAGCATAGCAATAACAGCGAACGTATGTATAGTTTTGATATAAAAATCATGAGACAGGCATGCTTATTTGTTTGTTGGAGTTGTATATCCTGGCATCACCTAAGGTTATATCTGGACGGGTACCCACTTGGGACAGTGCACATTCATGGCGACTTTATATTGCTGACCCACTGGGAGACCAGCCTGCCGGCATTATGACCTTATATCCCACTCACATTATCCTGACACTGACTTAACCAGTCATTGCCCTATCCTAACAATGCCGAGCGCCTAGGAAGCAACAAGTATCAATTTTGTAAGTAGTTGGTTTGACTCGACCGGCAATCAAACTCCCGACCTGGTGTGTGGCGAGTTGTGATGAGATGGGGTGGGGTGGGGATGTGTGAGGTAAGGAAAACAAAATTCTAGGTAAAATTCAATATCATTCTTTCTAATTAAAAGCATAATTGTTTAATAGGTTATAGGTGGCATAGTCCTGCTGTCCTCAAGGCCAAACTCTCCTTTTATGTTTGTAAAAACATCATGCATGCTGTTGCCATACAATTAAATGTGTTGGATTGTCGGTGGGAACTGACACCCAATACATTAAGGGGGAGGCTCCCCCCCCCCCACCTTTTTCTTTTTTTAGTGATGGTCTGTGTATGCTCAGTGTAAACGGAGAAGTGGTCTACGCACTGATTCTGAATCTCTGCATATAGACTGCGGTATGCTAGCGGAACAGTAAGACTTGCTCAGTTCTGAGAGTCAGAAGACGACCAGTCGTTTCTGCAATGACGACGGGTGATGTTTCGAGCCTTGGTTAGTCACCAAAAGAGTTATGCTTAGTTTCGCATGCCGTTACAAAAGCAATTAAATCAGCTTTCGAATAACACCAGAGTTGTTGGGTGTAAATATATTGCAATATCTGGTGATTTAAATTTTAAGAATATTTGTCATGCCAAAACAAGTTACTTTTCATATTTCTCCTTGCCTCATATCATTAGAAAACTGATAGTGTAAGCTTTCCACTCATCCTAAAATTTATATGTAACCTGTATGCACCCAGAGTATATCGCTGCTGAAGGTAGCGAGTTTATACTGTACAGCCCAATGACTTATAAAATAGTTCGCTTCCTAGCCTGACGCTCAGCATTAATAGGATAGGGAAAGAACTGGTTAGCAGTGTCAGGATAATGTGACTGAGTGGGTTATTAGGTCATGGTGCCAGCAGCCTGATTTCCCAGTGGGGCAGCACTATGAGTGCACTATGAGTGGGGCAGCACCATGAGTGCACACTGTCACAAGTCAGTACCCGTCCTGATATGACCTTAGATGTTGCCAGGACATAAAACTCCAACAACCAACCAACTGTACAGCCAGAAGTAGTGACCTGCATGTAATTGTGTACACTTATGTTTTTCAAGTGTATTTAATCTAGTGTATTATTAACACAAACCACACAGCAGTCAGGAGCCCGTCTTCCTCATTATAGACCTATACACTTCATAATATAGGTTGCCTGTCCGTAGAGTTAAAGTTGCATAGTCCGATGGGTTTTGAGTTTCTGTTGTTTTCTGAGATAAACATATTAGGGTGATCGTTATAATCTACTCTACTTTCACTTGAAGTAACTTTTTCTTTAAATAGCTAAATTTTGAGATATTTGAAGTGAAAACAAGCAAAATTAGTTTTGGCAAACTCTGACACCATAGGTTTCTGCAGTAATAGGTTCTATTAAATTGCCTCAGTATTCCCTTCTATGTGGTGACAAATGTTGAACAAGTCCACCAGTATTTAAGTTAGATATATAGAATCAAATTGAGATACTTGTTTTAGTTTTGAAAATGTTATGCTTCATCGGACTATGCAGCTTTAAAAGCAATTAAAAACACTAATTTACTTAAAGCTGCATAGTCTGATGAAGCATCACATTTTCAAAACCAAAGCAATTATCCCGATTTGATTCTACATATCTAAGTTAGATAGTGATGCACTTATTATAAATATTAAGTATTTGTTGCCACATAGAAGGGAATACGCAGTCGATTTAATAGAACATGTTACTCCAAAAGCATATAGTGTCAGAGTTTTGGCATGCTTGCTCAAATTATTTCGGCATGCTTGCACTTCAAATATCTCAAAAGTTAGCCATTTAAAATAAAAGTTACTTCAAACTAAAGATAGATTATAACAATCAATTTAATGTATTTATCCCAGAAAATGACAGAAATTCAAAACCATCAGACTACGTGACTTTAATTTACCCAGCGACTCGCCACATGTCAGTGGGTTGCCACTACATACTTTAAAGCTGCATAGTTCGATGAAATCATCAAATTTTCAAAAGCAAAACAGTCATCTAAATTTGAACCTACATATCCAACTTAGATACTGGTGCACTTATTAAGCATTTGGTGCTACCTAGAAGGGCATACTGAGTGAATTTAATAGAACCTGTTACTGATGAAGCCTATGGTGTCAGAGTATTTGTGTGTTTGCCAAAAATTAATTTGATATGTTTGCACTTCAAATATGTCAAAACTTAACTATTTGAATAAGAGTTAGTTCAAACAAAAGTAAGGTAGATTATCAAAATTAATTTGATTTATTAATCTCAGAAAAATGAGAAACACAAAAACATCAGACTATGCAACCTTAAGCACGAAAGGGAATGGGGTTCAGATTGCATTGTTAATATCAAAAAGCTAATTGAAAATCTAAATTTGGATGATTTGATAGATCTAAAGACATAAAATATTTACTCATATTACAGTTAAACTAGACTTACCTTAACTTTACGTATAACTAAGATTCTTGCGAATCTTATGAATTCGAAGACAAGGATCAGGGGAGATATAAATAGCCTGTGCCAGTCACATCACAGTGAGCCTCTGTAGTATGAAGATTGTTTGTTTGTTGTTGTTTTACGTCTGAGCAACATCTAAGGACATATCAGGATGGGTACCGACTTGTGACAGTGCACACTCATGGTGACTTTATAGTGCTGTCCCACTGGGAAACCAGGCCGCCGGCACCATGACCTTGTATCCCACTCAGTCACATTATCCTGACACCAGTCCTTGCCGTATCCTAATAATGCCGAGCGCCTGGCTAGGAAGCGACAAGTATCAATTTTAAAGTCAGTGGTTTGACTCGACCAGGGTTCGAACCCATGATCCCATGGTCTACCAACACAGGAGACGAATGCTCTAACTCATTCGTCCATCCCGTTTGGCCGCACAATTAGGTTGTTCGGGTCTTTAGATACACCTTGCTGGCTACTGACAGTGTTTGCAACAACGGGAACAAGGGTTGGCACGTCCAATGCGGGCCTCGCCTTTCAGGATCTTCCGGACCACTTGGGGTAGGATTCTGAATGTTGGAAAACAATACACAAACCATTTATTCCAGTTGAAAGTAAATGCATCCGTGCGCCAATTTGACGGTTCCGGATTCCAGCTCGAATATTTATCAAGTTTAAAGTTTAGACGAGAGGCGAACAAATCCACGTCTGGTGTAACAAACATGTAACAAATATCCTGAAATATGTCAGGGTTTAACACCCATTCCAAATGGTCCTTGAATTGCCTAGAGCGTAAATCTGCTAGTGAATTTTCAACTCCCGGGATGTGGGTAATTGTTAGCCAACAGTCATTGTCCTGGGCCCACCCATTGCCAAATTTCAATTGCTAGCTGTAAACAATTATGCGGATCGGGTTCCGCCCATATTCTTTACATATGCTAGGGCTGTTGTACTATCTGTCAATATTAGTATGTGCTGCCCCGTGCGTACACATAAGATCTTCAGACCAAATAGAATCGCTCTTAATTCTAGCACATTTATATGTGCAATTTCTGCTTCCAGCCAGCGACCTCCCATTTGACATGTTGCTGTATGGGCACCCGAGCCTGACATAGAGGCATCAGTAAATAACTCTCTATCTGGGTCTGACGTTCTAATTTTTCTAGGAACAAACAAATATCTCCTCCACCAATACATATCCTCCAATCCTTCCGAGGAAATCCACGTCTGGGCATAACAAAAATCACCTTTTTTACGTTTTAAGGCCCTTATCTTATCTTGCTCTAATGATTTATAGTGTGCTCCTCCGTATTCTACCCACGGAGTGCAAGCCACCATAAGACCAATTAACCCCACCACTTGTCTAATAACTGGGTTTTCTTCACCTCTTCAGAAACTTTCCCTTCTTTTCTTGAATTAACGATACTGTTGTGACTCACCTGTAGTCCTGGTGTAGTTCGCTCCAGGGCTGGGAAGGATGAGTCTAATTCCTAGTTTATAGGTTGTGTGGACATGTTGTCCATTCTCCAGAAGTCCAGCTACTTAGCCCCCCTGGTCTACACAGGGGTCCTGGCTAACTGCCCTTTATCACACGGGGCACTCATGCACCTAAGAGTCTTGTAGGCATGGCAGGCTCGTGCCTATAAGAGTACCTGGGGTAACCCCTGCCTCAGCCTGCTTCAATACTGGGCCCTACCTAGGCCGCCACAATACTATCATTTCAACGGAGTCAATAAGGAACCCCCAAGATACCAGTTTGGTGTGAGGTACTAATTCAGATTTTTCCCTCTTTATAACAAATCCTAATTTTTGGAAAGGATGGACAATGTCCGAAACGGCTTCTAGGCACTTTTCCCTCGTATTCCCCATAATGAACTATCATCAATATACGGGAAACAGATATGGCCTATCTCACCAATTTCGGCATGAGAGGCTTTAACAGTTTTGTGAATACTCTGGGACCATTAGGTAATGCTTGATACTCGTACAGATTTTCTTTCCACCAAAATCTCCAAAAATATTTGTGTGACTCAAAAATGGGTATGGAATAATAGGCGTCCGTTAAATCAGCACTAGCCATCCATGTCCCATGATTTATCAAATGTAGCGCTGTATTCAAGCTGTACATTTTAAAATGTTCATATCGAATTAATTTGTTCAGTGCTGTGAGATCCAAAATCATATGAAATTTTCCATTAGACTTAGGTCGTAAAAATATATTTGAAGTCCACTCATCTGCCACTGGTCTCACCAATTTCAAAACATTTTTATGACATAATGGCTCTAACTCATGTTCAATGAATTGTGACTCGTCCACCCCCATTTTGCATGGGTGTGGGGTCCATCCCTGTATGGGTTCAAATAAGAAAGGGATTTGTAAACCTTGTACACAATTAATAATCCAAGGATCAGAAGTAATTTCCTTCCAATTGTCTATAAAATTACTAATATTCCCCTCTGTAAATTTGGGGTGACTACTCATCTCAACTGTTACTCGTTCACTCAAGTGAGTGTGTGGGATTACTTGAGAAAATTCCTCGTCTGACCGCCGGTGGCACTGCCACGGCCTCAGCCTCCCTTTGGTGCCGACTGGTAATTAGGGGCTGCGTAACTGCCTGGCTTATTATAGGTCTGGCCTTGATTGCCCTGACGAGCATTCCATGATGGGTATGGCATACCTTGTGTCTGCCCCCTCGGCCCCTGAAGTACTGGCCCCTGAATCGTCTACCGAGTGAAACAGTCAGAACTATGCTTCCCCTTTTGCTTGGTCTAATGAGGTGTTCATTACTGTATCTGCGGCCCTCACACTCTTAATGACCTGTTTATTCTTATCCCCCAGATTCTCGCCTAACAAATGCTCAGTGGGAATCACTTTCTCTCCATATTTATCCACCTTACATTTAATTACTTCTTTGCCTAGTGGGTTATTCACTACTTCACTGACATTCAACATCCTGTTGGCCGTTAACTGGGTGTGCGCGTGTACGAGCACTTTTATAGCATCCTACATAGGTGTAGCCTGCTCATCTAGCTCATTATATCCTTTTCCCCTGGACAGGATAAGAACTATGGTTGGTGCTATGGCCGTAAGGGCCTCTACGATGCCTTTAGTCGCCCAAAGCATCCCTTCCTCAGCAAGTTTTCGCCCCTCTACAAACTTAATCTCGTCAGTGAGGGCCTGCACTCTCGCCTCTGGGGTAGTCTTGATCCTTGTGTACTGCTTAGCTATATCATTAATCGCTTTCTTAGCCTTAGTGTATGTGTAAAAATGAGCGATAGCTCCTGCTAGATTATCATCCAGAGTAATCCTCTCTTTTACTGCTTTACCTAACTTCTTATACAAATCCTGCAACTTTGAGTAAAGATTACCCTCTTTAATATCATCTGATAAAATAAACACTTTACGTGACTCAGTTTTATCTGCCTGACGCTGACTAGACCCTGCTGCACTAAATGGAGCAGTAGGCTCAGCACTAGCTTTCTTAGTAACAGGCGGATGAGTGATTTTTTTTCTAGCAGCGTGTGTGGTGCGTCCACCATGGTGGCTGCTCGCTCTGTTTGTCTGTCTCCCAACCAAAGTCATGTGGGTCGGTTGACAATGGCCAACCTTCAAATGCTTGGAGGAACCCGAGTTGGTCCTGTGGCCACTGTCCAGCTCTTTCTCTGGCTGCATTTGTTGCATTGCGTTAGTAGTCTCAGGCTCAGTAACTACTTCTGCCAACGTCTTATTTACGTCTGCTTGCCTTTTCTGCTCAGATCGGGGGATCCGAACCCATGGGTTCATGTGTTCGAACCCTGGTCGAGTCAAACCAACGACTTAAAGATTTATACTTGTTGCTTCCTAGCCAGCTGCTCGGCATTATTAGGCTAGGGCAAGGAGCGGTTGGCTCAGTGTCAGGATAATGTGACTCAGTGGGATATCAGGTCATGGTGCTGGCAGCCTGGTCTCCCAGTGAGGCAGCACTATAACATCACCATCAGCGCATACTGTCACAAATCGGTACCCGTCTTGATATGACCTGAGATATTGCTAGGATGCAAAGCATCAATAAACAACAAACATGTTAAGCCAAGAACAAAAGTATTCAATGCCAATATATTTCCAGTGCCATGTAGTTTTAAAACTGGGTTTCACATATTTGGTTTCAACATTACTTTGGTGATAAGTCAAATAATTATTGTTGCCTCTATGTGTTGAGTATGTTACCAACACCACATGTATTTAATCAATCTCACAAAATGTACCAAAAGTATGCTTGTAGTTACATGAGTACATACATAGGCCGCATTCTTCTCGGTCAAATTCTTCATTTCTTTAAAGAGCAAACTCATCTCCGCCAACTCTTTTTCGGGTGGTATCCTGACTGCTGCGTTTAGGTGTCTGGGCCGGTGCCGCATGACTCGGTGTGCCCGGTAAGTCGGGCACGCTTACCGTCAATTTAGTCTTAGTGGCAACTTCTTTTTACTCAATAGTTGCACGTCCGGATCCAAATCACTTATAGTTATAGGGTGTGATTCTGCCCAAGGTAAGTCAGTTGACGACATTTTCACTAACATCAAGCATTCAAGTGGCCCGAAGAAGACCTGGCAGAGGTATATCCGGTTTACTATAGACGAGCTGTGTGTCTCTTGTCACAGAAGCCTGCTAGCGAATGTACCTGCAACGAGAAGTTGCAAAGAATTGGTAAAGTAAAAGAATACTTACCGAATTGTAGAACTTGCCTACACTATGTAGTATACGTATATCATTTATGTTCCATCTCGCTCAGCTGGGTACCACACGTGCTGCTGGTCCGACTGCCGGCCCGTGACTGCCTGGGACACAACTGGTTCAGGCTATAATTTATATCTCCCTGGGACTTGGCTTCCTGTATTCGGAAGATGGTGTAAGAATCATAGATATGCATTATGTAAACATTTCATGGTTGGAGGAACTTTGTTTTTTGGCCTATTTCTATGTGCAGACAAACAAGACGGGATGGCCGAATGAGTTGAGCATCCATCTCCTGTTTTGGGAGATCGGGGGATCCGAACCCATGGGTTCATGTGTTCGAACCCTGGTCGAGTCAAACCAACGACTTAAAGATTTATACTTGTTGCTTCCTAGCCAGCTGCTCGGCATTATTAGGCTAGGGCAAGGAGCGGTTGGCTCAGTGTCAGGATAATGTGACTCAGTGGGATATCAGGTCATGGTGCTGGCAGCCTGGTCTCCCAGTGAGGCAGCACTATAACATCACCATCAGCGCATACAATCACAAATCGGTACCCGTCTTGATATGACCTGAGATATTGCTAGGATGCAAAGCATCAATAAACAACAAACATGTTAAGCCAAGAACAAAAGTATTCAATGCCAATATATTTCCAGTGCCATGTAGTTTTAAAACTGGGTTTCACATATTTGGTTTCAACATTACTTTGGTGATAAGTCAAATAATTATTGTTGCCTCTATGTGTTGAGTATGTTACCAACACCACATGTATTTAATCAATCTCACAAAATGTACCAAAAGTATGCTTGTAGTTACATGAGTTCATGCTAAAGTGAAAATTTAAATAGGTGCGTGTCAACATTGCACTTGACTTACCCTAACTCTTGTTTGAATTTCTTGTGTATATTAAAATGATGATCTGGTTGTGTGTTTGATTTTCATGTTACACAAGTGATTTTAACATTTTGCTTAATTTGTATAAATAAACAAAAAAGTGAAAGTGGAATATTTTCGCTTTTGGTCTCCATGTTACTCATTGATACAAATTGCGCGTGCCCAACATACAGTAATTTGCCAGTACGTCGGCATTCGTCGAACTTTTCAGGGGCGGGGTATAAAAATGGGTGTACACACAACATATGTAACGTATGCAGAACGTATCTCTGACCTATTGCTAGCGTATGAGAGTGTTCATGTGCCTTGCAAAACGTTCGCAAAACGCTCGCATATGCTCACGGTACGCTGAGCAACGTTACATATATTACTTCATCACGAGAAGTATGGCATATACATTAAGTAGGCTGGAGATATGGCAGGCATATGTTCGAAGTATGTTAGGAGTATGTTATGCATTTGTTGGCTGAACGCGGACTGCACGTTCCCAACAGGCTGAACGTACGGCTAACGTGTTCCAACCTATCCCGACCTACCCCTAACGTGTGCATAACGTACGCCGACATATGCCGAGCATACGCCGAGCGTATGAGAAACGTATGAGCCATACGGCGACATACTTTGAAAATTTTGAACATGCACACACATTTTTGTTCTCATGAAGATTTATACTGCCTATCATGGATAAGTCTGAATAGACTTGTTTTCACCATTAGACAGTTTGCCGATAGAAAGCCTGAGCCTATACTGTTACCGACCCAAGGGATTTTTAACCTCCCACACCACATAGACAAGGTATGAGAGCAACTGGCCTTTCATGACGCTGTAAGTTATACACAGCGATGGAAATCCAAATTGGCAGAGGTGGGGGCACAGGGAATCGAACCACTGACCTTCAGATTAGGAGTCTGACCTAGAAAAAAGTCAGACACTCTAACCACTCCGCCACAGAGAACACCACAAAGTGGCCTACGCCGACCTATGACGACCATAAAGGCCCTGTCACACTACGACATGACGACATCAGCGTAGGGAGAACGTGAAAAACGTCGAACTTCTCGGCGTAGTATGCAAATTTGGGCGCAAGTTGAACGTGGATGCAGCGTAGTTGACGAGAGTGTAACGTTGGTAAAGCATAGTGATATCGTCATTCAATGAGAGAGGACAACGTAATTACGCTCACGGAACATTATTCCATCACCAGAACTACGTTGCTTTACATTACGCGATGTTACATACGTCTTGACACGGTTGCGAAATGCTGAACGTACGTTGGACGTATGTTCAGCGTACGTTCTCCTTATAAAAACACGGATGCTCTGCCGCTGTGAGCACCCTATGTAATTACAAACTTCTCCCCCCTTCATTTCACCTGTGATGCAATCAGTCTAATCAATTTAACCATGTCTGGAAAGAGGAAGGAAAACTAGTCACAAGGATGAACAGTGAATAAGTTGTGCTTTATTGGCAGCAACTCCTGTCATCCCCCTTACATGTGACCTAGCACCTGTACTCCTCATATACTGCCCACACTATGTCTCATTGTCACTTTTAACCGGTATACTGAAAACAGTGCCTACAGCCCATGGGACAGGAGTCCTATGGCTGTGTATACACTCAATTAGAATAGCTGAATTTTGATAGCATCAGACAGAGTGTCTGGGGTCCTGCTCTAGAGTAGGTGTGTCTCACTCAAGAGCCAGGATGAGAGTGATTTTCCTTCAGTGTGTCTGAGGCAAAATCTTGAATAATTAATTAGTTGAGACTAGTGTGTGGTCAGGATAGGCCAAGGGAGTCAGGTGACCGGACATTCCCCAGCCAGCCAATGGGACACTCCCCACAGACTGGGTGGGTGACCACCCCATTAGGGGCTGTCACTCAAACCAGCTGCAGGTGGTGTACTCTATACATATGCAAATTAGGCAGGTGGGTCAGTCGGTGGTCTTGGGTGGACAGGATCTTGCAACAGTTACAGATATTGTATATAGTAAAATCATTCTTTTCCTCTTTTGTATTCTTTATGAACACATAGAGAACATTCCAATCATCATGTACTGTTTCTTGCAAAGGAGCTCTTTTCATTAACTCCAAACATCATATATAACAGATAGTTTACATCATTCGGCATCATATACATTTCCATCAACTCCACTCATAATGTATAACATATAGTTTACCTCACTCAGCATCACGTACCATGGGAGTGGAATTCTATTGATTTTAGTTACTTTTAGTTTACATAACTTAAGTCCCACTCCGACATCCAAGAATAATAATGCTCTCTGCCAATATATAATTCTTAACCGAAAATCCGTATATTTTTACATCCTGATGTTCTCCTGGCATTCCCATTACGCCGCGTGGACGTTTCCACCGGCGTTAATGTGGGTCGACATAGTGGAACGTAGTAGAACGTAGTGAGCAGCATTTGACTAACGTCCGTTTAACGTCATTGACGTTCGCCAAATGTGTACAGAACGTACGGCCAACATAAACCCTTACGTTCGAGTCACGTCGAAAGTTTTGAACAGGTTCAAAACCTTGACGCGCGCCGATGTAACACGACATAACATGATGTAGCTCTACGTCAGTCTAACGTCATTCTGACGTTATCATAACGTAACCCAACGTACGTCAACGTAATGACGAAAAGTGCCCACGTCAGGCTTACGTTGGCTCGTTACGTCATAGTGTGACAGGGGTATAACGTATCAATCAATCATTGACGCCGTGTGCCGTATGCCGACGTGTTGGTCGAAAATCGCATACGTTGGCATCCGCTAAGGCCATACGTCGTAGTGTGACAGCCCCTAGCCTTGGAAACAGAAGGAGGGGCAGCGGGTTGTGAACATGTTCAACGGTGTTGCCTCATGGCCATGGGTCCCGGTGTGGCGTGCTCAGCCGTGACCTGTGCTCAGCCGTGTTGTTAGACTCAAACTCAAGGCACTGTCAATGGTCGTGAGTCACTAACCTTATAAATTTAATATACTGTTTTTGGTAAACATGTTTTCTATATGTGTACCAAGCGATTTGTTTCTAGGTGGTGTGGTTTTAGAGATATTTCACTTTTCCTGGATTTTCTGTATGAAGATTGCTCACCACCATTGACAATGCCTTCAGTTTGACGGTACACTCAGTGCAAAACATTAGTTTTAATCAAAATTAATAGAAATCAAGAACCCTAACCTTATAAATTTAATATAATCTTTTTGGTGAAGATGTTTTCTATATGTGTACCAAGCGATTTGTTAATACATAATAGGTGGTGTGGTTTTAGAGATATTTCACTTGTTCTGTATTTTCTGTATGCAAATTACTCACGACCATTGACAATGCCTTGAGTTTGAGTCTAACGACACGGCTGAGCACGCCACACCGGGATAAACATGATGGATCCACACACACCCACACACACTCACACAGACATACCCTACTTCCACACTTAATCGGTCGAACCCCTAAGGGTTGCCTCTAACTCACACAGAAGCCAAAATAACGCAGTCTGACAGTGCTAGTTCATTAAACACGACTCACTCACTCACCTCGCCATTGCCAGTGACGGCGACGTTCCCGACCGGTGACGTTGTCGTTGACGTACATTCACAACTTTTGAACTCCACTTTTGCCGACCATATCAATGTGTTTAGTGCTGGTCGTGCTGTGAACTCCATGCCCTGACACACATGTGTCTTCAGCTGTGTTGTCTCCTCTCCCCAGTGTAGGGTGCCGCCCACCTGTTGGTCTCCGCACATATATTCCGCTTTGGGCGTTTGACTAAAAGCGGAAGTGTTCGTTTGGTATTTGTTTGTAGATTTTTGTATATACGGCGCGCCGGGTGCCCGGGGGATGGAGAGCCGGCGCATTGCGCGTTGTTGAGCCGGCGCAGTTCAGACGTAGTCAAACGAAAGCGGCTTACCTGCGTACCGTGTCTGTAGGGTGTGCATGCGTCCGTGTGGGTGAGTTGGGGGGTGGGGTAAGAAGGTGGGGAGTTGTCACTCTCCCAGCCGTTTGTGGATGCTGTGCCTGTTAATAAATACACCGTACAGGTAATCTGCGCATGAGATTGGAGAGCAGACGAATGAGGCGTCACGACCCGCTGCACGCAAGGGGGCGATGGGTCTAGTTTGTTAAGTTCTCGCTAGGTGGGGTCCGCGAATTTAAAAATAAGTACACCTACCTAAAGCAGGGCTTCTACTCCCCCCCCCCCCTCCACTCAACCACTAATTTTTATCGTTATATGCACAACAAATTACTATTATTTAACAACATATACTTACACGCACACACACATAAACACACACATATATATATATATATATATATATATATATATATATATATATATATATACATATATGGGTCGTTCTCAGAAACTGTGTACCACTTGAGGTAGTCTACTAGAAATGCATATTTCAAAGAAACCCTTTATTGGAGTGTCAATATTTAGATTTCATCAGTTAGCCAAATAATGTGGGAGATAGTTTAGATCAAAAGTAAATGTTAATATTGTGTATTATGTATCTTATTGGGATGGATGTAGCTAAATACATAGAAAATTACATCACTAATTTGTGACATTGTCAACAGCATTGAAAATAAAGTGTCACAAACTTAATGAAAACCTCTGAACAACAGCTCATTTCACTTCAAATGGTCATATACAATGTCTTCATTAAGTTGAAGACATTTATTTCTAAAAAAAAAATGTAAATGATGAAATAGTTAACATTTTCTGGAGTCATTAACATCGGAACATTTCGTTTCCACTTGCAAATACTATGAAACTCTGTATCAAACACTGAGTACAGATACAGTACAGGAATTATTTTCACCATTTGACACTATGCATGGACCCAGTTATGGTATAGTAAAAGATAAATCCTGAAATTGCCCCTAAGCATTGAAATTTGAGCTGAACATTTGTGTAAAATTGTTTGTTTCCACTTTGTTACTCTGCTAATCCGTTACTCTGCTAATATTTTCTTGCTTTTCTCTTTAATATTCACAAATAAGACAAAACCATAGCAATGAGGTTTCAAATTATTATTACTACTGTTTATATACCAGACAGGATGGCCGAATGAGTTAGAGCGTCCGTCTCCCGTGCTGGTAGATCATGGGGTCGTGGGTTCGAGTCCCGGTCGAGTCAAACCAATGACTTTAAAATTGATACTTGTCGCTTCCTAGCCAGGCGCTCGGCATTATTAGGATAGGGCAAGGACTGGTGTGCTCAGTGTCAGGATAATGTGACTGAGTGGGATACCAGGTCATGGTGCCGGCGGCCTGGTTTCCCAGTGGGACAGCACTATAAAGTCGCCATGAGTGCGCACTGTCACAAGTCGGTACCCGTCTGATATGACCTTAGATGTTGCTAGGACGTAAAACAACAACAAACAAACTACTGTTTATAAAGCAAGTGGCATGTGAAATGTCCTAAAAATGTCAAGTTTTGTGTTGAAAATATTTGATTTTGGAGTCAGATTGGTTTCCATGCTATACTGCTATTTATTGGGTGTGAGCATCATTTGACCTACTTAAAAATGCCAGAATATGTTTATTTTAAATTATTCAGATGCAAAAGGACATACACATTGAGGAAACTTGCTTATAGGACTTTGGCAGCATTTTGAGTTTCTGGTACTGATGTCACACTATTGGTACACAACTTCTGAGAACGACCCATATATATATATTAATATATATATATATATATATATATATATATATATATATATATAATATATATAGTAGCGCAGGATAATGGGACTGAGTGGGATATCGGATCATCGTGCCAGCGGCCTGATTTCCCAGTGGGGCAGCACTATAAAGTCACCATGAGTGTACATGGTCACAAGTCGGTACCTGTCCTGATATGACCATATATGCTAGAAGGATGTAAAACTCCAACAACCAACCCCCTTTTCCGCTCTTTTTAATGAAAAGCAAAGATGGACATTTTAAGTGGAGAAATGGGAGTAATTATCTTGTAACGCAGGGATCCTTATTGAGAGCTTCGTGGAGAATGGCGAGTGTAGAAGTGTTCGTCACCACACTTCGAAGGGGTGGTGGGGTGGGCTGAGGGTGGTTAGCGAGAGGTAGGGGTAAAGTGGGCCATATATATATACATATATAGATAGTATATATATAATATGTAGTAGCTATCATATATATATATATATGGCCCAGAGACATGCATATACACCCAGAGTGTTCTAGTGCTGTAGGACGGTGTGCCAATGCCGTCCCCGGACCCCTTTGTGGGGAGAGGGGGGTAAATTAATTTTATTCATATATATCTTTTGTCAGTGCCGTAGTGCTGGTCTTCCGACCGTACATGTTAAGAAGTATATTTAATTTAATTTACATGGTTTAAATAGTATATTGAAGTGGGAAGTAAATTCTTAAAATTAAAATGCACACAATGCAATAAGTTTGTTTGTTTGTTGTTGTTTTACGTCCTAGCACCATCTGATGTCATATCAGGACGGGTACCGACTTGTGACAGTGCACACTCATGGCGACTTTATAGTGCTGCCCCACTGGGAGACCAGGCCACTCAGTCACATTATCCTGACACTGAGCCAACCAGTCCTTGCCCTATCCTAATAATGCTGAGCGCCTGGCTAGGAAGCAACAAGTATCAATTTTTAAGTAATTGGTTTGACTCGACCAGGGTTTGAACCAACGATCCAATGGTCTACCAACACAGGAGATGGACGCTCTAACTCATTCAGCCACCCCGTCTGGTATATATATATATATACGTTTATGTTACTATTGACGGTCAATTCTGGATTCCCGCCCCCCCCCTCATCATCATCATCATCATGCTGTTGGTCGCGATGCGACAAAGACTGCTTTCATTACTTGACTGCCGCTCTCCATTTATCTCTCTGATGTGAGAGTGATGTCCATGAGTCGGTCTTAATGTCTCTCAGCTTCAGGTTTCTCTTGATGGTACATTTCATGAAAGCTACCTGCAAAAGTGTTGGAAGTGCTGCTGGCATTTGTAAGTTACCAGCGGCACTCTCTTGGAGAGCAAATAGAGGTTTCACACTGGCAAGAACATGTCCAGACAGGCGCAAAACTATTTGTCCCTGCAGTGGCTGGTCGGGAGATGTTGGGAGTTCCATACATCAACCGCCCTTAATACTGCCACAGTGACATGGTTTTCTGTTTAGGGTTTGCTCCCTTAGCCTTCGGTTCTGTCAAGAACCTGTACCACAAGGCAGTGGTTTACAACTCTGCAGGGCAGGGGCATCAAACTCCCTGAGGTATTGCAATACCTGCAATACCTGCCCGCCTCCTACAGATGTATTTAACCTCAATCAGTTCTAACAAATTCTATGATGTTTTGGATTTCTTCATTAGTAAGAAGTGTTTGAAGCAAATGTGTCCAGAGTCACACATTCTTTCTTTCTGTCCCAGTTAAAGCTGCATAGTCCGATGAAGCATCAAATTTTCAAAACCAAAACACTCACCTAGATTTGATTCTACTTATCTAACTTAGATACTGATGCAGCTATTAAGCATTTGTTGTCACATAAAAAGACACACTGAATCAATATAATAGAATATGGTTTTGCTGAAGTCTATGGAGTTAGAGTTGTGGCGTGCTTGCCAAAATTAATTTAGAATGTTTGCACTTCAGATATCTTAATAGTTAGCCATTTAAAATATAAGTTACTTTAAACTAAAGCAAGGTAGATTGTAACAATAATTTAATATATTTATCTCAGAAAAATTACTGAAACTCAAAACCATCGGACTATGCAACTTTAAGATTGCATAGTCCGATGGTTTTCAGTTTCTACAATTTTCTGAGATAAATACATTAGATTGGTCATTATGATCTACTTTACTTTAGCTTGAAGGAAGTTTGACCATAAATGGCTAATGTTGGAGATATTTGAAGTGAAAACATGCTAATTTAATTTTGGGTGGCACATACAAATTCTTCAGCAGTAACAGGTTCTATTAAATTTACTCAGTATTCCCTTCTATCCTGCAACAGATGCTTAATGAGTGCACCAATATCTATGTTCAAACTAATTTAAGTAAGGGTCTTGGTTCTGAAAATTTGGCGATTTCATCGAACTATGCAGCTTTTTTTTTTTCTTGAAGATTTATACTGCCTCTTATGGATAAGTCTGAATAGACTTGTTTTCACCATTTGACAGTTTGTTGATAGAAAGCCAGAGCCTACACTTTTACCGACCCAAGGGATTTTTAACCTCCCACACCACATAGACATGGTATGAGAGCAACCAGCCTTTGATGACGCTGTAAGTTATACACAGCGGTGGAAATCCAAATTGGCAGAGTTGGGGGCACAGGGAATTGAACCACCGACCTTCAGATTAGGAGTCCGACCTAAAAAAAAAGTCAGAGACTCTAACCACTCCGCCACAGAGAACACCACAAAGCTTCAACGCCGATAGCACGAATCCGGGTTCATAAGGTAGTTGTTTGCTGGAGTTTTTCATCCTGGCAACATCTAAAGTCACGTCAGGACAGGTACCAACTTGTGACAGTGCGCACTCATGGCGTCTTCATAGTGTTGCCCTACTGGGAGACCAGGAAACTGGAATCACAGCCCAATTTCCCACTCAGTCACATTATCCTAATACTGAGCTAAGCAGTCCTTTCCCTATCCTAGTAATGCCGAGCGCCAGGCTAGGTAGCGACAAGTATCATTGGTTTGACTCGACCAGGAATCGAAATTCAGAACTTCCGCGCGGGAAGCCTGCGCTCTACCGATTCAAATTAGTTGAATGCTATGGTTACTAGTCTTACTTAGCATGCGGCGTTCCACAATTTCCAAACACACCCAGCCATGGGTAATATTTAATGATCCTTTCACCGGCTGCCAGCATGCAGCTACAACTCCTACAACGGCGTTTCCTGGGAACAAGCGGCGATGACCTAGTTACCAGCCATGCTTAACTTCCAACGAGTGTGCGGTAGGAAGTGCCAATAATATATGGATCCCCTGTTATGGGGTGCTCCAATGCAGACAATTTCAAAGCAATATATAAAGAATTCAGGCGCAAAACCCCGAGTACAACCAGCCTAGGCCAAAGCAGAACAATGCCACACTGGGGTCAATGTTGCCATTCCTTTCCCTGTCCCCCTCTCTCCCCCAAAACATACTCTGGAAACTCAACTAGTAGCAGCCAACTAGACCAAAACCCCCACCTACCAATGGAAGGAGCCTAGAAATGATTCTAGTTGAATCCTACTGAGGTACATGATTAATCAATATTAACCTACTTACTCCCAGCTGAGGTTACCATAAAGACCAGTTCAAACACAAAGGCCCACCCTACATCCAACCACCCCCTTTCAAAAAGTATGTCACCATCAGAAAGATAATCAGTTATGCCCCCCCTACTAACGCTTACCATACTATATGCAGTAATGCTAGACTTACATCGTAAGTTGAAGTATTACTAAGATTCTACCGAATCTTACGGATGCCGGCACCAGTGATCCGGGGAGAGAGACACACATAAGCCGTGTTCACACGGGCAATGTAAATCGATTCGTAGAAATCGACTTGCCTAGTTCGGCTTACATCTCGCATGTGAACGGGCGTCTGAGTCGGATTAGGGCTGAATCGATTCGTGTGATGCGGATACTGTAAACCACCTGTGGAGGTCGATTACGTGAGTTGATTTCTGTGAATCGATTTATTTTGCCCGTGTGGATGCACTGAGGCGGTTTAAGCACCTCACACGCATGCGCAGTCGACACCTTAGTTTGTTGACTTTCCGGTCGATCAAAAGCGCATATTATATAATTTGGTCTATGAACCTGCTAGAGGTGCACAGATATTTTTTTCATCATTTATTTTTAGGGTTTCACTGCCCAGCAGAAGTTTTGACCGTTCCAAACCAGGAATATGATTCAATACATAAATATCTAGGTCGAACCCACTCTCTCATGGTGACGTCGCCTAACCGAAAACTGGCGCTGGTCAGACTGGACTTACTCATGCGCAGATATCGACTTCCAGCCCAAGTAGTGCCCGTGTGAACGGGCGGCTAATTCGACTCCTGCTATCCGCCTTGGCTGAATCGCTTTAGATTTTGCCCGAATTACATACGCAATAAGTGAAATCTTATCAATTTAACCCTAAATTCGAACCGATATTAACGCCGCCGCCGCATTGGCGGCGTTATTCATATTGTCGACTCGAGGGAATTCCAAAATCTATAAATAACTTCACGGTTAGCTATCCGCACCGGCTAGTACATTGGTGCATACCGATTCACACACCTCTCCAACCCGCTGCTACCCCGAGGTAGCTAACCGGTGCTAGTGCCTTTTAAAGGCCCTGTCACACTACGACGTTTCCCACCAACGTGCGTCGACGTGTTGCTTTTTTGGTCAAAACGTCGGTACACGTCCTGTACGTTACCGACGCGTTACCCTCGCGTCGGTACACGTTGAGGGATAGCAACGTGTGAATGGACACGTCGGCGCGCATTGGCGCGTGTCGGGTCGCGCCGACCATTGTGTGCTTGCACAAAACTTTTGACGCGCGCCGACGGGTTGGAGGGGGCTGTCTGTGTGTGTGTCTGTCTGTGTGTGTATGTGTGTCTGTCTGTGTGTGTGTCTGTGTGTGTGTGTCTGTGTGTGTGTGTTTGTTGGTGTATCTGTCAGTGTGTGTGTCCGTGTGTGTCTGTGTGTGTATGTGTCTGTCTGTGTCATGTGTCTGTGTGTATGTGTGTATGTGTGTGTGTCTCTGTGTATGTGTGTGTCTGTGTGTGTCTGTGTGTGTCTCTGTGTCTGTGTGTGTCTCTCTGTGTCTGTGTGTGTCTCTGTGTCTGTGTGTGTCTCTGTGTGTGTCTCTGTGTGTGTCTCTGTGTCTGTGTGTGTCTGTTTCTCTGTGTGTGTCTCTGTGTCTATGTGTGTGTCTGTGTGTGTGTCTCTGTGTCTGTGTGTGTCTCTGTGTGTATGTTTGTGTATGTGTGTGTCTGTGTGTCTGTCTCTGTGTCTGTGTGTGTATGTGTGTGTGTCTCTGTGCCTGTGTGTGTCTGTGTGTATCTGTGTGTGTGTCTCTGTGTGTGTCTCTGTGTATGTGTGTCTATGTGTGTGTGTCTCTGTGTCTGTGTGTGTATGTGTCTCTGTGTCTTTGTGTGTGTATATGTGTCTGTGTGTGTCTGTGTGTGTGTCTCTGTGTCTTTGTGTGTGTGGCTGTGTGTGTGTGTCTCTGTGTCTGTGTGTGCCTCTCTGTCTATGTGTGTGTCTCTGTGTCTATGTGTGTATGTGTCTATGTGTGTGTCTCTGTGTCTGTGTGTGTCTCTGTGTCTATGTGTGTGTCTGTGTGTCTCTGGGTGTGTCTGTGTGTGTGTCGCTGTGTGTGTGTCTCTGTGTTTCTCTGTGTGTCTCTGTGTCTCTGTGTTCCTGTCTCTGTCTCAGTGTGTGTGTGTCTCTGTGTCTGGGTGTGTGTCTTTGTGTGTCTCTGTGTGTGTCACTGTGTGCGTCTCTGTGTTTCTGTGTGTGTCTCTGTGCCTCTGTGTGTCTGTGGGTCTGTCTGTGTGTGTGTCTCTGTGTCTCTGTGTGTCTCTTTGTCTGTGTGTGTGTCTCTGTGTGTATGTGTGTATGTGTGTGTCTCTGTGTGTGTCTGTGTGTGTCTGTGTGTGTCTCTGTGTGTGACTCTGTGTCTCTGTGTGTGTCTCTATGTGTGTGTGTCTGTGTGTGTGTCTGAGAGAGAGACACACAGACACTCTCCCTCCCTCCCTCCCTCCCCCCTCTCTCCCTCTCCCTCTCTCCCCCCTCTCTCCCACACAGAGACACACAGACACACACAGAGAGACACACACAGACAAAGAGACACACACAGACACACACACAGACACAGAGACAGACATAGACACAGAGACACACACAGAGACACAGACACACATAGGTACACACACAGAAACACACACAGAGACACACACAGACACATAGACACACACATAGACACAGAGACACACACATAGACACAGAGACACACACACATACACACACAGAGACAGAGACACAAAGACACAGAGACACACACATAGACACAGAGACACACACAGACACAGAGACACACACACAGACACACATATAGAGACACACAGACACACAGACACACACAGAGACACAGACACAGAGACACACACAGACACAGAGACACATACAGAGACACACACAGACACACACAGACATGCACAGAGACAAAGAGACACACGCAGAGACACAGAGGCACACACAGACACAAATACACACACATAGACACACACAGACACAGAGACAGACACAAACACAGAGACACACATAGAGACACACATAGAGACACAGATACACACACTGAGACACAGAGACACACACACAGACACACACAGACACACACATAGACACAGAGACACACATACAGACACAGAGACACACACACAGAACCACAGAGACACACACAGACACACACACAGACACACACACAGTCACAGAGACACACACACAAAGACACAGAGACACACACAGAGACACACACAGAGACACACACAGAGACACACAAACACACACAGAGACACACACAGAGACACACACAGAGACACACACACAGACACACACACAGACACACACATACACACACATACACAGAGATACACACACAGACACACACAGAGACACAGACACACACAGAGACACAGACACAGAGACACACACAGAGACACATACAGAAACACAGAGACATACACACACAGACACACACAGAGACAAAGAGACACACGCAGAGACACAGAGCCACACACAGACATGCGCACACACAGACACACACACACAGACACACACACAAAGACACAGAGACACACACACAGACACACACATAGACACACACACAGACACAGAGACACACACACAGAGACACACACATACAGACACAGAGACACACACACAGACACAGAGACACACATACAGACACAGAGACACAGGGAGGGAGGGGGGAGGCCTTTTCCGCCCGAAACGTCGATACCCGTTGACGGCGCGCTAATAACACGCTATGATCACGCTACCAACACGCTGCCGCCCGTCCTACAACCCCCCAACACGCCGAAAAGTTTGACGTTTCTCGACGGGTTGCAAATATTTTGCGCATTGCCGGCGCGCCGGGGGAAACGTCGTAGTGTGACAAGGCCTTTAGCTCCGACTAAGCCTATCACCGATTGGTGCATACGGCCCCTGAACTGCCCATGATAGAACTGTCTTGGTATAGCCATACATCCCAAACAATAGAGGAACCTCCAGTCAACCATGCTGGTCTGTGGCCCACTCATATAATTCCACTTGCCACTGAGGGAGGTCCTGTGTGGACTTTTGTACATCATTAATGGGGCTGTCACACTACGCCGTTTCTGCCGGCGTGCCGGCAACGCGGAAAATATTTGCAACCCGTCGAGAAACGTCAAACTTTTCGGCGTTTCGGGGGGTAGTTGGACGGGCGGCAGCGTGTTGGTAGCGTGATAATAGCGTGTTATTAGCACGTCGTCAACGAGTATCGACGTTGCGGGCAGAAAAGGCCTCCCTCCCTCCCTGTGTCTCTGTGCATGTGTCTCTGTGTCTGTATGTGTGTCTCTGTGTCTATGTGTGTGTGTCTCTGTGTCTCTATGTGTGTGTGTGTGTCTCTGTGTCTGTGTGTGTGTCTCTGTGTGTGTGTCTCTGTGTCTTTGTGTCTCTGACTGTGTGTGTGTGTCTCTGTGTCTGTGTCTCTGTGTGCGCGTATCTGTGTCTGTGTGTGTGGCTCTGTGTCTCTGCATGTGTCTCTTTGTCTCTGTGTGTGTATGTGTGTATGTGTGTGTCTCTGTACATATCTCTGTGTCTGTGTGTGTGTGTGTCTCTGTGTCTCTGTGTCTGTCTCTGTGTCTCTGTGTGTGTCTGTGTGTGTATCTCTGTGTCTGTGTGTGTGTGTCTCTGTGTCTGTGTGTGTGTGTCTCTGTGTCTGTGTGTGTCTCTGTGTCTGTGTGTCTCTGTGTGTGTCTCTGTGTCTCTGTGTGTCTCTGTGTCTTTGTGTGTGTCTCTCTGTGACTGTGTGTGTGTCTCTGTGTCTGTGTGTATGTGTGTGTGTCTCTGTGTCTGTATGTGTGTCTCTGTATCTATGTGTGTGTCTCTGTGTGTGTCTGTGTGTGTGTCTCTGTGTGTGTCTGTGTGTCTGTCTGTGTGTGTGTCTCTGTGTGTGTCTGTGTGTCTCTGTGTGGGAGGGAGGGGGGTGAGAGAGGGAGACAGAGAGAGGGAGGGAGGGAGAGAGGGAGGGAGGGAGAGAGTGTATGTGTGTGTCTCTCTCTCAGAGACACACACACAGACACATACACACATAGAGACACACACACAGACACAGAGTCACACACATAGAGACACACACACAGACACACACAAACACAGAGACACACACAGACACAGAGACACACACAGAGACACACAGACAGAAACACAGAGACACACACACAGACACACAGACACAGAGACACACACACAGACACAGAGACACACACACACTGAGACAGACACAGAGACACATACACACACAGACACAGGGACACACACAGACACATAGACACACACAGACACAGAGACACACACACTGAGACAGAGACAGAGACACACACAGACACAGAGACACACACAGAGACACAGAGACAGAAACACAGAGATACACAGACACACACACAGACACAGAGACACACACAGACACAGAGACACACACAGACACAGAGACACACACACTGAGACAGAGACAGACACACAGAGACACACACAGACACAGATACACACATAGAGACACAGAGACAGAAACACAACACAGAGACACACACACAGACACAGAGACACACACAGACACAGAGACACACCCACACTGAGACAGACAGAAACAGAGAGACACACACAGACACAGAGACACACACAGAGACACAGAGACAGAAACATAGAGACACAGAGACACACACACAGACACAGAGACACACACAGACACACACACAGACACAGAGACACACA
The DNA here is from genome assembly GCA_030323885.1 of Branchipolynoe longqiensis. Classification (NCBI taxonomy): domain Eukaryota; kingdom Metazoa; phylum Annelida; class Polychaeta; order Phyllodocida; family Polynoidae; genus Branchipolynoe; species Branchipolynoe longqiensis. Next base: position 21,859,102 of record CM059202.1, read on the forward strand.
CACACTGAGACAGAGACAGAAACACAGAGACACACACACAGACACAGAGACACACACACAGACACAGAGACACACACACACAGAGACAGAGACACACAGAGACACACACATAGACACAGAAACACACACAGACACACATACACACACATACACACACACTGAGACACAGAGACACACACACAGACACACACAAAGACACAGACACACACACAGACAGACACATATACACACACAAAGTCACAGAGACACACACAGACACACACACAGACATAAAGACACATACACAAACACAGAGACACACACACAAACACACAGATACACACACACAGAGACACACACATAGACACACACATCGACACACACAAAGAGACACACAGAGACACAGAGACACACACACACAGACACAGAGACACACACACAGACACAGAAACACACACACACAGACAGACACAGCAACTCGTGAGCAACGTTCCTCCAATGCGCTGGTAACATGTGTCGACGTCCTGCAAACGCGCCCGTCGCACTGATGATCCGGACAGAGGAAGACCGAGACATGAGTGGGAATAAAGAGGGTATTTATTTCTGAGGTAGGGTGTACATTAAGTTTGAAGATCTGAGTCGAGCAAATGTTAGTCCACCTGGTCAATGTTTGAGGATGGTGTGGAAGGGGCCTGGAAGCCTGCGGGGGTAGGCCCGGGAGCCGACCCCCACGCAGTGGGAGGTAAAAAAGAGGGTGGGTGGGGCGTGGAAGAACCAGTTTGTATCGCCACTGGGACCCGAATGCAGGTCAAGGGAGGAGGGGGAAGGTAGGAGGAGGAGGGGGGGGGGGGGCGTCCCGGGCTTCCCCCGCCGGATCAACCACAATCCTGGATGGTGGGCCGATCCGGACAGAGGAAGACCGAGACATGAGTGGGAATAAAGAGGGTATTTATTTCTGAGGTAGGGTGTACATTAAGTTTGAAGATCTGAGTCGAGCAAATGTTAGTCCACCTGGTCAATGTTTGAGGATGGTGTGGAAGGGGCCTGGAAGCCTGCGGGGGTAGGCCCGGGAGCCGACCCAAAACACAAGGCTAAGGCTCTCGGGGCGACCGCCGTCACCTGCCTTGGGACGTAGGCGTGGACGGCATCTGACTCCCAGGTCCCTTGGGCCATTATGGCCGACAGATCCACGCCCCTCGACGCACATGCCTGGGCCGCGCCTCGGCGGAGGCCGTGGAGAGTGTATCTTGAGGCGTCGGGGACTCCCGCCCCGCCGAGGGCGGCCCGGAGGAGGGGCGTGATGTCGTTTGAGGTGAGTGGCGTGTTGTGGCGCGCCATGAAGGCCGGCGCATCTCCGGCAGCCGGGACGAGGGTAACCGCCCGGTCCCACGCCCGGACCGGACACAGTGGTGATCCGGGGAGGGCGGGCACGAACAGGGAGACCGCCTGGGCGGCGGAACGGATAGTCTTGGATGAGCCCACCGAGACCCTGAGGCCCCCGGGGGCGAGCCGGACGTCGTCGCGGCGAAGGGTGTGGCGACCGCCCCAGGGGGCGTGGGAGGGCGAGAGGAGGTTGGATTGCCTTAGGAAAGTGAAATAAGCCAGGACGACTGCGGCCCAAGGTGCGACCCCGAGATGCCCGAGGGACCTCAGGTGGGCGTGTATGATGGGTAGCATGTCGGGGGTGATGGCGAGGGCCCTCCTCACCGGGGTGGCGAAGAGCCTCTCCCCGCCCCGGCGGACGCGGGCCACAAAGGGGGCGTCAAAGGGGGCGGGGTCGCCCCCCGCCTCCCGGAGCCAGGCGCGTGCGCCCGAGATCACATTGGCCACCGAGGCGGGGGAGGGAAGCTCGCGATGGAGGTGGGCAATGAACTGCCCCACGTCGTAGGGGAGGGGGCGGAGGTGGTCGACGCCCCGCTCCAGCATGAATTGGAGGTAGCGCCTCGCGTGCCGGGTTCGATTTTTCCAGGTCCCGGGGGCGAGGGCGGCCGTGTGAAGGGTCATCAGGTGATCGTGCTCCCTGGGGTCGTAGTCTGGGGAGAGAATTACAGGTCGTTAGAAAGTAACTCCGGGGAGTGTTCTACCCTTACTCGACCCAGACCCATATCTCGACAATGATCCCGTACGATTTGTAAGGCGGCCCGGGAGGAGTGAGCCCGGCTGAGTGCGTCCGCCAGGACCAACTCGACGCCCGGCTTGTGGCGGACGAGTATTGTGTAGGAGCCCAAGGCCGCGACCAACCAGAGCTCCCGAGCGCACGCGCCGAGGGTCGGGTCCGAGGCGCGGCCCGATTCGAGGGCGAGGGCCGAGGCGGCGTTGTCCGTGTTGACCAGCACCTCGTAGCCGGCCGGGGCCGGGGGGCCGAGGGTCTTGACGGCCATGACGAGGTTGACCGCCTCCAACTCGTGGATGGTCGGGAAGGCGGCCATCATGTCGTCGCTGTAGGCCTCGGAGAAGCAGAGGTCGCGGGAGAAGGCGCCGCCCCCGGTGAGGCAGGAGTCACATTCGATGACCCACCGGGGGGCGGAGGGGGGCGGCAGGAGCCAGACGCCGTTCCCCCTCTTCGCGTAGTCGCGAAACCAGCGCACGTCGAGCCGGAGGTCGGGGTCGACGTCCGCCTGCCCGGCGAGGGGGGAGGCGCGGAGGCTTGCGAGGATCCGCCCCATGAACTTTCGAGCGGAGGGGATACAGGTACTGATGTGGGCCAGGCGCCCGAGGAGCTGCTGGAGGGCCTTCCGCGTCAGGGTGGGGCGGGCCAGCCAGCGCTCGCAGTCGAGAAGTACCTCCTCGAGCTTGTCGTCCGGGATGCGGAGCACCATGGCCTCGGTGTCGAGGTGGATGCCGAGCCAGACCAGGCGGACGGCCGGGGGGCAGCACTTGTCGGGGGCGAGGGCCAGCCCGAGCTCTGCGCACAAGTCCAGGAGCGCGTCGAATGCGCGCATGGCGTCGAGGTAGGAGGACTCACAGCCCACGAAGTCGTCGACGTAGACGAGGCTGGAGAACCCCCGCTCCCGGAGCATCCAGGAGACGGCCCCGGTGACGCGGACGCAGGCCGCCCCCGAGGTCCGACATCCGAAGGGGAGGGCTATGTCGACGTAGAGGTCGCCGTCGACCGTGATGCCGAACAAGGGGGCCGAGAGGGGATCAGCCCTCAGCTGCCTGTAGGCCCGGGAGACATCCGCGGACCAACAGAAGGCCCCTCGGCCCCGGAGGGTCATCTCCCTGCCGATATCCGAGACAGAGGGGAGGGAGTAGTGATGGGGGCGGCCCAGGTACTCCTTCCGGCGTATGCCCGAGTTCACGCTCCGGCCGGGCGGGAAGGAGAGATCGACTATGATCCGGCGCTTACCGGGGGTCGACTTGGGCCGTGTCATTATCGGGCTGCACTGGGTCCATGGGGAGAAAGGGGGGACCCCAAAGGGGCCCAGAAGGGCGCCCAGCCGGAGCTCCTCCTCAGCGTAGGCCGTGACGTGGTGGGCGTAGGCCGGGTCCTCGCGATGGTTATGGAAGGTGGGGGTAGGCGGCCCCGGCGCGGTGTAGTTGGCCGGGAAGCCAAACTCCAGGTGGTCGGCCAATGAGGTATCAGGGTGCCGGGCGAGCCTCTGTCGCCAGGCTCCAATGTTCAAGTCTGAGTCGACCGGGACTCGGGCAGCCAAAAAATTCGGGAGGCCCGAGGCCCGGGCGGCGGCGTAGGCCGCCGCGTAGCGCGGGTACCTGGTCCAACCCTCCCCCGAGAGGACGGGCCAGAAGCCGTCCAGAGTGTGCCTGTATTCGGCTGGGGTGGGGCCGCAGGCGGCCGCGGGTGCCCATGATTGCTGCAGGGTATGGTCGAGGACCTGCCCTGTCGGCTCGCTCCGATCGGCCGTCCCGGTAGGGGGGATGGGGCCCGCCTCGGTCACGTCACAGATGCCGCAGGAGGCCGGGCCAGGGGCGGTCGGCGTCGAGGCGATCTGGGCGGCGTGGGCGTAATCCGTAAATGAGCGATAACCGGGTGTGTTTGGGGTGTCCGTGCGGGCCGCCTCGGGCGCGCCCGGCCCGCCGGTACCAGCGCGGCCCGTGACGTCACTCGGGGAGGCCGTGGGGGAATCCCCGGGACGGGGGCGGGCCGGTATCGGCGTGCCCACGGGCCGGGCTAGCGGGGGGCCGGGCCGCCCACCAGCGGAGAGAATGACGTCAGAGGGAGTTCCCAGTGGAACTAGGCCGGGGACACCGGGGCAGCCGCCGCGGTTCGTGACGTCATTCCGGGGGTATCCCAGGGGCCGGGCGGCGCGGGGGAGCCCGGGAGGGAAGCCGAGTGGCTTCAGGAGAATGTCAACAAAGGAGTTAGTCCGGGGACGTGCGGGGGGGTCGAGTACTGGGCTCCGGCGGGATCGCGGAGGCGTGGGTGCCCGCCGGGGGTCTAAAAATCCGAGAGGGGGCGCCTGCCGGTCTTGTCCCTCGCTTTTTTGGAGTAGCACGACGCCTCGGAGTGATTCGTAACAATCTTCCGGACGTTAGCACAGTAACCGCAGATGTGAGCCAGCTTCTGTGAGCCGGCCCCGTGCGACTCGCCCTTCGCCGCCTTGTCGCAGGCCTGCGGATCTTTATTCCAGGCCTGGCAGGGGGTGCCCATGGTGGCGCGATCGTACGAGGTGCGACCGTCCTGGGGGGCCTTCTGTTGGTGGGCTTTTCCCGAGTGGTGATCGCCCGAGGCGGCCGGGGCGGAGGTGAGGTGGCTCGCCATTGCGATAATTTCCACCCTCGCGGCGTTGATGGCCGCCGAGTCCCGCCAGCCGTCTGGGAGGCGGCCGTCGGCGATTCTAGTGAATATCTCCTCGGAATACCGGCGTACCACCGCCCAAGGGAGCGAGCAGTTGTCCTGGGCCACCATCTCCTGGTGGCGTGAGAGGGCCTCCAGGGCCGACGCCGGGAATGCTCGTTGATACTGGAGGCGCTTCAGGCCCAGGGTATACTCCTCCCGGGTCGCCTCCCCTTTCTTAATTGTTTTTCCCTCATCCCCCCTCTCTACAAGATCATACGGAAAAAATGTATTTGGAGGAAATACCTTTTTTCCTGCTGGTAGCCTTCCCGTCCGCCGCCGCGACTATGAGGCGCACCGCCTCCTCGGCCGATGACCGGGGGGCCCTTCCGTAGAGGTCCTGGTCGTGTTGTCGGTAGTCGGGGAGGCGGCGGCGGCGGGCCGTGCCAGCGTCGCGGTGTTGTCGGCTGCGGGGGGCGCGGAGATGGGGAGGGCGAGGACCAATCGCTCGCCGGGCTCCTGTATCGGCCGTCACGTCCCGGAGCAAGGGCCCGCTCCCGTCTAGTCGCGGGGGCAGGGCTCGGAGAAGCCGGAGAAAGTGTCCGGGGCCTGCTGTGGCGGACGCTTGGGGTCGAGTCAGTCCTGTGGCGACGCGGGGAGGGGCGGCCACGCGGGGGTGACTGGGGCTCTGCCTCCCGGCTCGCCTTTGCGGTGGCCGCGGTGAGGGCGGCTGTGGCTTCCGCGAGCACCCGAGACTGGGCCGCCATTTCCTCCCTCTGTGCCGCCAGCTCCTGCCTCTGAGTCGATGCGATCCGCTCCAGGTCGGTCCACTTTTTCTCGATTGCGTCGATCGACGCCTGCATTCGGACGAGGCCGTCCGCCTGTTTCGCCTTCGCTGACGGCCTTTTGGGGCGGGCGGACTGTCTCGCCGGCGGGGTAGGCGGCGTGGGGGGTCGCCTCACGGCGCCGCCATCTTGGGAGCCGTCCGAGATGCTCCCGCCAGCTCGTGGTGAGGTTGGCGGTCTCCGCGTCGACCGTTTCGCGGGCCTACCTCTCTGTGTCGTAACTCGACGTGACGGCTGCATATTCCTTTTTACGTGGGTGCCTTTTAACTTTAACCTTCCTGGGATCCTATGGGTAGATCCGGGGATACGTGGGTGGAGACGGGTGTATTAATGAAAGAACCAGTTTGTATCGCCACTGGGACCCGAATGCAGGTCAAGGGAGGAGGGGGAAGGTAGGAGGAGGAGGGGGGGGGGGGGGCGTCCCGGGCTTCCCCCGCCGGATCAACCACAATCCTGGATGGTGGGCCAATGCGTGTCGACGTCCTGCCAACGTGCCGGTAACACGCGATCCAACACATTGGCGCGCGTCAAAAGTTTTGTGCAAGCACAAAACGATCGGCGCGACCCAACGCGCGCCGACTCATGCCGACGTGTCCATTCACACGTTGCTATCCCTCAACGTTTACCGACGCACCGGTAACGCGCCGGTAACGTACCGGACGTGTACCGACGTTTCGACCAAAAAAGCAACACATCGACACGCATTGGTGGGAAACGTCGTAGTGTGACAGGGTCTTAAAAGATATATTTTTTGCATACCAATATATATATATGCATAATACATAATTCACTGTGATTATGCATCTGATGCATAATCACCACAAATATGGCTTGTCTTGCTGGTACAACATTAAGAAAAACTTTATTTTATTCTTGGTTATCACTTTTTATTTCTATTCATATTATTTCAGGGAAGGCCTGTGCCAGGAGGCCTGGTGCCCGGAGACCGAGAGTCCCGGCGCTGGCAGGCCGAGAGTCCCGATGCTGGGAGGCCGAGAGTCCTGGCGCCGGGAGGTCGAGAGTCCCGGCGCCGGCAGGCCAAGAGTCCTGGCGCCGCCAGCCCGAGAGTCCCGGCGCCAGCAGGCTGAGAGTTCCGGACTCACACCCCACTCACGTCCATGCCCCGCGCTCATGGCCGTTTTTGGTAACTTATTTTTGCTCTGCAATTAGTTCATTTAAGTTATATTGCACTAATAACCTTACCAGACGTGACCTTACGCGATGTGACTTTACCTACCCTGATTTCACCCGACTTGACTTTACCCAACCTCAGTTGACCCGACTTGACTTTACCCGACCTCATTTTACCCAACCTCACTTTACCCGACCTCACTTTACCCGACCTCACTTTACCCAACCTCACTTCACCTAATGTCAGGGCTGTGATATATGTTGATGTCGACACTGTGAGATCGAGTTTGCAACTGTCTTTATTTAGAACGTTCTGTAGTGACATCACTCTGTGCCACACTGGGGGTGTTCAGATAACAACACAACTGGAAGACACATACATTACATCTCCCTTTCAATGGAACAGAGGAACAAAATTCAATTAATGGTAACATTTAGTATATATCAACTACCATCGATAGCAACAGGTCCTTCTCGTGTTATTATAACTAATGTCATAACGCCATATCCCCCTCTTTAAAATAATTCCTATCGATAACAGAATGGTACCAGGTATTGCGAGGATAAAATGCCATGCTCAAATTTACTAACATTCCAGAACAATGTAAATGGCATTGTACATGAAGACCTAATACATATAGAGATATTATACATACTAAGTTTAAGAAGAGAACCATGAAACATGTAAATGGGAAACTATCGAATGTAGCCCATCATACAAAAACACAACCCATAAAGTAATACAACGAATACATAGTCAGGGTCAGTTGTCACTTCTTAAATGTAGACTTATTTTGTCTCTTCTTCATATGACCTGAACAACGAGCGTATTATTACATAACGTTGTATGCAATTCATAACTGAACATAACAAGGCACTTGCTAGGCAGAACAGAAAGTGGCATAGCAACAACAGCAAACGACTTATATAACATATGAGACTCAAATATTCAATATAGTATTTCATGAACATTTCCCAAAATGTTCAAATTAAACTCATGCTTCATATAACAATTTCATCCGTGAACATTTCGTCATATTTTTGTTTTTGTTTATAAAAGCATTGAGTCAAAATTCATTTGATAACATCTTTGACATGCAAGACAACTTAAAAGCATTTATACCAACACACAAAATGTATACTTAGTTAGCTTCATGTGTCGTTTCTTATCCTTGCATGTGTTGTGTCCATTCTTTATTTGACCTTAATCATGTGTCATTCTTACTGTACTGCTTTTATAGCATGTCACTTGCTTAATTATTACAATTGCATCAGTGAACATTACCTACAATAACAGTAATGAGTCAACAGCTATTTGACAAGATCTATGACAAGTACGACAACCTACAGCATTTACAAAACAAAACATCACCAAAAAGCATACTCAGTTACCTTCATGTGCCATTTCCTATGTGTGAATGTGTTCTGTAAAGTCTTTGTTTGACCTCAAATGTGTGATGTTCTTCATGTATTGTCATAGTAACATACTGTAACAATTTATAGTTGCAGTCTAACCAAACCATTCCTAATTCAAAACGTCACAATCGACATACTATGTCTTTGTTTGCATTCTTTGACCTTTTCCACATATATATATTTCTATAACATATAGATATATTTATTAAATATATTTATATAAATTATTTTATTTTAATGCATATGACATTAAATTCAACATTACAAATATCAGTATATCCGGTAGATTTTGCATATTCGGCTTACTCTGGTTTCTATATAACCAATATTTTACACAAATGTATATTTTACACAATTATTTCGTCATCCACAGGCCTTGTCATTGTGAAATTGTTGTGACACACTTCATTCAATTCTGACATCCGACAATATAGTGGTCATGATATCCACTTTAACATTTTTAAATATATATTTAGTTGGTTAATATATATATTGCTATTCGTTCACCATGGGAACGGTGTGCACCAATAGGAATTCCACCTGCATACGACACATATAACACATATATGCATGTAGGTACTACGTTTCATACGATACAACATTTTAGTTTTATATTTCCATCATTAATAACAAGCCCATAGCATTGCAATCTTATGATGGAACAAAATACCAATATTATGGTGACACACTCAAATTATTACAGCCTGCATGAAATAATTTATATCGATATAGATACTCTAGCAGTACATCATATCGTATAGTGTGTTACAAATAAGGTCTACACCTGAGTATGCAGCTTTAACCAAGCAGACGGCCAACTGCTACTTTGTCGCATACACATACTTGAACCACATTCTTTCATGATGTGGCCCCGCGCTGCTTGGGGGCGTTCGGATATCAGCATACCTATATTTTCATGTCGATGTTAAAGATTTAATTATGCAGAAATAGAAGTTCCTTTACCTTGAATTGTCTCATGTTTCATCTTATGTCAATTCATATATGATATTAAGTCACACTTCATGTCTATCACATGCCTCCATTGGCATAGCGTTTGGTGCTTGCTTCCTGGCGCTCCGACTCACTTCTCGAGGAATCTCGGTACCTTGCATGTTGCTTAGCTTGCCTGACGTCCTGCGCGTCTTTATTCTGGTCATCTTCATTATAGCCGACTGTCCCTGTCGACATCCTGCGCATCTGTGCTTCGTAGCATCCGTGCATCTGTGTCCATGCCTCTTAGGCATCTGTGCATCTGTGTGCCATCTTCTCAGGCATCTGTGCATCGTATTGTCATTTATTCATTCCATGCAATGTTGTGACGTCCTGCGCATCTTCATCCCGGCTGTTTTCATTAGAGCCGTTCGTTTCCACCGACGAACCGTACATCCGTGCTTCTTGGCACCTGTGTATTCGTGTATGTGCCTCCATGCATCGTCTTGTCACTCGTCATATTAAAGTCAGTGGTGCTTCTGTTGGTGTCTGGGGAGTCGCTGCCCGATGCGCCGCAGCTACTGCAAGTACGTGTTACAGTTTCTTCGACCAGGGTGTCGATGCCTGGTACAATAAACTTGCAAGACATGTTGGTTGGTGCCCGGTGTACTGATGCCCGGTATCCACCAGAAGCAATGGGCTGGAAAGCACCATTGCCTCCACATCTGACACCATGTGATATATGTTGATGTCGACACTGTGAGATCTAGTTTGCAACTGTCTTTATTTAGAAGGTTCTGTAGTGACATCACTCTGTGCCACACTGGGGGTGTTCGGATAACAACACAACTGGAAGACACATACATTACAAGGGCGGGTAAGGCCAGGTCAGGTAATGTGAGGTCAGGTAAAGTGAGGCCGGGAAAAGATAGGTCGGGAAAAGTCAGGTCTGGTACAGTCAGGTCGGGTCCGACTCTACTTTACCCAACTCGACTTTAGCTGACACGACTTTAGCCGACTCGACTTTACCCGACCCGACTTTGCCCAACCTGGCTTTACCCCACTCAATTTGACCCTACTCGACTTTACCAGACTTCACTTTACCCAACTCTACTTTACCCGACTACTTTACCCGACCCGACTTTACTGGACTCGACTTTACCCGACTCTTCTTTACCCGACTCTACTTTACCCGACTCTACTTTACCTGACTCAACTTTACCCGACTCAACTTTACCCGACTCAACTTTACCCGACTCAACTTTACCTGACTCGATTTTACCCGAGTCGACTTTACCCGACTCAAATTTACCTGACTCGACTACATCCGACTCGACTTTACCCGACCCCAATAACCGCTGCTTTCTACTTTTTGTGCTGGGGGGTCGGTAAACAAACAACCAAACGACGGACCCGACTTTACCGGACCTGACTTTACCGGACCCGAATTTACCGGACCCGAATTTACCGGACCCGACTTTACCGGACCTGACTTTACCGGACCCGACTTTACCGGACCCGAATTTACCCGAACCAACATTACCGGACCCAACTTTACCAGACCCGACTTTAGCCGACCCGACTTTATCCGACCCGACTTTAGCCGACCTGACTTTAGCCAACCTGACTTTACCCGTCCCGACTTTACCCGACCCGACTTTACCGGATCCGGCTTTAGCCGACCCGACTTTACTTGAGCCGACCCTACTTGAAGCGACCCGACTTCAACCGACCCGACTTCACCTGACCAGACTTCACCCGACCCAAGCCGACTTCACCCCCATTGACTTGACCCGACCTGTCTTGACCTGCCCGACTTGACCCGACCCGACTTGACCCGACCTGAGTTGACCCGCCGGGTAAAGTCAGGTCGGGGAAAGTCAGGTCGGGTAATGCTACCCTGCTACCATGTATCATATGAAAAAGTCAGTGGGGCCTCAGATGACCTTAGAACCACATGCAAGTTTGGTTTAACTATACCAGAGTGGCCTGTGGTCCGACAATTTTGTTTGGATTAACCAATAATTTGGATTACCCGACTTTGGTTTAACCAACTTTTTTATAGGATAAATGTAGTATTTTGCCGGGCCCCCGAAAAAAGTTTGGATTAACCGATCGTTTGATTTAACCGAGCTTGATTTAACGGGGTTATACTGTAGCAAGGTTCATAGCACATTATTAAAGGTATTAAAAAAACCGTTAAAAAACTCTTTGGGGAATACCAGGATGTTATACTGTCTTAGGGTAGTACTTAGCAAAGCTAATAGTGTCCTTCCAAAGAATATTCCTTAAAGTAAATTATGGTTCATACCCATATACCTATTGGAGATGATGCCAACGCACCTGTTGTGATATGCCCTTTAAATGTTTTAATATAAAAACCATTCGAAATCACAGCTGCCAGTGTCCAGCAGGTTAAGGTAGCCCTAAAAATAGCCCTCAAAGGGGTAATATAACAGAGCCATAATTGGGCTTCACCGTCCCTTCCCTTAGTCGTATGAGCTAAATAAGTTGCTATGACCCTAACAACACACAAGGGCTTAGAATATTGGTAAACATAGAATGTGATAGTCCAATGGTTGGCCCAATAGATTATCCTTCCACAATATAATCATAAGAAAGGTAACAGATGATTTTCTATATAACATCCTATCCACCTTTAACTTTAGAATATAGTGTGTCCCCTCTGTGAGGAAAGCCACATGAGCAACAATGTTAGCTTGAGTGAGAAGAATTTCAATGACCTGACATAACAACTAGGTACACACCTACCGTTTACGACTCGCGCACTAAAACTTTGCGCCCGACGTGACCCGATCGCGACCCGATCGCGATTAAAACCGAAGCTAAGGGATGCCCACATATACTGACTGGCGCGCACACATATACCGTCCGATTCGCGACTGCGAGCCACGCACCTGGTGGGTTTTGCGCGAACTACGTCGCCATCAGCGCCATCTAGCAGTTTCCTTGCGCCTCTCCCTCCCTGTGTCTGTGTGTGTGTCTCTGTGTGTGTGTTACTCTGTGTCTGTGTGTGTGTCTGTGTCTCTGTGTGTGTCTCGGTGTGTCTGTGTGTGTCTCTGTGTGTGTCTCTGTGTGTGTGTCTGTGTGTGTGTCTGTGTGTGTGTCTGTGTGTGTGTGACTGTGTGTGTCTCTATGTCTGTGTGTGTGTGTGTTACTCTGTGTCTGTGTGTGTGTGTCTCTGTGTGTGTCTGTGTGTGTCTGTGTGTCTTGATGTGTCTGTGTGTTACTCTGTGTCTGTGTGTGTCTGTGTCTCAGTGTCTGTGTGTGTGTCTGTGTGTGTGTGTCTGTGTGTGTGTCTCGGTGTGTCTGTGTGTATCTGTGTGTGTCTGTGTGTGTGACTCTGTGTCTCTCTGTGTGTCTCTATGTGTGTTCTGTGTCTCTGTGTGCATGTGTCTCTGAGAGAGACACACACAGACACTCTCCCTCCCTCCCTCTCTCCCTCCTGTCTGTGTGTGTTACTCTGTGTCTGTGTGTGTCTGTGTCTGTGTGTGTGTCTCTGTGTGTGTCTGTGTGTGTCTCTGTGTCTTGGTGTGTCTATATGTGTGTCTCTGAGTGTGTCTGTGTGTGTCTCTGTGTCTCGGTGTGTCTATATGTGTGTCTGTGTGTGTGTCTGTGTGTGTGTGACTCTGTGTCTGTGTGTGTGTCTCTATGTGTGTGTCTATGTCTGTGTGTGTGTGTCCGAGAGAGACACACACAGACACTCTCCCTCCCTCCCCCCTCCCTCCCTCCCTCCCTCCCTCTCTCCCTTCCTGTGTCTGTGTGTGTGTCTGTGTGTGTTACTCTGTGTCTGTGTGTGTGTCTGTGTCTGTGTGTGTGTGTGTCTCTGTGTCTCGGTGTGTCTGTGTGTGTGTCTGTGTGTGTGTGAATCTGTGTCTCTCTGTGTGTCTCTGTGTGTTCTGTGTCTGTGTGTGTGTCTCTGAGAGAGAGACACACAGACACTCACCCTCCCTCCCTCTCTCCCTCCCTGTGTCTGTGTGTGTCTGTGTGTATGTGTTACTCTGTGTCACACAGACACAGAGACACACACAGAGACACACACAGACACACACAGACAAAGAGACACACACAGACACACAGAGACACACACAGACACAGATACACACACAAAGACACACACATACACAGAGAGAGACACACACAGACAGAGACACACACAGAGACACACACATAGAGACACAGAGACACACAGACACACACAGACACACACATACACACAGAGACACACACATACACACAGAGACACACACAGACACAGAGACACACACACAGACACAGAGACACACACACACAGACACACAGAGAGACACAGAGACACACACAGAGACACACACAGACATACACACAGAGACACATACAGAGACACACACACAGACACACACAGACACACACATAGACACAGAGACACACATACCGACACAGAGACACACACACACAGACACACACACAGACACACATACACACAGACACAGACACACACATAGAGACACAGAGACACAAACAGAGACACATATAGACACAGAGACACACATACAGACACCGAGACACACACACAGAGACACACACACAGACACACACAGAGACACACACACACAGACACACATACACAGACACAGAGACATACACACGGAGACACACACACAGACACAGAGACACACATACAGACACACAGACACACACATAGAGACACAGAGAAACACACAGAGACACACACAGAGACACACACATAGACACAGAGACACACATACAGACACAGAGACACACACAGACACAGACACACACACAGACACACACACAGACACAACACACACAGGCACACATACAGACACACACAGACACAGAGACACACATACAGACACAGAGACACACACATAGAGACACAGAGAAACACACAGAGACACAAACAGAGACACCCACACAGACACAGAGACACACACACACAGACACACACACAGAGACACAGAGACACACACACAGACACACACAGAGACACACACACAGACACACACAGACACACACACAGACACACAGACACACAAACAGAGACACACATAGACACACATGCAGACACAGAGACACAGAGACATAGAGACACAGACACTGAGACACACACATAGACACAGGGACACACCTACAGACACAGAGCCACACACAGAGACACAGAGACACACACAGACACAGACACGGATAACAGAGACACACACAGAGACACACATAGACACAGAGACACACATACAGACACAGAGACACACACATAGAGACACACACAGAGACACACACAGAGACACACACATAGATACAGAGACAAACATACAGACACAGAGACACAGAGACACAGACACAGAGACACACACAGAGACACACACACACACAGACACACACACACAGACACACACACACACACACACAGAGACACACACACGTTTTCCGGCCCGGCGATTGGTTGTTCGTTAAAACCGGTCGGCGGCTAGCACGCATATACCGTTTAAGATACGACCGACCGCACGCACCTCCCGACTTGCAATCGTCCCGATTCGCTTTTCGAATTGCTTGCGATTTCAGTTTTAAGCCCTAAACCTGAGTTGTAATCGCAAATCGCAGACGTCTGGTGTGCTAGGGGTCCACACCCACCTAACGACTAACGAGATCCTATGCGCGAATCGTGTCGTAAACGGTAGGTGTGTACCTAGCATAAAGTTATCAAGTAATTTAGTACTTTGTCAACTGACCAACAATTTGCATAGTGAGGCTGAGGGACCCTCTGGAGAAAGGAGTGCTTACACTGCCATTTCCCCCCAAAATTTTCACCAATTTGTCTTACCTTCTCTTCTTGGGAGAATCACACTCAACGCACAGGTGGCTACATTGACAGCAGTACAACAGTTTCAAAATATTGTGTTACATATTCCAAGATGTTGGCAATGAAAGGGTTCAAAATAACCTCACAAAAGTCATTGAAAATATTCACATTTAAAATCCCTTCTATATAATCCTTGAATTTTATAACCACACCCCAAGGACAAGAACAATAGGAGACTGTTGTGTAGAAGCTTGAATGACATTATCACATATATATATTATAAGGAAAGGGTCAAAATATACTCCTACTAAATTTAATTAACTGTTTCAAGAATGGGTACACATCACCAATTTTATGGAACCGAAAAACAGTGACCCATGGGTTCCCTTGAGTACCAGGCACGGAACCCAAAAAGTGTTTCCCATGAAATCTGAAATCCTACAGCCCGGTATCCGGGAAAAGAATATATGGTTCAAATTTGATACAGGCTCAGAAGCCAACATTATACGAAGCAAAACGTTCCATGCGCTAAGCACCGGAACACTCATTCCGTCGCATTGCAAGCGGATCACCTACAGCGGCCAGTGGCTCAGCCAGGAGGGAGAAGTGGAGCTATCAGTACGGGGACAGACGATACATTTCCAGATTGTAATATATGCGTAAAAGACATCCAGGCACGAGTGGGAGAACAAAGGAATATGTAAATGAGACAATGTCAGAGGTAAAGGGTGCCAGCGGTTCAGGCCCCTGGATGGTGAATAAGGCATTCAGTATCCAGAAGTCAGTGTTCAGACGTCGTACTTTCACATGGTATCAGATAAGGACAATGCCGTCTGCTAACATGCTGCCAGGCCTCAGGCCGCCAGTTCAGCTCATCCTCTGCAACAACACGCGATCGAAATGGAAAACATGGATCAGAGAATATAACATATATGCCATAGCTTCAGGAGTCATTACAAAACAGAACGAGTGCAATGCTGCACCCTCCTTCATGTCACGGGCGAAGAAGCCTAGAAAGTTTTAGCCAACATGGCCATCATACTTGCCGAGCAGGACAAGATCGGGCCGCTAACAGAGGCATTTCAAGCGTACTGTACCGGTAAATCGAATTTAATAATAATACGTTACCTTTTCAACTCACATAATCAGGCCAGCAAAAACATGTCTACATATATCACGGCCCTCAGGGACAGAGTGAAAGATTGTGAATATGGGCCAGTTGAAGAATCGCTGTTGCGTGATTGTTTAGTTGCTGGAGTCAAGAACATGACGTTGAGAAATAAGATGCTTCAAACAGCCGATCTCACACTTGAAAAGTGCATTGACATGTGCAAGCTCAGTGAATTCAGTGCTGACCAGTTGGAGGAAAAGAAATCGGACGTGGAGGTGAAAGAAATCGATTTTCTGAACAGATATGCAAATACGCGTACCGGTGCACCGGTGGTTCATCCAACTGGGCCGCTACCTTGGAAATCTCCATCTTGGAAGGCCAGAAACAACAACGGTGCAGGCGAATTAAAGATTCAATGTCAAAACTGTGGTTACGAACACCGGAGTGGAGTCTGTCCAGCAAGGGGCAAGACTTACGTTGCCGTATTCACACAATTCAACTCTGTACCTTAACTCACGAATGTACTCTTCTAGACTCTGTACCTTAGCTCACAAATTTACTCTTCTATATCCTCCGAGCCTTGGTTATATCCTCCGAGCCTTGGCTGTCACATTGCGACGCATTCCGCCAAAGTACACCGACTTATGTGATTTTTGGCTGCTATGTCGGGATACGTTGTTATGCGTTACGTGTGCGTTAGGCACTCGTTGGTGTACGGCAATGTACGTCAACGTTCGTTCAGATACGGCATCACGCGTCAGGGGGTCGGCAATGTTTTGTGCATGCACAAATTTTTTTACGTACGACAATGTTCGACAACGTTTGGATTTTACGTTGGCCGTACACTATGTATACGTTAGGCATATGTCGATGTATATTAGACATACGTTCGACAAATGTTGTTCACTACGTTGCACTACATTGACCTACTTTAAAGGCAGTGGGAATGTACAGTCCACGTACTGACAATGTATGGATAATGTACGTCTAACGTATCTCTAACGTACATTTAGCGTTTCTCCAGCGTGTCTTGACGTATGTAACATATGAGGTGTAGTTCTGGCGATCGAATAACGTATATAAAGTTCACCAGCGTTCTGTGAATGTACCGTGAGCGTAATTCGACGATGAAGACGGCAATAGGTGAGACACGATTCCCCACACTCAACCAGGTCATGGTAGCTGTTCTGAGCTTGCCACATAGTATTTGACGCTATTCATGGGTGACCTAATTAGACGTCAGAACGAGGCTGATTATGCATTGGGTGTTGTGAAACAGTGAAAATCGCTGTAAGACACTGCTGTGTGCCGATGTGTATGAACTACAACAGAAATTAAAGGAGTAAAATTTGAAGATTTCACTTTTGAAACTATCATATTCATTTCCCCATACCTGTTTTCTATCTATTGAGTAATATTCATGGAGATTGGGTGATGATCAGAGGCATTTTGAGGATGAACAGTAGGCGATGTCGCTCACCTTGGTTCTTAATTTCAAAATTACATAATTTTCTTATTATATATATTTTTTAATATATGTACTAATTGACCAGCTAACACATAACATTAAGTAACGTTATTATTTGGTTATGGTACATTATAAAATCACAGTAACATTAGACTGATGTTATACCATGTATTGTAATGTTATAACATCATAGTAATGGTATACTGACATTATAACATGTATTGTAATGTTTTGGGGTTTATTGTCACTGAGACAGAGGGTAGCCATCTTGGAAGAGACTCCAAAGACATGTGAGATATAGTATACCCAAACCTAATCCAACTTAAAGGGACCAGATATAGGTCGCTGGCGACGGGAACCGTACTCCGACAAATGCTCTCCAAGCACAACCTTGTTTAGTTTTTATGTTTAATTGAACCAAGTATGTGTGGGGAGAGTAGGGGACCAGGGCTGTGCTAATCTGAACTGCAAAGCCAGTTGGTTGTGTCCAAAATGGCCGCCCCCATAGACGGCGGCCATTTGCAATGGAAAAGCTGCGCTGTGATTGGCTGAAATTGTGCCGGCAACAGGCTCACACAGTAACAAGAGTTGCTGGTTCCCAGTATGGGCAGCAATAAATTAAGCCCAAATCTATTCAAAGCTGTCATATTTAACAGAATTACATGCTCAAAAAGTCAAATTTGGTCAAATTAACCACAAACTCGAAGCGATATTAACACCGCCGCTGAAATTTGGTTAAATTAAACCAAAAATCGACGTGATGTTAATGCCGCTCGCCGGTAACAGGCTCAGCAGATCCCCCTGAGCCTGTTGCCGGCGACCACCACTACTTCGTCAGAATTTCAAATCGAACACCGTGAGTAGAATCAACAAATCTGAACTATTCCGAGTTTGTTTGTTTTCCACGCGGCGGATAGCTGGCGACTTTAATCTAGTTGATATTGGTGTGATCTTCACTACAAATTTGGTAACGAGGATGGGATGATCTGGGCCAACCATCTTATGGCCATTTAATGGGAAACTAACCTGCATTAAATTAAGTAACATCCAAGAAAAGTAAGT
The DNA here is from genome assembly GCA_030323885.1 of Branchipolynoe longqiensis. Lineage (NCBI taxonomy): Eukaryota > Metazoa > Annelida > Polychaeta > Phyllodocida > Polynoidae > Branchipolynoe > Branchipolynoe longqiensis. Next base: position 21,877,603 of record CM059202.1, read on the forward strand.
GAACCAACTTACACATGAGGAAGGGCCACTGCAGGGCAACCAAAATCAAGGATCACAGTAAGTACCCATTAAAAACATTGTTTAGCATTGTATACCTGGGACTCAGGCCAAGATGGCTATGAATCTTCCATTATCATTTAATATGCCATGTTATATTAAAAAGTCACAATGGCATTAAAATACATCCTTAGAACGTTATAAAATAACGTTATATAATGTGTTTTACTCGATACAAAATAATGTTCATATGATGTTTTTTATAACGTTATTGTAATATTTTATAACATCATACTGACATCAGTTTTTTTTAAAATCTGGGAGCACCTTTAAAGCTGTTATTAATTTGTAATTACTAAGAATAGTTGTTTACCCACATCAAGCTAAGATTCCATACATGCAGTATGCGAATACGAATGTGGCAACAAATCGAAAAGCATGTAAAGGCATAGTAGTGCTTCCATATGTCCGAATGCGATTGCGAATGCCAATGCGAATGTGGCAAATGGATTGACCCATGCACCGATCTCTCTCTCACAAATACAATATTTCTGCGACTAGTACGACACCTGGTGTTAGGCAACAACACTCGTGTTGTGGGTCGACAGTGTGTCACTGTGTTGCTCTACACTGACAATTGAGCTTTTCAATCAATCAATCAATCAATCAATAGAATACAGCTATAATTATCAAAAATTATTCAAAAATGGTAAGTATGTTTTCTCTATAAATCCACATTTATGCCGAAAAGACTGTTAGTTGCTCAATATGAAGCCAGTGTTAACAGAGCCTCAATTCCTCTCCACAGACTCTGTGACCCACAAGTCCAGCAGAACGGGTCATCTAAGGTCAATGGACTCTCTCAGACAGGGGCATTTAAGGTCAATGGACTCTCTCAGAGCCAGGATTACGTAATTTTACACTCAATCGAACCCTACTATATTACTTGCCGCATACTGCATTCCGATTCGCATGCCGCATGCCGCATACCGCATACCGCGTATATAGAATCTTAGCTTTACGCAGATAACTACACTGACAGTGCTGCACGGACTTTGTGACATATGTATTTGTATGCTTTAAAGTTGCATGGTCCGATGGCTTTTGAATTTTTATTTCATTTTTGAGATACATATATAAAATCGATCGTTATTACCTACTAATCATTAGTCCGGAGTAATTTGGATGAAAAATGGCTAGTTTTGAAGCAATTTGAGCTGAAAGAACCCAAAATTCTTTCGACAAGCTTTCCAAATGTCCTCTCTCTAGCCGTGTTTACACGGGCGAGTTAAAACGCCTCAAATAAAGCGCCTTGCCTAGTTCGCCTTACATTCGCCATGTAAACGCGACTCTGAGGCGGATTAGGGCTGATTCGATTCATATTATTCACTTTATGTAAACCCCCTCATGAGATAGTCTAGATGAAGCGAACTAGCTTAAGTCGGCCCATATTGCCTGTGTAAACGGTAGCGGTTTAGATACGGCGGATTAAGGACGTCACAGTCAAGACCTGAGTTTGTTGACTTTCCGGTAAATTTGTTCTATGAAACCGCTAGCTGCGCGCAGATATTTTTTTCATCATTTATTTTTAGCTTTTCACTACCCAGCAGAAGTTTTGATCGTTCCAAAACAATATGATTCAGTCCATACATATCTAGCTCGAACCCACACTCTCTCGTGGCAACGTCGACTAACTGAAACTGGCACTGGTTAGTATGGACTTGCTCATGTGCAGATATTGATTTCCGCCTTAAACCGCTCCGTGTGTAAACACGCCACTACTTCGCTTCATATAAATCGCTTTGTCTAATTCTCTTTACAATTGGCCGCGTAAACACGGCTTATGACGCGCATTGGCGTCTCGCGATGACCTAAATCAAATGAGGCCTGGTCACCTAGCATTTTTCACTGATGGCGCCATTGCTCCATCATTTGTTTTTTGGCATGTGAAGTGAGGAATTGTTGCAAATTTGCTGTCAAATATGTAGGATAAATTTGAGATAATTGATGCTTCATGCAACATTGTAGTTGATGGGAAAATCACATGCATGCAAAGTTCACCCAACCTTCGTGAAAAATGTCCAATAAATAGAAAACAGGTATGCAAACATGAATATGGTAGTTTAAAAAATGAATATCCTCAAATTTGAGTGATTTCGAGAGGTATTTGATCGGAGCAATTTTCATACACGTGCCTGGCCTCGGTCTGGTCTCAAAATGGCCGCGGTGTGAATAGCGTCAATGCGAATGAACAATTTCGAGAAGGGTCCGCAGCGACGAAAGGAGCAAAAACGGCTGACCACTGGGTCATATTGAGCATACCCTTGCAGGATGAGTTTCCCATTCTTTAAGTCCTGATATTGTGTGATTTAAACTGAAGTCGATGTTGATAAATTTATAATATACTTCAAGCACTTTAATCTGTGCAAAAGATACATATGTAAGTATGCATTACAAGAAGACCGGCGTGGATGATACAATCTTTATTACATTAAGGTATATATAAATATGGATGTAAAACATATATATAAATAGAGAGTATCTGGCTGGGCTGACAATGCCCTACCGATCAAGTAAAAAAAAAATTAAAACAGTGACTCGTATGAAATGTGTTTACAAAGGCGTAGTGACGCAGCCGGCGTGTGCTCAGTGTATATATCGCTTCAGCAGTGCCGACTAGCGGATTTGGCCGGAACCCCCGCGGTTGTTCCAGGACCCGCCGCGAGGGGCAGCACCATGCGATACCTACATCGGCATAAACATAGTATATGCTTTGCTGTAAGTACGCATTACAAGAAGACCGGCATGGATGATACAATCTTTATTACATTAAAGTATATATAAATATGGATGTAAAACCTATATATAAATAGAGAGTATCTGGCTGGGCTGACAATGCGAGACAAACTTACTCTACTTCCCCCAGGCTCGAGGCTACACGGATGTCAGCGACAATCCTCTCCGACAGAGGGCGGGCGATGTGTCTATATATCGCATCAGACGCCCAGTCGCCCCTTACCCTAATTTCATCTACTGAAGCACCCTGGAGGGCAAGATAGGTGCACCCCCCCCCCCCCCCCCCCCCGTCTCAGTGAATGACAGGAAAAATTCTCCTGTGGAAACCCGGCCAACGCTGCAAAATGTTTGATGGTAGCCTGGAGTGATCTATAATCAAGGGGTTTGTAGCGTCCAGAGCCCACAGGAAGCTGAAAGGCGGGGGATCCCGAATCCACTCTTACCTCAGCAAAATGCCTCTCTACCCAAAAAACAGCACATAGGTTCGAGTTAGGCACATGCGCGACCGGTATCAGGAGCTCTCTCTCCGCAAACTGAATTGTCTTGGATCGCCGAACGGTGACCACCATGCCCCAAGCGTGGAAAGAGAAATCTGAGCGCAAGAGGACGGACTCAGAGTCGGTAATCTGGAATTTGCGGAGGAGAGCCCTAAACCCAAGTAATATGGCCGCGCGAGTGGCCACATGGCCCTCGCTTAAGGACATAAAGGAAAACATTTTTAATAGCTCAGAGGGTAATAGCGGGGCTACCCGCTTAACCGCGCACTCCAGTGCGCGCTTAGCACCTCCCAAAATCGTTCTCACCTGATGGCACGAAAAATCGATTGGGTCACTATTCTCTGCCTTTGGGAAGAAATTAAGGGCACTTACATAAATTAAAACAGTGTACAAAGGCGTAGTGACGCAGCCGGCGCGCGCTCAGTGTATATATCGCTTCAGCAGTGCCGACTAGCGGATTTAGCCGGAACCCCCGCGGTTGTTCCAGGACCCGCCGCGAGGGGCAGCACCATGCGATACCTACATCGGCGTATACGTAGTATATGCTTTGCTATATGTGTAAATATGTCTGAACAAGAAACTACTAAAATAATAATGTGATCTTTCCATAATTTTAGCCAATCAGATCTTTTCGATTGCAAATGGCTGCCCCTTATGGGGGGCCGCCATTTGCAATATGTTATATGACCATCGTTTCGGTGGAATAAAGTAATAATAAAGTAATAATATTGCATTTGTGCACCATGTTTATGCCAAATTGTTCTTTATTTCTTTTAATTTTGAGTAAAATTCTATGGCAGCGAGCATTTGTTTTGATATATTATTAACCAATCGCTGACCCCGAATACCTTTGTAGCGGAAACAAGTTCAAACGAGTTCAACCGTGGCTGGTTGGGTCGCAGCCGTGGCTGGTTGGGTCGCAGCCGTGGCTGGTTGGGTCGCTCCGTAGAGCACTGGGCCCGTATGCATGGAGCGGTGTTAGCGACCCAAAACGCGTTTATGGCGGGATTTCTGGTTTAGCGCCGAAAAGTTCATATGCATGGAGCAGTGTTAAGCCTAACACCGAGCGTTTAAACTCGGAAATTCTAACTCTGCTCATAGCAGGTTTACAGCGGTGTTAGTGTTAGGTTAGTGTCAGGATGGAACCCAAATCTACTCAATGCTATTATATTTAACAGAATTACATACGCAATAAGTGAGGTTTTATCAATTTAACCCTAAATTCAAGCCCTCCTTAGGGCTACTGCCGTATTGGCGGCGATATTAATGGTTATATTTTCGAATCGACGAACGTACAGTCAAGAAACCGCCGCCGCCGCCAGTATGGAAAGGGAGGTCGATGCGGCGGCGTCGGCGATTTGTTTACATTACGTTCGTCGATTCGAAAATGTAACTATTAATATCGCCGCCAATGTGGCGGTGGCCTTAAGGAGGGTTCGAATTTGGGGTTAAATTGATAAAATTTCACTTATTGCGTATGTAATTCTGTTAAATATGATAGCATTTAATATATTTGAGCCTAATATATGGCTACAAACGCAGAGGGATTTCCCAAATCTATAAATACATTCACGTTTAGCTAACACTCACCGTTTAAGCGCCCATGCATACGGCTTGACATAGTTCTCTATGACGCCGATAACCGGTGATAGGTACCCGGAGTTAAAGGTATAACACCACACGCAGCTAACACCGCTTCATGCATACTGCCCCTGAATATGCTTATGGCATTTTCGGTGGTCCGTACAATCCACACAGAATGTCGGCAGAGCCTAGGTGCAGACACTCTCATGGCGCTGTTACAGTGTAAACTGAACCAGGACTGTGCATGCTACGAGCTTAATGGGAAAACCGAAAAGGTGACAATGGCCAAGCATGCCACACATGCATATAATAATTAATACAGTACCAATAAACTTGAAATTTGATATTTAGATTTCGTTCCTTAGCACCGATTTATGATTGTTTCAAGTGATTACTGTGCACTTTGCTTGTGACATGTATGTATTATCCATAGTAACCTTCATATATACATCGTATATATGAAGGTTACTATGGACCGTTACGAACTTTAATCTTTTAACACTGATAAAATATGAATGTTTATATGGATAGACTTGGGATTTTCATTTCTTTCTTAGAATATTTAAATGTGAATAATTATTATGGATTGTTTATTTCTTACCACTGACATAATATGAATGCAACTATTTGTTTATTTTATGCACAGATATAACTGAATGTTTGTATTGCTAATAGTGTTTTGGTATCAATAAAAGTGTTTAAATTAAAGTGTGTTTTTTTTCTCTAGCAACAATTCATTTACAATGCAAATACAGGATTTGATACGCATACATAATTGTTGAAATCGCTAATTACTGTATAAGGACTACCAGCTATGTTGAATTTATGGTTTCGCGGAGAAATATATGGTTTTTACAATCTTAGCGTGGTGTCGCTGTGAGGTTGATGTCGTCACCTTAGTAACTGCTGACGACATTTAGTGCGATCACAAACAACATGCCACCTGGACATCACTGATAAGATTTGTTCTCCTTCTTCCTGTTATACTTAGTGTACACCGGCCTAACTTGACCCGACAGGATCCCAAGTATTCAGTCATTTTAAAGAAACAAAAATGATTAATATATTGTATTTCTTTAACTTAATTTGTGCAGAGTTATACATGCATCATGATGGTGTAGCACGTGCACATACAGGTGGCGCCACAAGCTGGCCTGAGGTTGTCAGAACATTAGTTAAATCCATAAATACATAGCCTGCTACATAGAAATGAACTGAACATAAAACTTCTAGGAATAGTTTATTTAACACATAAAACCACATACTATTAGGTACTCCAAAGTGGGTGGATATGCTGGCCGCATCGCGAAATCTGACATAATTTAACTATTCTAAAACAACTTCAATCTCCACTAATTCTGCTCCGTTTGAAATAAAAATTATATGAAGTGAATGCCTGTTCTTTTGTCTTTTAGGGTGTTCAATTTATAATTAACATGATGAAATAAATTAGAGTCAATGGACACTTGTTTGGGTGTACCATTAGCAGCTCTGATGAGCATGTTTGCCATAGTCTGTTTGCCTCCAGTCTTAACCACTCCCTTCCCTAAAATTGCTACTTTGCTGAGTATGGCCACCTAAGCTAAAAGTAACCGCCAATGAAAGATGGAGAAGAAACTGGGCTTCATTAGCATATCAAGCATATGGCTGTCTGTGAGTGGGAAATTTGATTGAACAGACGGAGTGAAAACATTCAGTCAATCATTCTCCTTGAAAATTAATCAGGATTATCCTGAAAAATATATCACTAGAAATTAAGCTCAAGTCTTCCTCTACCTAACCAAAACAATATTTGGTTGAGATTTATATCATGCTCGGCAAGGTTGGTCTGAGAAATGACCACATCTTGACTAATTTGAGTGCACAAAACCTGGTTTTTTTTCGGGCTGGTGGCGGTTTCCATGTTTTTTCCTGTTTTGTTCCCACCTAGTAGAAAAGAACTGTCCAGCCCTGACAAGCCGAGAGTAGCTCAGTTGTGTAATCATTGCAAATCGGGCCGACTACCACTGCTTCAGCAAATCAGCATTTCCCGCCTGCACCCTCTTTGCACTGTCGACCAGACGGGATGGCCGAATGAGTTAAGCGTCCGTCCCTCATTGTAGTAGATTGTAGGATTCGAACGCACAGGATTCGAACCCTGGTCGAGTCAAATCAATGACGTAACAAATTATGCTTCTCACTTCCTAGCCAGGTGCTGGGGCATTATTAGGATATGGCAACGACTGGTTGGCTCAGTATTAGGATAATGTGACTGGGTGCGATATCGGGCCATGGTGCTGACAGTCTGGTCTCCCATTGGGGCAGCACTCTGAAGTCGCTATGGGTGCCCACTGTCACAAGTCAGTACCAATCCTGATATGATCTATCTGTTGCCAGGACATAAAACTCCAACAAGCAACCTACATTTGTGCTGCCGGTGTCACTAGGCATTATTACGACAGATTACGGTGGAGCAGGGAGTGAGTGGGGTCGAGGTCCTCGCCATATCACTAATATTAATAAGCATACAATCAGACGCTGGCACACACACTTCTAGGACTAGGTCTCTACTAGACAGCTACACCATTCCAGGCCTTACAATTACACAGTCACTCTTTGTCAGTTTTGTTCCACACTCTACACGAGTTACTTACACTATTTAGGACAGTCCACAGTTCTCCACCATATTCCACCACACTTCACCACATTCCACACTCCACCACATTCCACACTCCAGCTCTTTCCACAACCACTACATCCCGCGCTCCACCACATTCCACTACATCCCCCACTCACCCCCCCACCACCACCACACACACACTCACACCACCACACACACACTCACACCACAACACACTCACTCACACCACCACACACTCACTCACACCACCACACACTCACTCACACCACCACACACACTCACCCCACACACACTCACCCCACCACACACACACTCAACCCACCACACACACACTCACCCAACCACACTCACACACTCACCCCCACCCCACCTTCCTTCGTCTCCGAGACTTGCTGCTTCAGAATGACCACACTCCACTTGTTGCTATGCGTCATCGCAGCGTTTGTCACCTTGACGACGGCGGGGCCCATTAGGAGAGCCGGTAACCATGGCGATGACACACTCCCTCCGGACATGGCGTTGTTGCTGCTGGCAGAGTTTGAGGCCAACTCCACGGATGCCGTGATTCACCAGGATGACACCGAGGTTGGGCGACTAATCGGTGCAGGTGTCCACCATGGAAGCCATGGAAATGTTGATCCCATGGTGGCTGGAGTTCAAGATGGCATCGAGATGGTTGAGGGTCAAGTTCTCCCTCCGGACATAGCGTTGTCGCTGCTGGCAGAGTTTGAGGTCGACTCCACGGATGCCGTGATTCACCAGGATGACACCGAGGTTGGGCGACTAATCGGTGCAGGTGTCCACCATGGAAGCCTTGGTAAGGTTGGTCCCATGGTGGTTGGAGTTCAAGATGGCATCAAGATGGTCAAGGGTCAAGTTTATGATGGCGCATCGGTCAGTGACATCGCAATGTTTCCCTCAATCAACAATTTCACGTGAGTTTGTCTTGAATGGTTAGTTATGTGTGGCACACTGTGGATATCTCGGTTATAATTATTTGTATATACATTGATTGTTCAATTATAATTATTTATACGTACATTGATTGCTCAGTTATAATTATTTGTAGGTCCCGTGTTGTGTTTGTTGCCTCCCCAGCGTTAGGCAATCACCACAAACTAGGGGCTTGCCATATTCTTTTTTTTTTATCTAGACCTACACAATCTACAAATCTTGATTTAACGCTGCGCATCCTACTTAGATACTGGTACAGTAATTAATTAAACAAATTAATAATAATAGAACTTGTCCGTGCAGAAAATTCCTCCTGAGTGTAGGATGGGGGGTGGGGGGGGGGGGGTGACTACAAATCGTCGCCCTGGGGGCGGACTCCACTAATGCGTCAATTAGGAGGAAGTCAGAACCATTTATACTTGCATAATGCGTTATACATCACACATATATATGTGATGTATAACATATACAAGTATAAATGCTTGAGGGGAAATTGATCATATCCCTTCCTCCTGTACTGCCACATTGGTGGAGTACCCCCCTGTCTGGAGTGTTTTGTAACTGGGTGCCCCCCCCCCCCCGCTTGCGTCACTCAGCTAGGTGGAATTATATATATGTATACATGTATATATATATATATAAAATGAAGTATAATTTGAACAGAGTACATTTCACCATAGTTATATTTTCAATTCAAGGTATTACCCTAACAATAGATATTTGTTATGCTGCCAAACCAGACGGGATGGCCGAATGAGGTAGAGCGTTCGTCTCCCGTGGTGGTATATCGTGGGATCGTGGGTTCGAATCCTGATCGAGTCAAACCAATGACTTAAAAATTGATACTTGTCGAAAAATGATATCATCATCACTAATATCTTTAGCGATGACATGTCGAAGATAATTGTTTCATTTAAGAATTTGGGCAGTATTTTATCATTAAATAACAAATCTGGGATTTGTATATCCTTAAAACCTTTTACCACAGAATATCACATTACTTTTTCTACTGTTGCATTTGATATCATGTTCTACACTGTAATCTGAACATTCTGATAAGAGCACTGAAGGAGCAAAGGGCACTAAATCAGATGATTAATTAATGCCCCACCTATGATGCGCCGTGCACTTACCTTCTTGAGTTCTTTTTTTAACTGAGATCATCCATGTGAACAGATCCAAAAAGATAGAGGGGACACAAACTCCTGCCTGATATACACCATTAGTAACTAACAAATTGTTCGGTGTGATATTATTCCAGTGCAGATACAATTTGTTGGGTACTGTAGTAGTCTACAATGAGCCCCACTACCACAAGGTGGCGGTAGTGACTACGCTGCCGCCTGTTTGCCAAGAAGTAGCAACAGGTGGCAGCATGTTAGCAGGAACAGTCCCTATGGTGGACTGTTCCACCTTGTTTAGAACATTCTAAGTTAGTCTAGACCTCTGTGCAGGACCTCTCCTGACAAACTGAAACATCATGAAACGTAATAGAACCTGGCTATCCTGCATGTGATAGGCATACTTGGAATTAGGGCATGGCTAATGACAGGTCATCAGATTAGTCTAGTCTTCTAGTTGTGTCCCTGTTTTAGGGATTTCTCCAGTAATTGTGCAAAGGCTTGGCCTAATAAATTCACTAATTGTTCCTTTTATACTGCCCCAAATATATTTGTTGCTTATACCCCAGTCACAAGAGGGCCAGCGTTCGCCTCCAACCTCCTTACGACCAAAAATTTGCCGACCTCCCAGCGTCCCACTCGATACATTGATTCAAAAACGCGCTAGCGAGTACAGTTGGCACCAGGTCAGCGCCGGGTCAGTGACCGCAAGGTTAGTCGCCGACATGGCACCGATCAGTCGGCCTGGCGCCAACTTGGCGCTGACCTAGCACCGACCTGTTGGCACTGGATCGGCATTAGGTCGGCGACCACTTTGTCGGTGTATAAAGGATGGGTATCGTTTTGCTTTTGCTTTTGTCACTTGCTTCATATCATCCAAAGGGTACACCTGAGGTCCATGCTGAAGAAGAAGGCACCCAGCTACTTGTAGGAGTACATCCTTCGTCTTCTTCATCATCTACCGCCTCGCGACTTGAGTTCCACGCTGAAGAAGAAGGCACTGAGCTACTTGTAGGAGTACATCTCTTGTCTTTTTTATCGTCAACCGCCTCAAGGCCTGAGTCGTTGGGAGTACATCCTTCATCTTCTTCATGGTCGACCCCTCGAGGCCAGAGTTTGTTTTGTCACTTTCATCTTGCCGCTCAAAGGGTGTCATCATGGCCTTCCTTGCTGGCCCGGATGAGCTGTTGAGGCTCCGGAAATTGCAACAAGAACAAGATGATGATGCTGCACTTCATTTTCTGCTACATCTGCAAAGAAGAAGAAGGAGGCTCCATCATACTGCTGACCATCATTGATGTAGACTACAAGGTTTTGTGGGTGGATGTTCGTGAGAATGGGTGTACGTTGGACTGTGCTGTGTTCCATGACTCGGCTCTTAAGTCGGCATTGGAAGACGGGACCCTAGGACTTCCGCCTGCTCACCCACTTCCTGGTGATGACCGCCCTATGCCTTACTTCCTGGTAGGAGATGATGCCTTTCTACTCCGTGAGTGGCTGATGAAGCCGTACTGTGGACGAAATATCACAGTGGCTGAACAAATATAATCAACTACCGATGTTCTCGAGCCAGACTCATTGTGGAAAATTCTTTCGGGATAATCGCCAACAGATTCTGCTGCCTCCTGACTACTCTTCAACAGGAAACAGACACTGTCAACAGCATAGTGTTGGCCTGTGTTAGTCACCATAACCTGATGTGGCTCAAGTATCCTGGGCTTCAGAATGCAGCTCTGGATAGTGAGGAGAGGACCAGCATAAGAGAAAACTGATCCGACCCGGAAAATGATCTGACATAAAAATATATAATAAGACGGTCACATATATTTACAAATACTGTCTCATAAACTTTTGGCCACTCGCACAGTACATGACAATTTAAATAACGGAAAGATTATCAGCCGTAATTATATTAAAACAAAATAAGAAATTCACTTACATTTACAAATACTGTGTCGTAAACTTTTTCGCAACTCGTACTGTACATGAGAATTTAAATAACAGAAAGATGATCAGCCGTATTAAAACATGATAAGAAGTTCACATACAAATACTGTGTCATAAACCTTTGGCCACTCGTATTGTACATGACAACTACCGTACCTCCGACCCCAAGTACCGAAAGAACACGACCCTAGTGTCAGCAGGGTAGTCATCACACTCTCCTGTTAACTTCCACGGGCCGACATCTGCACACAGATCTTGAGGATCACGTCATCCACTGCTGCGTGTCCCTTCCCCTTCCCCTTCCCCACACTAGACTTTGACGAGGGGGCTGCGGTGTGGAGAGGGCCGAGCCTTGACTCAGGGTGTGAGTTGATGCAGATGAAGGCACACAGGTACTCATAGGTGTAGACGCTTCCGCTTCTTCATCTTCAACCAAATCGACGACCTCGTCTATCACCAGTGGTGGCAGTGGTGGCAGTGGAGTGACCGAAGAAGAAGAAGTGAGGACAGGCGACATCTCCGCAGAGCAACTGCTGCAGCCTGGTAGAAGAACGGATATGTTGGTCACATAAAAAGAACTGTACCTCTTATTGTTAAAACTCATGTTATCACAGGTTTTTTATCATTGGTCAGATTCGAATTTCCTAGAAAATATATTATTAATGATATAATATAATTAATATAGTTGCATGTAAGCCTTTTGTAATCACAATTAATTGTGCCAGTCAATGCACACTAAAGCTTTTTTTGGTAGTATACGGCATCCATGGATTACAGTGATGCACATAGGGTGTGCAGAATAAGGCGAGTATTCATCAAATCCACCATACATTAACATAAACATAAACACTCCCCAAGCCCATTGTAAAGTTTGACCCCTATCTTCATGGAAGCGTCCTGGGTCAACTTCGCAGATTCCTATTATGTCGCTGTAGACTGTGCCCCTGCATAGTCTATGCTGCTCATGGTCGCCGTAGTGAGTGCCCTCCACAAAGAACGAAGAACACCAGTCTTCAGTGCTCAGAAAGGAACTGTCTTTTAATGGTCATGTACACAGTATATATTCAAACTCCCACCCACTCATCTACCCACAAAGCTCTGGGATCTGGCTGACACGACATGCCCACACACGTCATTGTGTGGGAGGTCAGGCACGCATTGTGGGTATCTCTGATGACACCAACCAACTTTCCTTAATGTATAGATACAACCTTTATTCGGCAGGCTACTCAGTGTTTCCCAGTATAGGGTGTGTGTGCCTGTTGGGAGTTCCCCGTCATTCAATACCCATAAACCTGTCCACCACAACCCACACACACATCCGATTCCCACCGCACCCACATCCTTCTGGAGGCTTTAGAACCCAGATCCGGGTCAGCAGGTTCACTCACACGATGGTGTCTCTATAGAGTTTATACATTTTAACATATATGGTATAGATTATGTGCACATATTATTATAAATCAAATTAAAACTAAAGACATTACTGGGGCTGTCTTTACATGTTATGGCGAGGCACACAGATGCACAGGTGCTGGTCGAGGACCTCACAGACATAAGGCAGTCATAAGGAGAACACGGTCATCACAAATTGATCGTAAGCGAATGAAGGCCTGGTGTGACTGAGGTATTAACTATGTTGCTACGCATTACCTATGTTGGCCCACGAGGCTAACATCGATAATTTGCTCACGAGGCAAAGGCTATTTTTGTCTTTCTTCGCTAACCTCCCTACAGCTAGCCCGTCGGTGCACCGCCTGCCCTCCGCTGAGCAACATCGATCACCCCCTTTGTCCGAGTGTAGTGAATTGTGCATGTTGCCAGTAACATGAATAATTAATAGCGACGGAGACTGCTCTAGTCTGCTGTGTTGGCTTGCTCCTGGCAATATTTAACTATGCTTGTGTCAATTACCAGTAAATTGTCAGGATTTCCAATTAGGATAATTACTGCACAAGTGGGAAGCAGGTTAAATCGTTACTGAGTGTTGTAGACCCCGTGTTCCCTGCTTATTTAAGTTTATTAGCTGAGTTTTCCTCTCTTCCTCTGGAGCTCCCGGTTTCCCACACAAGGTAGTGTTGGAAGCCAGATAACTGCCTACCCCACCTCCCACTTTTTTCAATAATTAACAAAGCCTCTGCTAGACAGCATTCACTGACCTTGCATGGTCTAGCCACTCCTCATGCATTCTCTTACTTCTTGGTTCTTTACCGGTAGCATCGGGTGGCTCTCTACCTCACCTTTCTCATCATTAAGCTTGTCTCGTTATTTTTATTGGTTAGTCTGATCAGGTTTTCTCCAAATAAGTTCAAACAGTCATCATGACCACTAATAAACGAGCACATTCTTCCTTTGGTAGGGTTTTAATGCACAAATGCGAGGAAATTACTCGCTAGCTAGGGTTGCTAGGATACCACGCCCTCTGAGTTTGTACTTTGCTTGTCCTTACTAATATTGACTGAACGTTTTCCTAAGCTCACTTAACAGAATGCAGGGTGATCTTAGCAAATTCTTCCCCAAGACTCACTCGTTGTTCAATTCTTACTATGTGACTGTTAGCCAGCTATGCTTTTAATCTAATTCTGGCATGTCAACTACTTAACCGTGCCTCGTTATTGTGGAAGTACATAAAATAACTAACTATAAGTTGAGTAATGGGTAGTTCTAAGGCAATTTGCCAAATGCTACTCTGGTAGTCAAGTTACATTCTAGCCTGGCACTCATAGAGCGTTTTCCTAAGGCTGTTGACTACTTCCTGCGGAAAATATGATCCTTTTTGAACATATTACGATGACGTACCTTTCATGGTGACTGCCTGTCAGCACCTCCTCACTTGCTTCCCGGGCCCCAAGGCAAGCACACCTGCAGCTTCTCTACTCAGCCTGAAATTTACCACACCCTCCCACCCGTGCTTTGTTTTGTTCTTCATATGGCTGAGCATCAAGGTTGCTTCAGTGAGGAATTCTCCTCAGAATTTAACTTGGCTTATTGGCCCTTAATCACAAAGAACCTATCAACTATTTTCAGCCTGTTCATCATGTCAGACCTACATGGTCAGAGTTGTAATGCATAATTAAATTATTAACAATTAGTGGTCTCTGTAGGGGTTCTCACTTTGCGCACTCTACCTTTGAGGGCTTAATATTGAGTGTTCCTACACACTGCTGTGATCTTATGTAGGCTACTAGCCACTGTACATCCACTGTGCTCGAACACAGGCAGGAACTGGAATCCATAATGTGGAGACAAGAGTCCTCACTGTGTTCATTCAAGGTTGTATGCTCTGGAGTTATTATGGGCTTCCTTTCTTGGGAATATCTCACTCAAGAATTGGCACTGCCAGGACTCTAAAGAATGCGAGTGACATTGACTCTAAGGTGTGGTAACTCTTACCCTCGAGTGAGATAGATACTCCTAGCGGCATCTCCCACTTAACTTATTACTACTTAGTAACTTATTACTACATGTTCTCGATTACTTGCATGTCAGTTGCCTTTTGCTTGCCATTGTACTATAGTTGTAATTATTGCCTCAATGGCTGTTTGTTTTTCACCTCACATGCTATAGCATTACAAATGAGGGTATGTTCCCTGTATTACCCTGGGCTAGCACTGCATTACCTCTTCTGACTTGTAACTTTGCCCTTGTAATAAATCCTATATCTGTGCACTATTTCAGTCTTCAGCGTTATGAATTATGAACCCCTGCACTAGCCAGTCACTACCTTCAATGGCTGATAAATATTCAATTATATCCCATAACACCTGAACAGTGGAACAGCCAAGATAAATATATGTACAGATTACACACATGTGTGGGGCTCCTGTTGTAGACTAGTTTAATGAACACCTTGATACATGATACTATACAGGTTACACGCGTGTGGGGCTCCTGTTGTAGATTAGTTTAGTGAACACCTTGGTACATGATACTGTACAGGTTACACATGTGTGGGGCTCCTGTTGTAGACTAGTTTAATGAACACCTTGGTACATGATACTGCACAGGTTACACACGTGTGGGGCTCCTGTTGTAGACTAGTTTAATGAACACTTTGATACATGATACTGCACAGGTTACACACGTGAGGGGCTCCTGTTGTAGACGAGTTTAATGAACACCTTGATACATGATACTGCACAGGTTACACATGTGTGGGGCTCCTGTTGTAGACTAGTTTAATGAACACCTTGATACATGATGCTGCACAGGTTACACACATGTGGGGCTCCTGTTGTAGACTAGTTTAATGAACACCTTGATACATGATACTGCACAGGTTACACACGTGTGGGGCTCCTGTTGTAGACTAGTTTAATGAACACCTTGGTACATGATACTGTACAGGTTACACACATGTGGGGCTCGTGTTGAAAACTAGTTTAGTGAACACCTTGATACATGATACTGTACAGGTTAAAAACGTGTTGGGCTCCTGTTGTAGACTAGTTAAGTGAACACCAGGTTACACATGTGTGGGGCTCCATTTGTAGACTAGTTTAGTGAACACCTTGATACATGATTCTGTACAGGTTACAGACATGTGGGGCTCCAGTTCTAGACTAGTGAATACATAGGTAGAGTAAGGCCAATAAATACCTTCGTATGTAATCCTGATTACTCCACATCTCTCACTAATTGATAACCATTTCTTTTCATACCCGCTCCTTTTGCCAGGACGTCAGCTCCAGATGATGGTGGAAATGAAGGGGGTAAGTAAAATCAAAATGCAGTGCATATGATCGTAGTGTAGCTAACATGAGTGCCAATATTTGGAATAAACTCCCGGATGCAATATGAAATGCAGAAAACATATAAGTTTTTAAGAATCTACTAAAAGATAATGTGACCTAGAAAAAAAGATAATCTTTAAGTGGATTACCACAAAGTATAGTGAAAGCTGGATTTTGGACTGTTGACACTCTACAAACAGCTCCAATTAGCCATAAACAAGGAGCAAGAAAACCAAAATTGTTACTCAAACAAAATTCAAAGGGTTTCAATCAAATTGGACTAGTGCTGCCCAGCAGTGAAAAAAAGTGTTAACACACTTATCCGTTATGAGCAGGGTAAACAAATTCATCACACAAAAAAATTTATTATTATACATTTCACTTATATATCAAATTATATGTTGTTGACACTTACATTGCCATAAAACGTTGGAATTGTAGTGAAAACATTTCTAAAAATTAATCACTATAATTGACTTGCAAATGTATTTCAATGTTAAAAAACTAAACCACTGAACCATTACAGACAGCAGTCAGGAAGTACTTGGAAATCACTGTGAGATGCACACGCTTTATCAGCTTGTAGGTCTTCAGATAAAGCTGCATAATCCTTTGAAAGCTAAGACAATTGAAACCAAAAGAAATCTATCTAGATTTCATTCTAAATATACAACTTAGATACTAGTGCACTTATTAAGAATTTGTTGCTGCAGAAAAGGTAATACTGAGTCAATTTAAAAGAACCTGATCCTGCTATTAGGGTTTCAAAAGTGTGTACCAAGATTGATTTTGCATGTTTTCATTTAAAATATTTCCCGTTTACCATTTATAATAAATGCTACCTCAGATAGATGATAACAATTAACGTAATATATTTATTAAATAAAATGACAAAACCTCAAACCCATCGGACTATACAACTTTAATTTGTCTCTTTTTTTTTCGAGGGGGAAAATTAGTTGATTAAACGGGGGAAATTTCAATCACAGACATTGGTCTTCCTCATTCTATCGCTCCTTGCCCTTAGCAATGATGAGTGCCATGCTAGGTAGCGACAGGTATACATTTTTACATCATTGGTTTGACTCAGCCAGGGTTAGAATCCCACGACCTACCAAAATGATATCGGGTCATGGTGCTGGCGGCCTGATTTCACAGTGGGGCAGCACTATAAAGTTGCCATGAGTGTGCACTGTCACAAGTCAGTACCCGTCCTGATATAACCTTAGATGTTGCCATTACGTAAAACTCCAACAACCAACCAACCAATCTGTGGTTGGAACAGAACAAATCTGAGGAAAAAAAACAGGAAACAACATACAAAAACAGTCAAAGAACCCGTGAGTTGATGGTATGTGTTTGATGTTTCTAGGCTGGACTATGACGCACACCATTATAACCGTTGTGGTGGTTTGTGTACTCGCCTTGATTGTGTTGCCTATCGTCTGCTGGTTGTTCCAAATCTACCTACTCTGCAAGTGCCTCTGCTGCTGTTGCTGAAATGTGGTTGATGTTATCGAGATGAGTCATCGTGTGTTGAAACCTCCTGCAAATCATTGTCATTGTGACACATGTCACTGCAACACCTACTGCGATTCATTGTCAAATTAATGAAGGTCACCACTATTCACTACTCTAGTCCCGCCCTGATATGACTTAGATGTTGCTAGGACTTAAAACAACAACAAACACAAACACTATACTAGCTCCAAATCACTGTCGTAATGACAGAAATCACTGCAACACCTGCTGGAACCCACTGTCAACATAGTGGAGGTCACCACTATTCACTACACTGGCTCCAAATCACTGTCACAATGACACAAGTCACTGTAACACCTGCTGCAACCCACTGTCAACATAGTGGAGGTCACCACTATTCACTACACTAGCTGCAACCCACTGTCACAATGACAGAAGTCACTGCAACACTTGCTGCAACCCACTGTCAACATAGTGGAGGTCACCACTATTCACTACACTAGCTGCAACCCACTGTCACAATGACAGAAGTCACTGCAACACCTGCTGCAACCCACTGTCAACATAGTGGAGGTCACCACTATTCAGTACACTAGCTGCAACCCACTGTCACAATGACAGAAGTCACTGCAACACCTGCTGCAACCCACTGTCAACATAGTGGAGGTCACCACTATTCACTACACTAGCTGCAACCCACTGTCACAATGACAAAAGTCACTGCAACACTTGCTGCAACCCACTGTCAACATAGTGGAGGTCACCACTATTCACTACACTAGCTGCAACCCACTGTCACAATGACAGAAGTCACTGCAACACCTGCTGCAACCCACTGTCAACATAGTGGAGGTCACCACTATTCAGTACACTAGCTGCAACCCACTGTCACAATGACAGAAGTCACTGCAACACCTGCTGCAACCCACTGTCAACATAGTGGAGGTCACCACTATTCACTACACTAGCTGCAACCCACTGTCACAATAAAACAAGTCATTGCAACACCTGCTGCAACCCACTGTCAACATAGTGGAGGTCACCACTATTCAGTACACTAGCTGCAACCCACTGTCACAATGACACAATTCACTGTAACACCTGCTGCAACCCACTGTCAACATAGTGGAGGTCACCACTATACACTACACTAGCTGCAACCTACTGTCACAATGACAGAAATCACTGCAACACCTGATGCAACCCACTGTCAACATAGTGGAGGTCACCACTATTCAGTACACTAGCTGCAACCCACTGTCACATTGACAGAAGTCACTGCAACACCTGCTACAACCCACGGTCAACATAGTGGAAGGTCAACACTATTCACTACACTAGCTCCAAATCACTGTCATAATGACACAAGTCACTCTAACACCAGTTACAACCCACTGTCAACATAGTGGAGGTCACCACTATTCAGTACACTAGCTGCAAATCACTGTCATAATAAAACAAGTCACTGTAACACCTGCTGCAACCCACTGTCAACATAGTGGAGGTCACCACTATTCAATACACTAGCTGCAACCCACTGTCACAATGACAGAAGTCACTGCAACACCTGCTGCAACCCACTGTCAACATAGTGGAGGTCACCACTATTCACTACACTAGCTGCAACCCACTGTCACAATGACAGAAGTCACTGTAACACCTGCTGCAACCCACGGTCAACATAGTGGAGGTCACCACTATTCAGTACACTAGCTGCAACCCACTGTCACAATGACAGAAGTCACTGTAACACCTGCTGCAACCCACTGTCAACATAGTGGAGGTCACCACTATTCAGTACACTAGCTGCAAATCACTATCACAATAATATAAATCACTGCAACACATACTGCTATAAGCCAGTGTCAGCACGATGTATTTAACCACTGACTTATTGTGAATCACTGTTAGCATGATGTATATAGGCCTAATCACTAAACTTACTGTGAATTTGCCAGCATGATGTAATTAATCACTAACTTACTGTGAGTTACTGTCAGCATGATGTATATAATCACTAACTTACTGTGTATTTGTCAGCACTCTGTAATTAATTAGTAACATACTGTGAATTACTGTCAGCATGATGTAATTCGCTGCACTTGGAAGGAAAGAACAAAGATAGGTTTATAAGAGTTAATTTAATCAAAGGAATCAAGGCCTGTACAGAGAGCAGGTGTAATCAAGTGGGTGACTTGGACTTGGACCCAGGTATCAGTGGTGCAGGTAGGAGGGCTTCAATGTCGAGTCGGTGACCAGGACTGAAGAAGAGTTCAGTAGAAGAGTTCAGGAGTCAGGAGGCAGATCAGCGCTCACCTCCCACCACCAGCGAAGTAGTCAGGTTGGGCCACAGGGGCCGAATGAGTGGATAGTGGAATGTGATGAGCGAGGAAGACAGAAATAGACCAGCCTCGTTTGCAAATTAGTCATGTTAGCCTCGGCCAGCATGCACAATTAATCATGAAACTTACTGTGAATTACTGTCAGCATGCTGTAATTAATTAGTAACTTTCTGTGAATCAATGTCAGCATGATGTAATTAATTACTAACATACTGTAAATTAGTCAGCATGATGCAATTAATCACCAATTTACTGTGAGTTACTGTCAGTACAATATATATAACCACTAACATCCACAAATCACTGTCAGCATGATGTAGTGTAAATATTGTGTGAATCACTGTTCAGCACCAAGTAATTAAGCACTAACTTCCTGAAAATTACTGTCAACACGATATACATAACCAATAACTTACCGTGAATCAGTGTAGGGTGCGATGTAAATAATCATTAAACTTTCGATGATTCACTGTCCGTATGATATAATTAATCACTAACTTACTGTGAATTACTGTCAGCATGATGTATATAATCAGACTTCCTGTGAATCACTGTCAACACGATGTAATTAATCCTTAGCTTGCTACGATTCAGTGTCAGCATGATATATATAACCACTAACTTATCATGAATCACTGTCAACATGATATACATAATCACTAAACTTAACGTGATTCACTGTCAGCACGATATATATAAAATCACTAACTTACTATGAATTACTGTCAGCATGATGCATAAAACCAGACTTACTGTGAATCACTGTCAGCATGATGTATATGATCATTCAACCTACTATGAATCACTATCAGCATGATGTACTTAATCCATAACTTACTACGATTCACTGTCAGCACGATATATAACCACTAACTTACCATGAATCACTGTCAGCGTTATGTATATAATCACTGACTTACTATGAATCACTATCAGTACGATATAATTAATCACTAACTTACTGTGAATCACTGTCAGCGTTATGTATATAATCACTGACTTACTATGAATCACTATCAGTACGATATAATTAATCACTAACTTACTGTGAATCACTGTCAGCATGATGTATATAATCACTGACTTACTATGAATCACTATCAGTACGATATAATTAATCACTAACTTACTGTGAATCACTGTCAGCGTTATGTATATAATCACTGACTTACTATGAATCACTATCAGTACGATATAATTAATCACTAACTTACTGTGAATCACTGTCAGCATGATGTATATAATCACTGACTTACTATGAATCACTATCAGTACGATATAATTAATCACTAACTTACTGTGAATCACTGTCAGCATGATGTATATAAATTACAATCACTCAACTTTCTGTGATTCACTGTCACCATGACATTAATATAATTACTAACTTACTGTGAATCACTGTCAGCATGATGTATATAAATTATAATCACTCAACTTTCTGTGATTCACTGTCACCATGACATATATATAATTACTAACTTACTGTGAATCACTGTCAGCATGATGTATATAAATTATAATCACTCAACTATCTGTGATTCACTGTCACCATGACATATATATAATTACTAACTTACTGTGAATCACTGTCAGCATGATGTATATAAATTATAATCACTCAACTTTCTATGATTCACTGTCACCATGACATATATATAATCACTAACTTACTGTGAATCACTGTCAGCATGATGTATATAAATTATAATCACTCAACTTTCTGTGATTCACTGTCACCATGACATATATATAATCACTAACTTACGGTGAATCACTGTCAGCATGATGTATATAATCATTCAACTTTCTATGAATCACTACCAGCACGATGTACTTAATCCCTAACTTACTGTGAATCACTGTCAGCACGATATATATAATTACTAAACTTACTGTTCTAACTGGTTCTAGCCGGTTCTGACCAGTTCTAAGTGGTTCTGACTGCTTCTAACTGGTTCTGCCCGGTTCCGCCCAGTTCTAACTGGTACTGACTGCTTCTAACCAATTCTAACCGGTTTAACTGGTTCTAACCAGTTCTAACTGTTTAGGACTGGTTAGAACCGGTTCTGACCCATGTTTTCCACTAGGAGGCAACCTCTGTTGAACCAAAGGCCAGGGGACCAGGCTAGGTAAAGAAGTGCAGCAATATCCTGGTATTATCACTCAGTTTCAGGATCGGCAATGTAAACAATGTCGTTAGCAAAATGGCCTTTTTAGTTCCAACTTCAGTCACTGTATACAGTAAATAGAACCATTTTAATATTCCAAATTCTTATTGTGCATGCACCAAATATTTCAATGAACCATTATTTACTAGTGTGTTAGATGAATATTACAAAATGCTACAAAACATGTGGGGGGAGGGTTGTGATTTCCTATGAAATTGCAAACCCCTGGGTGTGCAATTTCCAGGGGTTTGCGATTTCCTGCTAGAGGGGTTCTAATCGTTTCTGACTGGTTCTGACGCCTTGACTGCACTGCCGCAGAGTAGCGCACGCGTGGAGGAAGACCTACACTGGTCCCGATGATGTAAGGCTTTGTGGTAAGCCTAAGGACTGCTTGTTCTCGTTAGGCTTGCCACAAACCATTACTGCATCAAACCATACATGGAAGACCTGTAGGGAGGGACCAGTGCAGTTGTTCCTCTGTACGGTGTGTACTACTCTGCTGCGGTTCGTTGTCAAAGTGTTAAGCCCATAGGCAATCAATTTATTAAGCCTATGACATATATACCAATACCAGCATCTATTTTTGGATCAATATTTACATTCCCTAAATATATATAATTCAAATAAAACTCTCAAAGTGAGATGCCAGTACATAGTTATTGCACAAGTAAAATATTCCGATATATGGCAGGGGAGAGTGCAATTATGTTATGTGTGATTCGTATGCCTAGCCAGGTGAGCCACACCTGGAAAAAACGATATACTAAACGAAAGACAAGGGGGCTTCAGGAAACTGCACTCCACATCAAAAACAATAGTTAACCTAACAAATTACATCCTGTTGTCAATGAACCAAAAACAATTAGTTGGAGCAGCCTTCATTGACTTCAGCAAAGCATTCGATACAGTAGACCATAACAGACTACTGGAAAAACTAAAAATCCATGGGCATAAAATCCAACACAATGGACTGGATATAATGCTACCTGAATAACAGGCAACAGAAAACAAAAATAAACAATACACTATCAGACAACCAACCTGTCACATGTGGGGTACCCCAAGGGTCAGTGTTAGGGCCACTGCTCTTTATAATCTACATAAACGATCTTGAAAAATGGTTGCAAACCGAATGCCTCCAACTATATGCAGATGACACAATCATATAATGCAAATGGCACCACAGCAGAGGAGGTAATAACTAAACTAAACAAGCTCCTACTAAAACTGGACGAGTGGTGTGAGTCCAACAAAATAACCATCAACACAAGGAAGTCAAAAACAGTTCCCTTCTCGCATAAACAAATTCCAGAAAGAAAACTACACTGTAGGCTAGGATACCAAACATTAGAAAATGTAGACCATTACAAATACCTAGGCCTTGAGTTTGACAGCCAACTAAACTACAACCGATGTATAAACAGAATTGTCCCACAGGTAAACCACAAACTGTGGTTAGTTGCAAAGCTAAGAGACTACATGACCCAAGAAATGTCAATAAAAATCTTCAAAGGCATGGTGCTCCCCTATTCCAAGGTGTGGAATGCCCAAACAGAAAAGGAACGACAAATTCCTGACCTAAAAAAATACAAAAAATATCTGTGCAAAATAAGGGTAGGAAACCCCCACTAAGCTGCACCGCAAAGGGGCATGCGATATGTCACGGCCCACCAGCGGGACGCCCAATGGAAGGTAACCATGCCAAAAGTAGCCAGATAGCACACCATACAGTTACGTACAAGCCTATGATATGTAAATAGGAGTAGGCTAGTCTAGTAGTAAGAGTAGAAAAAATATATATAACACATATATGCCAAGAAAACCTTTTAAAATAAACATAGGCTACTAACCAGACCAACCAACTATCTATCTGCTACTGAAATGCAGACAATCAAATACCTTAGCAGCTACTGTGTGCTAAGATAACACCAACACTACAGCTGACCAGCATTAAAAACAAGCCTGAATACCCAAGCTTATAATCGACTCTGATATCGATCGTACTATGTTATTTCCTATACGGAGATGTAATGGTCCACTTGTCTAAATAAGGAGAATTTTTCTTACAAGGCCAAGACATATCAAATGCATATAGTCAAGAGGGAATTGAGAGACAAGACCAATGTTCAACTCGCGCAGACAACTGTCACCAAGATGATGTTCATCATCCTCCATTTTATCAAAACTGACATCTGTTCTCAGTACAGCATTCCTCTCTGGAAATGTCATTCTATGGTGAAACCAGGTCCCTCTTTGTGTACAGTTATCACAGCCATAATAGCCAGTATGGCCTTTCACCTTTTTCACAAAAGCTCTGGCAGGCGTGTCACATACAAAATTAGAAATTGTCACCGTTATTATTTTGCCCTGGTAGCAAACTCCTTCTACCGCAATTTCTTTCATCTCATCAACAAAACTCCTACCCATAAACCTATAATGAAGGGCTCTGGTTGGTTTTCCTGCTGTATAAGACCTAATATTGGCCAGAATTGATCACAGCTACTTTTAAATAAAGGCAAACCATCTATGTTCAATTGAATCGAAACTTCATCTAGAATATGAAGATATTTATGGCTTTCAAACTTTGCCTTTATTCCCTCAGCTATACCAAAATGGTGATATTTTCCTCCAGCTAACTCCTCAATATTGTAATACCTGGGTGTTGCCAAAAGTGTACGTGCATCTTTAGGCAAAGTCAGAAAGTATGGTCTTAATAAAACTAATAAACTATTAATATGCCAGAGTGGAAGACCACTGTTAATAGCCCATTCCCCGAGTTTCTGTTTGAATTCTAGCTTATCTGTATCATCATCATCGTCATCATCTTCATCACTGTCATCGGCACCACCATCATCGTCATCACTCTCACCTTCACCATCACCATCACCATGTGCACCACTGTCACCACCACTGTCATTACCATCACCACCATTATCAGCATCAATAAAGTTTTCACTGGCATCAGCAATATCATCATCAGAACTATTGTCATTTTCATCATTATCTTTTTCACAGTCATTATAATCCTCCTCGAATTGAACTGCATGATGAATAGCTGTTCCATGATCATCCTGATCATAAACTGCCATAGCTGCAGCTAAAATCTGATCAGCCCTGATCACTGCCTGATGACGCAAAGTTTTATTGCTTACGACCCCGTCCATGGCATCTTATTTCTGCCTGAATTAATATGCACAATCTGACAAGTTTCCTGAAATAAATAGCAATAAACAATAAAGGAAGCAAGTGCAAAGTATACAAAACAGTTTTTCTTAAAGAGCAATTCGATCATGTACGAAACAGGTTGGCGCGATGACCGGCGCTCCATCGGCACTTGCATGCGTGATAATATGCATGTGTTTATAATGTTACTAAATATTTAACATATACGGCCATCTGATGACCAATATTTGCACGGCACAGGTTCCAGATGTAAATTCCAGATATGTAAAAGGGAACCTCATAAAGCAATGTATGCGGTTTTAGAACAGCAACCCGAAAGTGTAAAATATACTTACTGAAACACTCAATGCATGGTACTCCAGTTGACTCGAACAGAAGTGACATAACTGGAAATTTGTCAATTCCAACGGCTATCACCAGTGACCACCCGACGTTGGCCCGACCGTGGAAAATGAATGGCAACCACCATCGGCGCGACAGTGGCCCGATGGTGGAAAATATGTGGAAAATGAATGGCAACCAGCGGCGATCCACCACCGTCGGCCCGACGGTGGCCCGACAGTGGCAAATATGTGGGGAAAAAAAGGCAAACAGTGGCAATCCACCACCGTCGGCCTGACGGTGGCAAATATGTGGGGAAAAAAGGCAAAGAGCAGCGGACCACCACCGTCGGCCCGACGGTGGCCCGAAGGTGGCAAATAAGTGGAAAATGAATGGCAAACAGCGGCGGGCCACAACCGTCGGCCCGACGGTGGCCTGATGGTGGCAAATAGGTGGCGACCGTGCGACCAATAGTCAACGTCGGCCTGATGGCTGTGTGCTATCTGGGCTATGGTGTCAGGGTTTTGGTAAGCTTGCCAAAACTAATTTTCCATGTTTGCACTCAAAATATCTAACAAGTTTACCACTTAAAATAAAAGTAACTATGAACTAATGGATCGTAGATACTAGTGATCGATCTAATATATTTATCTCAGAAAAAATACAGAAATTCAAAACCATCGGACTATGAAACTTTAAATAATGTATATGCTTTGTAATACAAGATGACACTGTATGTGAAGTGAAGTGGATTTTGTCCAAGAAGAAATCAAATTATACAATTTGGATTCAGATCATCCTATTAAATATGACTTTCACAATATATTCTGAGTGAAATCAGAATCCAGAATAATTCATTGACATATTTGCAACATAATCAAGTAATATATATTGCATTATAAATAACTTTGTCTGTGCATGCAATCATTAGCTGTGTTTACACGGGAGATTTAAAACGCCACATATGAAACGCCTTGCCTAGATCGACTCACATTTGCCGTGTAGACGCGGTTCTGTGGCGTTTTAGGGCTGAATCGCTTCATATGAAACGCCTCATCTATACCACCTCGGGAGGTGGTTTATTTGAAGCGATTCAGCTGGTTCCCGGGCGGCGATAGTATAAAATAGTAGGGCTTGCCAGCAACAGATGGAGCAGTAACTAATCGCTTGTACCCGGCAGTGCTAGGGCCCAATTAGGCCGAAATCTATTAAATGCGATCATATTTAACAGAATTACATCCTCAAATAATGAAATTTAATTAAATTAACCTTAAATTCCAAGCGATATTACCGTAGCAGCAACATCGGCGTTGAATCACCAAGTGTAAACAAAACAAACAGCAGTGCTAGCCGGCTACAGGCGCCTGCTGATTCCCGGCGTCGACACACTTTTCAACTCCGCCGTGTAAACATCTGTCTGAAACGCTTCATATAAATCGCCTTGTCTAGAACGTTTCACAATTCCCCGTGTAAACACGGCTTTAAAGAGGCCACTGAAATGTGCATTTTGCTAATGACATTGTTTTGATTTGCACTCTCCCGCCTTCCCTCCCGTGCTTTCCTCACAGCATCTTCTCTCCCGAGCCCTCGGCTTTGCCGCTTCGGATGTCCTCCCACGAGGCCCTTCCCTCACCCTCCACAGATTAAGACATGGGGCCGCTTAAGCATGCCTATCAGCCAAACTCCCCATCTCCGACATACAGGAGGCCAGTTCTTGGACTAGCAATGCTATTAAGGACTACCTGAAACAACAACCCATCACCGCTACCCCATTAGCATTTGCAACCATGTTGGGTTAAGTGCTCATCTAGCCTTTTGATGTTTGATGATTCAATATTTTCCTAACATGTAACTTGATTCTACTCCAGCCTCCATAGTCAACTTCCGGCTTGCATCCGTACAAGAACACTGAATATGAACACCGGAAGCCAGCCTTCCATGAACCCACGGTGCCAGCCACCAGCATCTTGAGCCAGCCTCATTCGCCTCCTGAGGCACTGATTATGATTGACTTATTTTGTTGAATAAATTTCACATTACAAACGCGTCTCCTTCATTGTCCGAGTGAAGCGAATTACTATCAGCACCATGTAATTAAGCCCTAACTTACTGCGATCACTGTCAGCACAATGTATATAATTACTAAACCTACTGTGAATCAATGTCAGCACAATATATATAACCATTAAAACTAACCATAATTCACTGTCAGCATAATGTATATATAACTTGTTGACCTGCGGCCATACATATATATATATCACTATGCTATGTAACTTTGACATTGCTTGTCCTGTAGCGATATTCAAAATGATTGCATGTTTGTATACATAATGGGGCATATCTGATTCTATGTAAAAAAAAAATGTATATATGCTGCATAAGCCATTATACGAGGATAATAAGCCGGAAGATCCATCTACCCGCCAGCTACTAAGTCATCGGCTGGACACTTATTCATTAGGTCATCAATTGTTACCTAATGGCCTCCCCACATGGCGCCACCTGCTCACCCACGCCTCACTCACCGTACCGCTGAAAATTATGTATATAGATATATAAACCCAATTGTATCTTGCATGAGTAGGAAAATGACACAACAATTTGGGCAAAGGCTATTCATTGTCACTATTGTATAACTTTGACATCATTTGTCACGTGACCATAGGTATAATGTGAAATGCTTAAATGTATGCATATAGGTACATATTTCAATTGCAGATTCGTTGTAACAATGTATTATGCATAAGTAACAACTTTAATTTATTGTAACATTGGTTACTTGGCTGGAAGATTATCCGTTGAGGAAGCCATACACTGATCAATATGAGAAAGTTTACTAACTTACTATGAATCATTGTCCACATGATGTAATTAATCACTAAACTTACTGTGAATCACTGTCAGTATGGTGCATAGTAATTAAACTTAGTGTGAATCACTGTCAGTGTGATGTATATAGTCATTAAACTTACTAGGAATCACTGTCAGTGTGATGTATAATCATTAAACTTACTGTGAGTCACTGTCTGGCCGGTGTATATAGTCATTAAATTTACTGTGAGTCACTGTCAGTGTGATGTATATAGTCATTAAACTTACTGTGAATCACTGTCAGTGTGATCTATATAATCATTAAAACTTACTGTGAATCACTGTCAGTGTGATGTATAGCCATTAAACTTACTGTGAATCACTGTCAGTGTGATCTATATAATCATTCAAACTTAGTGTGAATCACTGTCAGTGAGATGTATATAGTCATTAAACTTACTGTGAATCACTGTCAGTGTGATGTATATAATCATTAAACTTACCATGAATCACTGTCAGGGCGATGTATGTAGTCATTAAACTTACTGTGAGTCACTGTCAGTGTGATGTATATAGTCATTAAACTTACCGTAAACACTTTAACGTGGTGTCTTTGGTTCTCCCTTTAAGCTGCATTAAAAGTAAATCTGTTGATAAATAATCACCGGTAACTTTCATAAAAACAGTTCTCTGTATTTCTGTAGCATTATATTTTTAAATGCACAGCAAATGTTCTGTGAACAATCGGCCCATAATTCCGAATTGTGGTTGATCCGGCGGGGGAAGCCCGGGACGCCCTCCGCTCCCCACGCATGCGCGCTCCTCCTCCTCCTCCCCCCCCCCCCTGTGCTCTGACCTGCATTCGGGCTCCACTAAGACACCAACCTTGTTTTTTTTTGGCACCCGCTTCCACCCACGCACTCTTACGGTCTCTAGCATCGCAGGAACGAATTTAAAAAAGGCACCCACGTTAAATCGGAATGCAGAGAACTCGACGCGCCACAGTGCAGAGGGGACGCCTGGCGAAATGCGCCACACGGAGGCCACCAACGTCCCCGCGAGTTGATCAGAGCGATTTGAACGGCTCGCAAGATGGCGGCACTTCCCTGCAACCGCCCACGCCACCCACGCCGCCGGCGAGACAGTCTGCCCGCCCGAAGAGACCCTCAGCAAAGGCCAAGCAGGCCAACGGGATGCTGAGGATGCAGACATCGATCGACGCAATCGAGAAGCGCTGGTCGGATCTGGAGAAGTACGCCGCAAGCCAGAGACAGGAGATGGCGGCGCAGAGCAGGGTGCTCGCGGAAGCCACCGCCGCCCTAACCGCCGCCACCGCGAAGGTGGCCCGGGGAGGAGGCGACCGTTCCCCCTCGCTACCCCGGACCTAGCCCCACCCCCGCAGCAAGACGGGATCGAACCACGGGGGCAAGCCGCGACGGACGATACAGAAGCCCGATGAGCGACTGGCTCCTCCCCCTCGCCGTCCCCCCGCCCGCGCAGCAGACGCCATCGCGAAGCCGGCCCGGACCGCCACCCCCGCGCCTCCAAGCACCGACATCATGACCAGGACGCATACGGCATAGGCGCCCAGTCGTCGGCCGAGGAGGTGGTGCACCTCATCATCGCAGCGGCTGACGGCAAGGCGACAAGCAGGAAAAAAGGTATTCCTGCTAAATATCTATTCCCATACGACCTGGTGGAGAGGGGGGATGAGGGTAAAGCCATCAAAAAAGGGGAGGCGACCCGGGAGGAATATACCCTGGGCCTTAAACGCTTCCAGTACCAGCGAGTGTTCCCGTCGTCGGCCCTGGAAGCCCTAGCAGGCCACCAGGAGATGGTGGCACAGGACAATTGCTCTCTCCCCTGGCTGGTCGTCCGCCGATACTCCGAAGAGATATTCACTCGGATCGCGGCCGGCCGGCTCCTAGACGGCTGGCGGGACTCGGCTGCCGTCAATGCCGTGAGGGTGGAAATTATCGCCATGGCGAGCCACCTCACCCATGCGACCGCCGCCTCAAGCGACTCCCAGCCAGGAAAGACGCAGCACCAGAAGGCCGGCCAAGACCCGCGCACACAGTACGACAAATCGCTCATAGGAGCCCCCTGCCAGGCCTGGAACAAGGACCTTGGGACATGCGACAAAGCCGCCAAAGGGGAGTCCCATGGATCGGGCGCACAGAGGGTCGCACACGTCTGCGGCTACTGCGCGAATGTTAGGAAGATAGTCATGAACCACTTGGAGGCCTCCTGCTATTCCAAAAAGTCAAGGGACAAACCCGGTAAGAGAACGCATTCGGATTTTTAAGCCTGCGGCGGGCAGTTACGCCACCGCGACGCCACCGTGACCCTGTTGACGACCCACCCGCCCGCCGGCCCCCCGATTAGACTATTTGTTGACATTATACCGAAGCCACCCGACTTCCCCCCGGGATTCCCCGGCCTCGCCGGCATGCCCCGGAATTCTCCTCATGACGTCACGACCTCCGCTGGGTCCCGGCCCGGCCGCCCGCTAGCGTGTTTGTGTTTAGCGGTGGGCACGCTGGAACCAGCATGCCCCCGGCTGGGGGGGTTCCCCCGCGGAACCCCCGAATGACGTCACTATTCCCGCTGGTCCCGAGCAAGCCGGGGTAAACAACCACATGCCCCCGGGCACGCCGGCACAAGCGGGAGCCAGCTGGCCTTTCACTGGCTTTCAGACCGCCCCGCCCACTCCCAGCTATGGGAGCTTCTCGGAGCACGCACACGCCGCCCGGATCACGTCGACGCCGGCCACAGCAACCCCTGCCACCTGCGGGCTCTGCGACGTCACCGAGGCGGCCCACCAGACCATACCCTGCAGCAGTCCTGGGCCCCTGCCGCCGCCTGCGGCCCCCTCCCCCGCCGAGTACAAGGACACCCTCGACGGTTTCTGGCCCCTCTTGTCGGGGGAGGGCTGGGCCAGGTACCCCGACTACGCGGCAGCCTATGCCACCACCCGGGCCTCAGCCCTTCGTAATTTCTTGGCCGCCCGAGTCCCGGTCGAGTCGGACCTCAACATCACAGCCTGGCGCGAGATGCTGCGCGGGCACCCCGACGCCTCCCTCGCAGACCACCTGGAGTTCGGATTCCCGGCGAATTACACCGCAGCCCATGCCGACCTTCCACAACCACCGCGAGGACCCGGCCTAAGCCCATCATGTCAGGGCGTACGCGGAAGAGGAGCTCTGCCGGGGCGCCCTGCTCGGACCCTTCGAGGTCACCCCCTTCTCGCCCTGGGCACAATGCAGCCCCATTTTGACCCGCCCTAAATCGGCTCCCGGGAAGCGCCGCATAATAGTGGACCTCTCCTTCCCCCCAGGCCGAAGTGTGAACTCGGGCATCCGTCGGAAGGAATACTTGGGTCGCCCTTACCACTATACCCTGCCCGCGCATCGGTCATGGGCAAGCGCATGACGATCGACGGCTGGGGTGCGTTCTGCTGGTCGGCGGACGTCTCCCAGGCCTACAGGCAGCTGAGGGCAGACCCTCTCTCCACCCTGCTGTTCTGTATCACCGTCGACGACAAACTCTATCTGGACATTGCCCTCCCCTTCGGTTGCCGGACATCGGGAGCGGCCTGCGTGCGCGTAACCGGAGCGATCTCTTGGATGCCCCGGGAGCGCGGCTTCTTCAGCCTGGTGTATGTGGACGATTTCGTCGGGTGTGAGGCATCATACTTGGACGCGATGCGCGCCTTCGACGCCCTGCGCGACATCTGCGCTCGACTTGGACTGGCCCTCGTCCCAGACAAGTGCTGCCCCCCCACCGTCCAGCTGGTCTGGTTGGGCATAGAGCTCGACACGGAAGCCCTGGTGTTGCGCATCCCCAATCAGAAGCTCGGCGAGGTCCTGGCGGACTGTGAGCTCTGGCTGGCCCGCCCCACCCTTACGAGGAAGGCCCTCCAGCAGCTCGTTGGCTGACTGGCGCACATCAGCACATGCATCCCATCCGCCTGGAAGTTCATGGGCAGGATCCTCGCCAGCCTAGGCGCCTCCCCCCTATCGGGCCGAGCCGACGTGGACCTCGACCTGCGACGTGACGTCCAGTGGTTCTGCGACTACGCGGCAAAGGGAAACGGCGTCTTCCTCCTTCCGCCCCCTTCCCGCCCCTGCTGGGTGATCGAATGTGACTCCTGCTTGACCGGCGGGGGCACTTTCTCCCGAGACTTCTTATACTCGGAGGCCTACAGCGACAACATGACCGCGGCTTTCCCCGCGATCCACGAGCTCGAGGCCGTCAACCTGGTGATGGCGGTAAAGACACTCGGAACCCCCATGCTGAGCGGGTACGAGCTCGTGGTAAACACAGACAATGCGCCCTCGAATCTGGCCATGCCACGGATCCAACCCTGGGCGTGTGCGCCCGAGAGATCTGGCTGGTGGCGGCCCTTGGATCGTTCACAATCGTCGTCCGCCACAAGCCGGGCGTCGAACTGGTACTGGCGGAAGCCCTCAGCCGGGCCCATTCTTCCCGGGTCGCCCTGGGAATCATACGGGATCACTGTCGGGAGCTGGGTCTGGGTCGAATTAGAGTCTCGCACTCCCCAGAGCTGCTCTCTAACCATGTCTAACTCTCTTCCTTTCTCAGATTACGGTCCACGAGAGCACGCCCACCTCATGACCATCCATAGGGCCGCCCTCGCCCCCGGGACCTGGCGGAACCGGCCCCGCCACGTGAGGAGGTACTTCGAGTTCATGCTGGAGCGGGGCATCAACCACCTGCGCCCCCTCCCTTACGACGTGGGCCAATTTATCGCCCAGCTGCACCGTGAGCTGCCCTCCCCCGCCTCGGTCGCCAATGTGATCTCGGGCGCACGCGCGTGGCTGCGGGAGGCCAGCGGCGACCCCCCCCCCTTTGACGCTGACTGCGTCCGCCGGGGGGAGGGGGGGGAAGCTCTTCGCCGCCGCGATCAAGAGGGCCCTCGCCATCACCCCTGCCATGGTGCCCCTCATCTACAACCACATGAGGTCCCTGGGCCATCTCGGAGTCGCCCCCTGGGCCGTGGTCGTCATCGCATATTTCACGTTCCTGAGGCAATCCAACCTCCTCTCGCCTTCCCACGCACCGTGGGGCGGTAGGCACACCCTCCGACGCGATGACGTCCAGCGGGCCCCGGGGGGCCTCAGGATCCTGGTGTCCTCCTCCAAGACCATCCGCTCCCCCGCTCAGGCGGTCTCGCTCTATGTGCCCGCCCTCCCCGGATCACCCCTGTGCCTGGTCCGCGCGTGGGACAGGGCGGTCGCCCTTCTCCCGGCCCCGGGTGACGCCCCGGCGTTCCTCGCCCGAAAGAACACCCCCCTCACGCCCCATGACGTCACGCCCCTGATCCGGGCCGCCTTCGAGGCCGCTGGAGTCCCCGAGGCTACAAGATACACCCTGCACAGCCTGTGTCGGGGGGTGGCCCAGGCCTGCGCCTCCAGGGGCGTCAACCTTTCGGCCATAATGGCCCAGGGGACCTGGGAGTCGGACGACGTCCACGCCTACGTGCCCAGGCAGGTGACGGTGGTCGCCCCGATAGCCTTAGCCTTGTGTTTTGGGTCGGCTCCCGGGCCTACCTCCTCAGGCTCCCAGGTCCTCCCTAGACCCTCCACAGACATTGATCAGGTTGATTGATTGATTGACACTTACCTCGACTCAGACTGTTAACCCCTCTGATTTGTACCACCATGTTTAGTTCAAATAAACCTTCCCTTTCTCTCCCACACCTGTCTCGGTCTTCCTCTGTCCGGATCGGCCCATAATTCCGAATTGTGGTTGATCCGGCGGGGGAAGCCCGGGACGCCCTCCGCTCCCCGCGCATGCGCGCTCCTCCTCCTCCCCCCCCTCTGACCTGCATTCGGGCTCCACTAAGACACCGACCTTGTTCTTCCGCACCCACTCACCGTCTATTTTACTGCCAGTACGTGGGGGTCGGCTCCCGGGCCTATCTCCTCAAGCGCCCAGGTCCTCCCTAGACCCTCCTCAGACATTGATCAGGTTGATTGATTGACACTTACCTCGACTCAGACTGTTAACCCCTCTGATTTGTACCACCATGTTTAGTTCAAATAAACCTTCCCTTTCTCTCCCACACCTGTCTCAGTCTTCCTCTGTCCGGATCAACTAACTGTTGTGGTATGAGTGGCGTAGTGTGATGAAAGCAGAAACTTTTCAAAAGCAAACTAGGCCACTGATCTAGATCTGAACCTACATATCCAACATAGATACTGGTGCACTTATTAAGTATTTGTTGTGACGTAGAAAGACAGGCCTACAAAGTCATTTAATAGAACCTATTACAGCCTATGGAGTTGACAAGCATGCCAAAACTAATTTGGCATGTTTGCACTTCAAATATCTCCTAAGTTAGTCATTTTAAAGCAAATTACTTCAAACTAAAGTAATGTATATTATAATGATCAACCTAATATAATTATCTAAAAAGAAATATGGCAGAAACTCAAAACCATCAGACTATACAACATTTATGTAGTGTCAAAGTTGCATGGTCCGATGAAATATTTATTTTTCAAAACAAAAACATGTATCTTAATTTGATTATATATATCCATCTTAGATATTGTTGCATTAACAAGTGATTTGGGACAGCATATATAGAATAATCAGTGAATTTACTACCTCATCCTACTTTGAGAAACCCATCACACAAGGAAGCCATTAATCATTTAGGTCAATCTCGTGGCCTAATTAGCCAGACTCTCATTTCAAGTACCATACGTAACATGGTGATTGCCAGATGTCAATACGCGTCGTGGCTCAAGGACTTTTGGAAAGCTTGTCAAAAGTATTTTGGGTTCTTTCAGCTCAAATTGCTTCAAAACTAGCCATTTTTCATCAAAATGACTTCGGACTAATGATTAGTAGGTCATAACGATCAATTTGATATATTTATCTCAAA
The DNA here is from genome assembly GCA_030323885.1 of Branchipolynoe longqiensis. NCBI lineage: Eukaryota > Metazoa > Annelida > Polychaeta > Phyllodocida > Polynoidae > Branchipolynoe > Branchipolynoe longqiensis. The sequence goes on from CM059202.1 coordinate 21,913,081, forward strand.
AATAAAATAAAAATTCAAACTCCATCGGACCATGCAACTTTAATGTTTGGGAACAAAATGGTGTATAATCCCATAGTGCATTGCGACATTGTGACCTCACATAGAAAATTACCTGTTGATTGCAGTCACATTATGTGCAAACAGGGTTAATTCGCGAACGAGGCTAGTCGACCCAGAGGTGCACATGACCCCAGCCCTCCCTGATCCTTACTTCTGCCTTGGCTCTCGTAGAAGTAACATCGTTTCTCCCACCCTATTTTAAAGGGGTTAAGTGCTGATGCTGACATTACTGACTGTTTATCATATCTTGCCTTATCTCATGTCAACCTTATTCACTCCAGAGGTAAATAATGCCTCATCTCAATGCTCATCACAACCTCATGAACACTCCCTAATGCCTCCGGAAGCCAGCCTTCCTTGATTACGCATGCGCCAGATGCATGCACTGACAAGTCAGTCTCACTTTCAGCCTCACATGGGGTTATAAATTACTTTTTGAATAAAGATAAACGTTCATAAAATATGTTGTCTTCTTCATCCGAGTGAAGCAAATTATTAATAAAGGTGAGTTTACATGGCACAAGTTGCACAACTTGTATGAATTGATGAGTGCAACTAGCTGTTGTGTAGGTGTGTCTACCACTCTAGTGGTGCCACCTATGAAAAGACCCAGGGAACCAGGACACATTGAACCATTTTGGTGTGCTACATTGTATCACATGATCAGAGAGGCATGTTTTCATTGGTCCTTGCGCTCAACGGCTCAACAAAATAGAGCAAATCATATTTTGTTGTGCTTTGTATGCAACAAACTTTTTACGTTGTAATTTGAGTGATTTGTTGAGGCAATGTTGCACCCAACGAGTTGCACAACTTGTTGCACCATGTAAACACACCATTAGAAGCCAGACAATTACAAAGCTTCTTTTCTTTGAGTTGCAGCACAACAGTTTATCGAATCACTTCGAAGGCAGACGAGATTCCTGTGTAGGACCTAACGCCAGTCAGCGTCTTGGCATTCCCATAATGCAGCAGTCTGTAAATCCCTGGTTCCTGATTGGACGGGACATCCCACGTGACCGTGATGTTGCTTGTTTGTGACAGCAGGCAGCGGACAGGGGGAATGAGACCGACATCGTGACAGCTACTGCTCCAGTCAAGTCTGAAGTGGTTCCAAATAAGGACTGTCATTTATATCTCATAAGTTTGTCATTTTAAAGCAAAGTTACTTCAAAGTAACTATTATGACAAAACAACTATTATAACTCAATGACTCAAGACCCATTACCCCTACTTTAGACCCATTACCACCACTACATAACTACATCTTCAGCCAGCAATACACACAATATAAACCACTATACATGCACAACATGGCACTATTTAAAGACTAACCATTATTAAAACCAAATCTAACTGATATACAAACACAGCATATGATTTAACCACTAGTGTACATTACTGCACACTCAATCTTGATGCATATACCTTGCACTAGGCTGCTCCCCCACTTTCTTTTATGTCAGAATGGGTTGTGCTGCACACAATGCAACACATTCCACTTCCACTATGTATAGATGAAATGCGACCACTTCAACGGCTGGAAGACCAGTGCCCCGGCGCTGACAAAATATGTATTCAGATGAATAAAAATATTTACAAAAAAAAGAAAAAGCCTAATATACTTATCTAAAAAGGGGGTTTGTTGGTTGTGGGAGTTTTACGTCCTAGCAACATCTAAGGTCATATCAGGACGGATACCGACTTGTGATAGTGTGCACTCGTGGCGACTTTAGTACTGCCCCACTGGGAGACCAGGCTGCCAGAACCATGACCTGCTATCCCACTCAGTCACATTATCCTGACACTGAGCCAACCAGTCCTTGCCCTATCCTAATAATGACGAGTGCCAGGCTAGTAGTAGTAACCAACAAGTGTTAATTTTAAGTCATTGGTTTGACTCAACAAGGTCGACAATCTACCAAAATGGGAGACGGACACTGAACTCATTCGGCCAGGCCATTCCATCTGGTCAAAGAAGACATGGCAGAAACTCAAAACCATCAAACTATATAGATGAAATATTAACCCCTGCCCAAAGCAGGGGTGAATGACAATGTAGTCTAAATGCGAACGAACATTGCTTTAGTATGGACAAAGACCCCATAATACTAAGACGGCTCACTTCCTATCTCTCCCAGGGTAATGTAAATTTTGCAGTGCCACCTTGTGGTGGGTTTGATCAGCCCAGCTGCTGATTGGTGTTTCATATGTAAACACAGACAATTATATTATATATGAGATAGGTAAGTATGAATACACATCAATATGAAATTGTGATGAACAAATACACATCATCATCAGCATCGCCATCATCACACATCTTTCACATTCATATATACATTTATACACATAATATAGCACCTGTTTAACCAAGAGAACAGCCAGCGCACCAAGTGGTGGGTTTGATCATTTTGATTACACACTACAGGCTGAGTGAGCCGTCTTAGTATTATAGGGTCTTTGGTATGGAACAGGAAGTGGAGTTCCTGGTTCCAGTGTCTAATGGCTACCTATATAGGCACACAATTAGTGAAATGGAAGAGAATGCAAAAACACAAGATGGTGACCACAAAATGATGTCGATTTGACTGTTAAATTCTATTAAACTATATGTTTTATTATATTTTTCAAATCGAAAGTAGCAGGTAAATATGAAGATGGGGGCCTATGTGAAGAATATATTTTGCTTCTTAAATTAAGAATTTATCTGCTCATTTCATTTACCCAACCTTTTGCCACTTTTTCTAATGGGTTGTTCGTCACCCCCACTCTGTGGAGGGGTGAATCTTTTATCTACAGACTTATTGGTTCTGATTCTAAGAGACCCGGTGTGGCGGTTTCAGCTCGTTCCCGTGCTCAGCCATGTCCCTCGCTTCTGCGCATGCGTCAGAATCTAATAAGCATGGCCGTAATCAATTAACACTACCCGGGCGACTCGGGTCATCCGAGTGGTCAGAATTTCAAATAGAACATGGCGAGTGGAGTCGACAAATACACGTGCCGTGTGCAAAAAAAGAATAACTTAGATTAATTAAATGGAAATATAGGTAAACTAGGCCATCATAAAATACTTTAAATCCTATTTTGCTGTAGTTTTATCGGTTATTAAAAAAAAAAAAAAAAAAAATTGTCCACCCGAGCGCGGAGAAGCGTATTCGATTATTCGACCAGAGTTTGTAGGATGTGCGCATGCGCCAATAAGTGGCTCAGGTGACCCGAGTTGATGCGAAATCCGCGCATGCGCAGAAGCAATGGGACACGGCTGAGCACGGGAACGAGCTGAAACCGCCACACCGGTCCTGGCCGCTGGGCCGGGAACTGTGCTCCAACAGATGCTCTCCAGCGGGAACTGTGCATAATGTGTCTGTTCGGACAACCAAGCATGGGCATGGAGAGTGTTAGGGTTTTACAGGCCGTGTATCCATAGCTCTTCCCTTGTGGCGTGTTCCCTCGTTCCGTGTTCGCCTGTGACGCACCACACAGACAATGAACATGTTCATTCTCTATGGAGTCTTTTGTAATATGCACTTTTGTATTTTGTGCTTACAATTTTGTTATTTCCTGTAAGCACGTGCCAACAATTTTGTGCATACAATTGATACATTTCTGGCTCTGTCCCTGGTACTAGTGGTAGAGATATGGTTGGTTGATTGTTGGAGTTTTACATCCTGGCAACATCTAAGGTCATATCAGAACGGGTGCCGGCTTTTGACAGTGCACACTCATGGCGACTTTATAGTGTTGCCCCACTGGGAAATCAGGCCGCCAGCACCATAACCCGATATCCCACTCAGTCACATTATCCTGACACTGAGATAACCAGTCTTGCCCTATCCTATTAATGCCGAGCTACAAAGCGACAAGTATCAGTTTTATAAGTGGTTTGACTCGACCGGGAACCAAACTCCCGATCTGCTGCACGCGGGTAGAGATGTGTGTTTTGTGGTTGTGGTACCGTGTCTCCCAGTAGGCGTCTGTAAGATGTCCTTCCCATGACCCATTTGTCATTTGTCTCTCCACAGCCAGGTAGGTTCCTTCCGTCTGTGAAATTGAAAGATGAAAGTCAGTCAATGCTCATCACAGGTTGTCACTTAATAACTTTATTATTGTCTAATGAGGGCGTTCTTTTGTATCACATTAATCAGAACAAGTACCAAGGCATGCGGTTTTGTTTCGCTCTGCACTGAATTATTGTTGGTTACACAGACTATTAATAGATACTACCAGAAAGATCATTAAATCAATGAGCTTTAATTTGGTATATGATAGACATATATTTAATACAAAATCAAATTATGCACACAAAAAAAAAACTCATGTTTCATTCAGTTAAAGGCAAATGTTGTTCAAGTAAAAAAACTAATCCTTGTAAATATCTTGAAAAGTAAAGAATATAAAATCTTTTCGTCTTTTGTGTTATTCTGCATTTAACTAGCACTGTGATTAACATAATTAACTGCCCAGTTTAAAGATCTAAAATAGGCTTTGGTACTTGCTCCAGGAGTTAAAAGTATTACTGAAGGGGGGGGGGGGTATTATTCGTTTACACTGGAGCAGCCATGACATTACCTTTAGGTCATTACGAGGGTTCCCAGAACGGAAAGTCGCCGAGACTGAAGACCCCTGAAAGAAACATAACAAATAGCCAGCCTTACAGCAACATCAAACACCGCATAGTCTAAGAAAAGGGCATTATATTCCTACTTCTATTGTAGTCAGCTGCACTCACCACCACCCCGAAGGTGAAATGCCACATACACAGGTAGGTGTGGGTGCGTTGACTGCATCAGCGAACCTAGATAATATTAATACCGACCCCCAACCCACCCAGCGGGGAGGCTGATGACTAACACGTGAATATATACACATAAACAATCAGATTCACCAGCTACCAGTCGGTACTCCTGAAACAGGTTCTGGGCAAATTTGTGCTTAGAGATTGCGTCCGCTGGTGACCAGCATGACACAAATAGTAATCAAGCTGGTTCTCTGTTCCATCTTGAGTACTGTGAAACATGGAAGAAGGCACTGGGACCTGGTTATATCAATCACCAATGTGTGTGTGGGGGTGGGGGGTCATTGCTTATTCATATTAGTTAGGATGGTATTGGTAGCCTCGGAATGGCAGAAGTGTGGGTTTGAGTCTCGCTCTAGGCGCAATGTTCCCATTGTTTGCATCAGCCCCCCCCCCCCACCCCCCAGGACAATAGATTAAACGAGCATTAACCAGTGCTGCTTTCAAATTAAAGTTAGGCTACGCATCAATCCCTGAACCAATATTGTGTTGCACTGTCATATATATTCACGGTCTCGGACTGTACTTTATATCTACCTTCTCAGCTATGAAAACCTTCATATGAACATGGATTCTGCTAGTATTTGGAATGTCTTCTGCTATTACTTGGAATGTCTTCTGCTATTACTTGGAATGTTTTCGCTTTTGTCTTCCATGTCACAAATATGGCACACAGTTTCTGAGAATGACCCATATCGGTCACCACCCCAGGGGGTTGGGGGTGGGAGGATACCTGCTTATAAGCCAGTTCGACATCACTCAGCACGGTGCCCCATGACTCGCTCCAGCCCTTCAGGTCCGTCTTCACGCGGTAGCCAATCAGAACGGGCGGCTTCCCGCGCAGGTCACGTGGTTCCGGTCCAGGGTCAACGCCTTCTCGCTAGTGGTGGAAGTAAATGGAGTACCTCATGAACTAATACCTCAGATGGCGCTGTGACTCAATTCTTCTTTTTTTTATCTTTTTTTTATTGAGGCGGTATTTATACTGTCCATAGCATATAAGCCCGGGTACCCAGGCTTGTTTTCAATGCTGGCCAGTTGTAGTGTTGGTGTTATCTTACCACACAGTGGCTGCTGATAAGGTATTTGATTGCCTGCATTTCAGTAGCAGATAGATAATTGGTTGGTATGGTTAGTAGCCTATGTTAGTTTTTTTGGATTTTCTGTGTGGTGTGTTATCTGGCTACTTTTGGCATGGTTACCTTCCATTGGGCGTCCCGCTGGTGGGCTGTGACATATCACATGCCCCTTTGCAGTGCAGTTTACTGGGGGTTTCCTAGCCTTATTTTGCACAGATATTTTTTGTAAGTTTTTAGGTCAGGAATTTGTCGTTCATTTACCGTTTGGGCATTCCACACCTTGGCAACCATTTCCAACTTGCTTCACTCATGAGCTTTTATTTGGCTTCTGGTCTGCTTTAGTAGTGGCGCATTATTGGCTCTAGTAGCCCTTTGTGGTTTTGTTAGAAGTTTAATGTTTTGACTATAGCTATAGTGCTATAGTGCTATGTTTTCAAATGAATTTCAGGGTAGGTTTGTTTATTTTGGGTGTTTTACATCCTGGCAACATATAATGTCATATCAGAACTTCAGGGTTAGTGGTGTAGAACCAATTTTAATTTGTTTTAAAATAAAATAAGATGTCCGACCTAATCCGTAATTAAATACATGAATAGGGAGGATCAATAGATCTACCTTGACAAGTGCAGCGGCCATCTTAGAAAGCTCCTGGATGTAGCCAGGTAAGGTGTTCGGTCCAAAGATGGTTGATGCTCCTTCGTATCGCTGCACCTAATTAAGTGAAATAAATATGCAGGGTTTACCTGCCCTCAATAAGTTTCAGTTTAAGTTTGTACAGTCTGACGGGTTTTTTGGGGGTACATTAGTTGATTAAGCAGGGGAATTATTTCAATTGCGGACAATTGGTCTTCATCATTCCACTGCTCCTTGCCCTATCCTAGTAATGCCGAGCGCCAGGCTAGGTAGCAATAAGTATGAATTTTTAAATCATTGGTTTGACACGACCAGGTTTCGAACCATCAGGTTTGAATCCCACAGCCTACCAACCGAACTCACATAATTCACATTTACATTCAGTGAGAGGTTTTAAAATATTATTCCATCAAATTGTTATTTGACCATCACTTTTACTCAGGATGTTAGAGCTTGTAAACTGTTATAAAATTTGTGTCAAGGGAAAGTTACAGAGAAAGTGATAACTTACAATCAGTTGTACAAATCCTTTGTGGTAAAGTATAATCAAATCCAGGTTAAAACATAATGGCGAAGTGGCCTAAATGGCGTAAATATGTATATATATATTTTTATATATATTTATGTGTGAAACCTTATATAATTATTAATTTTTGCAGTACAGTGAATGAGGTTAGGAGCAGATAGCGAGTGGCAGGAGGTGGCACCACCGTCAGAGCTGAGGTTGAGTAGATTGGAGCAGTAGATAACTAGCCCCAGGCTCCATCACCCGATCACTGGTGGGTGGAGCTGAGGAGCAAGTAGGGAATTCTAGATTATACTCATATAATTATTATACCGCATATAAATGTATGTATCCCATACGTCAGCATTAGCTATTTGAATAGTTGGCATTACGTGGTGGCACCATCTGATGCATACCTGTCAACGTATTTTGGGCATGGCCATAAACAGTGCGGTTTTATTAATAAAATCATTACGGTCGTAGTTGAACAAATTTTCGTTTTTTCAGCGAATTTTATTCACCAATTTATCCATATTACTACTGATAATAATATAAAACCCTATACTCAATTAATACTTGCTATTTATATTTAAGTTGATGTGGATATAAAAAAAAGATTTAATAAAACCAAACATACTATATATATACATCTTGCCTATATGTAGGCTATAAATTCTCTGTGAAAAGTTCTTTAAATTCAACCTGTTCAGCTGAATATAGGGTTTCGGAGAGAATGTTATAGCTTTGGGAAACTTTTACTTCTGTTTTCCTTCTTGGAGGTTGACAGCTATGCTGATGTAATACTGAAGAGCCTGCATCAAGCCTAGCACTCTTTCTTATCTGTTCAAAACCTGTCTAACCACTCTATCTAAAGTAGTCAAATTTGCCAATGAACTGCTAAATATGCCAACAGTGCGGACTGAGTGCGCATGCACCACCAGCGGAGCTCCACTGGTACCTGGTACTCTTCCGGCGTTGTGATATAGCTGGTGTAGCTGTTGGTCATGCTCAGAACCAGCGGACGAAGGGTCTCCGCAGCACCTTCCGCAACCATCGCCTGAAAAGAGAGAGTTGGTTGGTTGTTGGAGTGTTACGTCCTGCCAACATCTAAGGTCATATCATGACGGGTACTATGGCGACTTTATAGTGTTGGGAAATCAGGTCACTGGCACCCTGACCTGATAATGTGATATCCCACTCAGTCACATTATACTAATACTGAGCCAACCAGTCCTTGTCCTATCCTAATAATCCTAATAATCCCGAGTGCCTGGCTAGGAAGCGACACGTATACATTTTTAAGTCATTGGTTTGACTCAACCAGGGTTGGAATCACACGATCTACGAAAACGGGAGACAGACACTCAACTCATTTGGCCATTCCGTCTGGTGAGAGAGAGTTGTTCTTTCTGTTAAGACTCTGATACAGCAGCAGTCTCACCAGGTGTCACTGACATACATCCATGGAATACGGAATCTGGGGATTTTCTTCAAACTAAAGTAAGTTAGATTGTAACAATCAATTTAATGTATTTATCTCAGAAAAATGACAGGAACTCAAAACTATCAGAGTACACAACTTAAATATTATTAGCATTACTGGCAAAATGACCATCTTCCCAGGTGCAAGTCAAGCCTCCCCCCCCCTCTCACTCCCCTATATATCACCAAGCATATTTTCATTAGATCTGCACGAATCGCAAGAATGTGCAATTTCATTATTAAAAACTCGTAAATCCGCGAATCCGCGGAAAAATTACAGCCCTGTTAATAAAACTTTAGCAAATAAATACTTTTAAAAAAAAATCAAAATAGACCGACCTGTTTTATCGCCTCGGCCACTCGTCGCCCAGCCATCGTGCTAGATTGATAGTAAATAAAACGGGCAATGTTAAATTATATATCACATTCACAGAAAAGAGTCTTCTCTGAAATCAAAGATCAACCTTTCCAGTACCATTAGCATATGGTAGTACTGTGCAAAGCCTGTCTCATATTTACTCTTAAGGGCGCATTCCTTACACGCGGTATGCGGTATGCAAATGCAAATGCGACAAAAAATCTCAACGCCTTAAAGCCTATGGGCTACATTCCTTACACGCGACATGCGGCATGCGGCAACTCGATCAGTCCCTGTAGCAATCGGTGCGGTGTGCAGTGTGTGGTATGCGGCACGCGGTGTGCGAATAGAAACATCAGTCGCACTTGTCCATTAGTTTTAGACGAGGAGAGGCGACTGAGCATTACGGAAGGTCACACACAAGGGTGCTGAGGGGAAACATATGGTAGTGGTGGTGGTGGGTGTTTGGGTTGGTAAAAATGCTACCAGAGCCACAAAAATATGAATACTTATCTATAATTTGGTAATTATAAAGGTAGAAACCCCCATGTGACGTACTAAGAGGTACATATATATAAATGCAATATTAGGTCATATACAGTGCAGTATTGAGTATACTTGTTTATTTTAATTTTTTAAATATAGCCAGCATACCGCGCGTAAGGAATCATGCCATTCGCATACCGCATGCCGCATGCCGCATACCGCATACCGCGTGTAAGGAATCCGCCCTTTAGTGTGAATATATATCTATGTTAAAGTTGCATAGTCCGATGGTTTTGAGTTTCTGATATTCTCTATAGGTTGATCGCAATAATCTACCCTTTAATTTTAAGTAACGTTTTAGGTTAAATGGCTAACTTTTGAGATATTTGAAGTGTAACCATGCAAAATTAATTTTGGCTGCGCGCCTAAACTCTGACACCATAGGCTTCTACAGTAAGAAGTTCTATTAAATTGACTCGATCTTCACTTCTATGTAGTGAAAAATGTTTAATAAATACACCATTATCTAAGTTTAGATATATAGAATCAAATCTAGATCATTCTTTTGGTTTTGAAAACTTGATGTTTTCATCGGACTATGCAGCTTTAAGCTGAAAGGATCGCTTATTATTTGTTCTTGACTTGGAATTCGAAAGTGTGAGAGCATTCCATTTCTTGGAAGCTTGGTTGTTAAAATTTTAGGTTCTGCCAACATCTAGGGTCATATCAGGATGGGTACCGACTTGTGACAGTGCACACTGATGGTGACTTTATAGTGCTGCCCCATTGGGAAATCAGGCCGCCAGCACCATGACCCGATATCCCACCGAGTCACATTATCCTGACACTGAGCCAACCGGTCCTTGCACTATTCTAGTAATGCCGAGCGGCAGTCTATGAAGTGACAAATATCAATTTCTAAGTCATTGGTTTGATTCGACCTGAGTTCGAACCCGTGGGTTCGAATCCCATTATCTACCAAAACCGGTGACGGACGCTCAACTTATTCGGCCATCCCGTCTGGTGTATGTACATATATATTGCTACATGATGACATAGTCGCTTCTGATTGGCTGAATACTTACGTCACCTCGCCCGGCATACCAATCAGGACGAGGTCTCCAATGCGCATGATCTGCAAGGGCACAACTTCCGGTTGGAAGGGCCAGCTTTCAGAGGCCTGTGTTAAAATAAGTGGGTGAGGATTCCAATAAATAGCCGTTCTAACCACTCATGCAGATATCAACATTTTAATATTTAAAATAGAATAGTAAAGTTTATTCAGATCAATACTTCTCTTCTAAGCGACAGGGCACTGGTCTTCCACCCATTTTAAATCTAAGATCTGGGTCATTCTCCGAAACTGGGCACCACATATTTGGTTTCCACGTTGCGATGGTGACAATTAATTCTTTTTTTATATTTTTTATACGTCAAATAATTATTGTTGCCTCTGTGTGTTAAGTATGTTAGCAACACTACATGTATTTAATATATCCTATGCAATGTATCAAAAGTATGCTTGTACGATTTTGTGCTAAAGTGAACATTTTAAAATGTATACATCAACTTTTTAAAGGTTTTTTTTCCACATAATACATGATCTTGTTTGTATGTATGGTATATGTCAAAATGATGTTCTGGATGTATATTTAATTTCCATGTTAGACAAGTGATATTAACATATCGACCGTCTAACAAACACAAACTACCTATGAGTGTTCACAGCGACAGACCTGTTTAAGTGTATCATAGAAACACACAAACTAATACTTACATATCCACTTGGCAGCAAGATGGGCTTTGGATGGTGACAGGCAACAAAGTTGTCAGGATATGGCAACAGCCCTTTGACAGCAGCCTCGATGGTTTCATTTCCCTCCGTGTCGCCTGCAGTCAAAGTGTTTTAATTATATATATAATACCGAACGGTGGTTAAGTTGTAGGGTCATTCTGATCACTACTCCTCTGTTAATCGGTGGTGGCAACACGCATCATCATACTCCACTGATGCTTCGCCATGTATGGGTTGTTAATAGCATCTCTTTTTGTGCTTAACGTCCACATTTCATATTAATTCTGAATTTTTTTTTAAAGAAGAATTTCATCATTTTTACTAACTTTGGTAACTTCGACCAGACTGCCATTGTCACTGCCTTAACACAATATTGGTCCAGGGATTGATGCAGAGCCTAGATTTAACCCATGCATAGCACAGTACCTACTGCTATAATTAGATTTCTCAAAGTTGCCCGGTGTAGCAGGAAATCGCAAACCCTGTAAATCGCACACCCCCATTTGTGATTTCCTAGGAAATCGCAAACCCCCATGCCATATATGGGCATGGGGGGTTTGCGATTTCCTAGGAAATCACATATCGCCCCTGGAAATTGCAAAGCCCCCATGTTTGGCAGTCTTTATCCTAATGAAAACATCTTTGCGATAGTCCAGTTCCTATTTCTGACCGCACATGCGCTGAAAACGCCACCACCTACCCACAGCTGATGACAGTAGTGGAATTGTTATTTTATTTTGTTTTTTGGGGGGTAAGCATGTTTATTTTGCCGAATAGGTTCTTTTGTCAGCGGTGAAGCACTCACTCGTCTTTCAGCTACTTTTTCCCAAATTCATGATTATATTCACAAACATGGTGTATATTGAAGATATGTAATAAGGTGAGCTAACAATAGGTGCTAAATATACAATTTGCAGCATATCTAGCACAGTGGATTTCTGATAAGCTACCTACAAGTACCACAGCAATGCGGCAACACTAGTCATATGAGCACAGTGTCGAAATCTGTCAATAAAGGCCAGGGGACCAGACTACCGTTTTCAGCGCATTCGAAAGGCCAGGGAAAGAGCCGCAGCAATATCCTGGTATTATCACTCAGTTTCAGTATCGGCAATGTAAACAATGTCAGATCTGGTAGAACTTCAAAATCAAACATATAGCTGCATGCTTGGGGTCATAAATGCTACAAAGCATAGGGGGTTTGCGATTTCCAGGGGGTTTGTGATTTCCTAGGAAATCGCACACCCCAGGGTGTGTGATTTCCAAGGGTTTGTGATTTCCTGCTACACCTGTATAGCCCACTGAGAAACAAACAAACTGCAACTAGTTCTATTTTGCGCCACAGCTATACGCCGACAAAAGCTCTCCAAGCACACATTTGCTTAGTTTTTCAGTTTATGTAACCGGATATGTGTAAGGGCCGGGGGGGGGGGGGAGAGTGCTGAGGTATGTAATGTATAAATGATATAATGGATGGGAATCCCTCATCACATGACCCAGAGGAGACACGGGAAACCCCGGGGAACCAGGTTGGCTGCTACAGAAAGCTTTCGATTCCATTTTTAAAGTACGTTAAGCTACATGATTTCATCAATTATTCACCTAAACAATTAGCTAGTTATGTTTATATGTTGTGCATATGTTAGAGTTTTGAACAAATTCACTTTTTGATTTAGTCCCATGCACATGTGTAACATCCATATATAACATCATTTTAACATGCACAACAAATTCTAACAAGATTTTATTGATTACAGTTAAGCCAAAAAGATTACGTCTTACTAGAAAATAGTTGGAAAAAAAGTTTGGGTAGATCTGCGTGGTGTTGATATATACAAATTTTGACATTTTCATTTTAGCACAAAATCATATAAGCATATTTAGGATACATTTTGTGGGATAGATTAAATACATGTAGTATTGCTAACATACTTAATACACAGAGTGAACAATAACTATTTGACTTCCTACTTGCTACCACCCTGAAAAAAGTCTTAATCATTAAAGCTGCATACTCCGATGAAAATATCAAATTTTCACAACCATAACAAGGATCTAGATTTGATTCTAGATATCTAACTTAGATAATGATGCACTTATTAAACATTTGTTGTCACATATAAGGGAATATTGAGTCAATTTAATAGAACCTGTTACTGCAGAAGCCTATCGTGTTAGAGTTTTGGCATGCTTGCCAAAATTAATGTAGCACTTTTGCACTTCAAATATCTCGTAAGTTTGCCATTTAAAATAAAAGTTACTTCAAACTAAAGCAAGGTAGATTATAATGATCAACCTAATACGTTTATCTCAGAAAATGAGAGAAACTCAAAACCATCGGACTATGCAACTTTAACAATCTAACATAGGAACCAAATATGTGGTACACAGTTTCTGAGAATGACCCATATAGCGAGGAGTCGAGCTCTTCAATACAACACCAGCTTACATAAGAAATCAATCAAACTGCAGTGTATGATCATTCAAAAGGCAGCTTGACAAGGTGTTAACAGCAATACCAGATGAACCTCAGATTCCAGGATACACCCAGCAAACACCAGCAGATTCAAATTCATTGCTGCACATGACAAAACTGAACAGAGGATCCTCACCACATGTAGTGGGCGTTGATGGTGGAGTCTCCGACTTAGCAGGAGCATACATCTCAAACACTCTAATCTAATCTAATCTAGTTTTGCATACCCTGTGTGAAGGGTCTCAGGCCAGGGCCGTCCGTGGCACCAGCAGCAAAGCTGAAGCCCATCGCAGGCCGACACAGGCTGACATTTTGCCCATCCGTGCCTGGGACAATGACACCGCTCAGGTTGACGTGTTGGTGAATGTAGTCCACTTCACCGCTGAGCAACTCACCGCCAGCGTCCAACAGCTCCTGAGCAATGCAAGATGGTGCCGGAAGGTGGAAGGTCAACTTCTCATTGGTAGGAGTGAGGAAGCAGGGACTAAACACAATACTAAGTGATATTGTAGTAGTCTATACTGACGTCTCAGGCAAGGAGCTACATAGATAATTGCATCAGACAGTTTAAGTATTGTAATGGTTCGCATGCTAGCCCTGGAATGAACATTAGTGTGGGTGCGATGATCTGCTTTAGGCACAATATTTCCCATTTTCATCACCCCTATGAGACTGGTACCATGACCAGGATCATGCATATGCTACAAGCTGTGTGGTTGTTGAACCTGCCTTGTGTCTGTAGAGTAAGAACACTGTCTGTATGGATGTAATTGTAAGCATTAAACGACTTATGGATGAAACACACACAATAAGTGTACCCGTGTCTAAGTTAGATATGATATGACCATAATAGCCGTTGTCTACTTTTTGTGCTGAGGGGTCGTCAAACAAACAAACAAACAAAAATAAGTTAGATATGTAGAATAACATCTGGATAATTGTTTTGGTTTAAAAAATGTGATGTTTTCATCCGACTATGCAGCTTTAAACTTTAGCGCCACCTTCCGAGAGCAATACTTCCCCGCCAGACGGCAGCACTGTGCACATATGGATTTTATATTTTAGGGGGACTGTAATGAAATACTTCTGTAATAACAAAATAAACAGACAGATAACTGACAATAAAGGAACGACCTTCATTACCTTGCTAGACAGGCAATTTAAAAAACTAGGTGGCAGCACTACAAATATTGTCTTATATCTGTTTACTAGTGTTACTTTAATCCATCAGATAGTAGCACTATACAATGTGCAAACCCTGACACACACTACTGCTTTACTGCTAGCTTTTCATGGGTACACAGCCAATACATTGCATTTTGACAATTTGACCTTGATCTTAACCTCTGCCACAACTATGGCATTCATTTTGTGTTTGAACTTGACTTTAGACTGACCTTTGCTTTCAGGAACTGCTTCTCACCGTTGATTCGTGTATCCTCAAGCTGGTTCCCGGTCGGCCCCCTACTGTTGCACAGTTTTGGCTGAAAGTTGACAGAATGTGATGCGGTAAATATATAATGGAGGACCTTTGTCAGTCAACTAATCTGTGACATCGTAAAGCGCTTCATACCCCTATTAACATACATGCAAAATAACTACTGATACTGCATGTAAGTACATGAATCCATGACATAATATTCCTATCATTACTTTGTCTTTTACTAACTGTGAAGAGACGCATCAGTATCTCGTCATAATCATTAGTTAAAAATGTAGCTTAAGTTTAATAATTTGTTATTGTCATCATTTGTTCATTCACATCATGGAGACCAGCTAGATAAGCATCGCTTTTCTGGGATCCTTTCTGTCTGTAAGGAATTTGTATGCATTTATTGTATCACCTCAGTTTATTGTAAACCTACCTTGCAGAGAGTTCAAATAAAAGAATTGAATTAATACCAATTAATTATTTCATCATTACGTAAATATTTCTATCAAATGAAAACATTATGAAAAAAATATGAATCATTTTGAGGGAAAGGTATTTATTCTATGATATCTGTGCACTGGATTGGATTGTCTTCACCAGTCAAATTCACACATTTCTATTTCACCAAAGTAAAAGTAAATCGCAATGTTCTCTTTTATAACTTAGATCAAGTGTATACTTTGCCTTAATATGAATACTTATTTTAGCTATGGATGAATGGTTAGTTTGTTAGTGGTGATTGCTTAACACTGTGTCAGCAGTAAAGGCCATAATCACAGCGAGAAGTGTTCAAATGTTATTCTGTCGCATTATTTTGGGTCATCGTCTTAAAACTAATTTTAAAAGCACCCAATCAACCATATGTCAAGGGACACTTGAAGATAAAAGCTCGCAATTAGACACAATTGTGGCCAAATGAAATTCTGGAAAGAAGTTGAAGATATCGTTCTTCCTGAATTGGTGAAAATTGCTTTAATTAACCATAGAAGTGCAATGGTTAACCGTAGAATGGAAAGAAGTGTGGGTTCAAATCCATCTCTAGGTGCAATCTTCCCTTTATTTGCATCCCTCGCACGACAATACTTTTGCTAACCCGACAATTGGTCATATTCACTCACATCCTTCAGATCTTCTGAGCAGGTGCTGGTGAGGTAATCGCATGGCTCATTCGTTGTTTCGCAGAAAGAGCCTTCGGTGTTTGGACTGACATCGCCATTAGTTGTTTGTGCAAAGGCTACTGGAATGGACACCTGTGACGTCATGACACAGCAGTTTAGTCATGCAAAATTATCATTCTATCTATATTCTATATTACCATGCCATGTTGTCATTTTATATTACCATCCTATATGATACTATATTACAATATTATATAGTCATGTTATATAACCATGCTACATTGATACACCATCATGCTATATGGTTAGCTATATTATCATTCTATATTACTATTCTTTATAAGCATGATATATTATGTTTATAATTATATTACCATGCTATATGGTCATGCTATTTTAACATGGTATATTACCACCCAATATCACCATGCTATACCATCATGCTATATTATATTATCAAGTTACTGTACCATGCTATTTTAACTTGCATTATGGTTATGCCATCATATGTTATCATATTCTATTACAATGCTATATGGCTGTTATATTAATTATTATCATCCTATGTTACCATGTTATTTTATCATTCTACATGGTATTAAAATAAATGTTATTTCTTTGCTTGTATTATCAAATCTCAGCTGTAATTGTACATTTCCTGAGTAACAGCTATGTCAAAAGTGACTTTTCTGGGTCAACTAATTTCAGAAATGAATAACAAAATAGTTTCGGCTTATAGTTCCTAGCTTATAGCTAAATAACCGATCCAAAATAAATTAACAAGAATTTGGCATTTATAAATAATAAAAAGACAATATTGTGGTGCTATATTAAATAATTAACATCTCTCAACCATTAAAGCCACAGACATAATCTATCGTGGATTGACACCAAACTCAATTCAGCCACCTCACTCCTCCGTCAAGTTTGATATTAATCCACGATAGATGCAACTTGTGGCCTCATGGGTGAAAAGATTCTGGTGACCATATATACACAGACCTGTCCAGGGTGCTGGCCAGGGTTCAGGTAGCGCTCCATTCGCTGAGCTGCATAACCCTTGTTGTCAGAACTCAGCAGGTGATTTGTCTTCTTCATGCTCGTAGGGTGCACTGCGAAGAAACTATTCGAAGGAAGAAATTTGTGAAGATTACCTCCCATCACTCATGTTCAAGAGAGCCAGCGAAGATGAGCATATAGATAGCAATGTCAGTTATGAATGGCCCTCGGGTTGCTGGGATCCCAGGAAAGCTCAACTTTGGCACCTTACAAGTATTTTTTTTTTTCAGGAGGGGGAAAACTACAAATGAAAAAAGAGTTTATTACGATTTTACCTCGGTACTATGCCTCTGGCTACTCGTAGCCCAGGGAGAAGGAAGCACATCCGGGTCCAGCAATTACCATAATCAGCTCACAGAAGGAGGACATGTTGTGAGCACCTCCAGCAGTTTTTCTACATTTACTACAAAACCAAGCAGGTTAGTATCTTTCAAACTCGATACGTTGGTTTAGTTCGTGTGAACATTCACGTACAAAGTTTTCTGAAACTTTTCGATAAGATATTACTGTTTTTACAGCTTAGTTTCAATCGTAATTGACACGATCGATAGAACAATGTCTCCATTTTTCTGTCGTAATTAAGGCGCCCGTTGCTGAATGGAGAGATATTTGGCAGGAGCCAGTTACATCATGGGGGATCCATTCCCTGAGTTTCAATAAGATTCCCCATTTGTGATTCTTGTTAAGGCGTACCTCTGAGTCCTATAGAATTTTCTTCAACTTGTTGGCGAAAAAAGCCAAAGGTGGGAGAAGTTTATAGGTCCTTAGAGTGTGGGATGGTACCACTACACTGGATCGGTTGGTTACCCATACCGTCATCCTGCAACTGTTTGTTAGCCATACACCTGCGTTAAAAATTGATTTAACGCCATAAAATACACACCTAGTATAATTATGAAGGCGGAGGCGGAATGGGTTAAATCGGTTTTTATCGAGCATAAAAACATTTGGTATCATTCACATGTCATTTCACAGGTTATTTCAGGTCAATTGGTCACTTTCGGATCACTCCCCCCCCCCCCATCCAGAGTCATTTCTTGTAGTGTCCTTTTTTCTCATGGTGGAGGGGGGTTTGAGTTCGAATCTTGGGCGCGTGATCACGTTTTGGCGGGAAGGCTGCAGCCAGGTCTCTAAGGTGCTAGTTCGGGGTTTTTTCCACAAGGTGGCTCCACCATAGTGTGCGCGGCGACAGCTTTAGTCCACGGGTTGTTGGCAGATGGCGCCAATGATGCTCAAGTTAGCCGAACGGTGAGGTACCCGCGCCTCTGCCCAAAATTACCCATGTTACGAATAACATGCACAATTATACTCTAAATATCAGCGTCCTATTCCGCCTAAGACAATGCCTATTCATTTTTCTTCTTTTTACTCAGTCTCGGAGCCAAGGCTATGAAGCGGGGTAAGGCAGAGGCAACTCACACACTCAGTGCGGATGAAGACGCCACACCGCCTGTGAGGGTACAAAGGCCGCCCTCGCCAGAACAAAGGGATGCTGAGGAGGCGGGGGGGGGGGGGGGGTACAATACCCGCCCCAGCCCTGCTGATACGGACCTAGATGAGCAGGTTGCCAGGCTTGTGCAACAGAAGATGGAAGAAATGTTACCATCTAGAGCGGGTACGTCAAAGAAAAGGCGAACAAATGTTCCACAATACTCCGATGAGTCGGAATGGGAGGACTTGTGGAAGACCAGCCCTCAACATATGACGATTCAGACGAGGAGGTGGTTGTTTCGGCACGAAAGCGCAAACACAAAAAGAGAGACAATTCCTCAGAAGGAGATGAGTACATGAGAGCCCGTAAAAAGAAGCCCCTCGCGAAGAAGACTAAGAAAAAGTCTAAGAAAAAGAGAAAACACAAATCCTCCTCTTCGGACTCATCGTCAGACTCATCAACGATGAGTTCAGACTCCGACACCAAGCACTCCGGCAAATATGCTAGATCGTGTAGGAAAGAATCGAAAAAGTGTAAAGTGCTGAGATGCAAGAAAATACACATAACAACACTCATGAGGAAGACCAGTCAAGGCCACCTTCAAACCAGCGGAGATCAAAATCAAAATGGTGGAGAAATTCACGGTAATTAAAGGAATTCCGGAATCCGCCATCAAGGAGATGGATCCTGAGGTTAAACTCAGTGAAGAGAGGAAAAAGTTTGAGACGGCTCTCTACACGGTACACAAAGGGGTACTCTCGGCTCTTACAGCCATTGCACCCATCGCCAACAGGATGATGGCACAGGACAAGTTCTCATCACTCTGTGATGATATGAATGACGGAACTGCATTACTAACAGCAACCAATAACTTCCTCT
The DNA here is from genome assembly GCA_030323885.1 of Branchipolynoe longqiensis. NCBI lineage: Eukaryota > Metazoa > Annelida > Polychaeta > Phyllodocida > Polynoidae > Branchipolynoe > Branchipolynoe longqiensis. The sequence continues at coordinate 21,932,673 of CM059202.1, forward strand.
CCAACAAATGGTTTGCGTTCCGAAGACTTCTGCAACTCCCAAGCGTCTGACGCCTCCATGGTTGGATGACAGCTGTAGGGGAGCTATTAAGGAACAAAAGAAAGCTCAGTGTAGATTTTACAGGAGACCGACTGCGGAAAATATGGCGCTCTTTAGAATTCTGTGGGCTCGCGCCCGCAGAACAATCAAAGAAGCGCGGAGGCAGTGCTGGAGACGATTCATTTCTGGCATTAACATGGGCACTGTTGGGCAAAGTCTAGACGATGATCAGAAGAATCAAGCGAAGGGGAGATGATTCTGCACCTGAAGCACAATGGCAGCATTCTCACATCACTCAATGAAATAAGTGAAGAATTGGCTCACCCCTTTGCCGCAAATTCGTCTTTGGCAAGCTGCCTCCCGGGCTTTCTGGCCGTCAAGGAACACCAAGAGCATAAGCTCTTGGACTTTTCCTCTGATGGCAGGGAGCACTACAACTCCCCATTCAGCGTGGGTGAGTTGAGGTGTTCTTTAGAAAGCTTGCATAAGACAGCAGTTGGACCTGATGGAATCCATTACCAATTCCTTAAGCATCTCCCCAAATCTGCACTGAGACTGTTGCTTCAAATCTTTAACAACATCTGGGAGTCGGGTGTCATCCCCGCCTCTTGGCGGGAGGCGACAGTAATACCGATTCCCAAACCTGGTAAAGACACGAGTGAAGCCAACAACTATCGTCCCATAGCCCTCACAAGTTGATTCTGTAAAACCATGGAGCGTATGATTAACAAACGCCTTGTCTGGCTCTGGAGTCAGGACACCACTTGATACTTGTTCAACCTCCAATGTGGCTTCAGACGAGGCTGCAGCACCCTCGACCATTTGGTTCGCATGGAGACCTTCATAAGAGATGCCTTCCTTAAGAAGGAGCACGTTGTGGCTGTCTTTTTCGATCTCGAAAAAGCCTATGACACAATGTAGCATAATGGCATTATGGAGGATCTCCATGCGATCGGCCTTCATGGTCACCTGCCAAATTTGATTAAGGATTTTCTGATGCTCAGGCATTTTCGCGTCCATGTCAAGACTACATATTCCAGTCTGCACTCGCAGGAATTGGGAGTACCCCAAGGCAACATACTGGCAGTGACTCTTTTTGGAGTCAAGGTCAATGGCATGGCTGCCGCTGTTAAAAGGGGGGTTTCCTGTAGTCTTTTCGTGCACGATTTTGTTTGTACTACAGAGGTACTGGTATGAATGTCATTGAGAGACAGCTTCAATTGGGTATAAATGGGATTCACCGATGGTCAGTTCTGAATGGATTCAGATTTTCCAAGGCCAAGACAGTCTGCATGCACTTCTTCCAGTTGCGCAGAGTGCATGCAGAACCGGAGCTGACCCTCGATGGGAATCCCATTAAAGTCGTCAAAGAAACCAAATTTTGGGGTCTCACTTTTGACACGAAGCTGTCTTTCGTGCCTCATATCAAGTACCTCAAAACACGATGCCTGAAAGCGCTAGATGTTCTGAGGGTGCTGTCCAGTTCAGAGTGCCGCCATATACCAAACCCTGGTTCGGTCACGGCTAGATTACGGCAGCATAGTATACGGCTCCGCAAGGAAGTCGTATATTGTGCTGCTGGACACGGTGCATCACCAGGGGCTGCGTCTGGCCCTTGGTGCCTTTCGCACCTCTCCAGTTCAGAGCCTATACATCGAAGCCAACAAACCATCACTTGACACTAGGAGAACCAAACTGGCCATGCAATATGTTGTTAAATTAAAAACGAATGCATTAAATCCTGCATACAGTTGTGTGTTTGAGACACACTACGACTCCAAGTATGAAGCCAAGCCAAATTTCATTCGGCCCTTGGGGCTCCGGATGAAACCTCATTTGGAGGCTTTATACTTGGATTTGGATGTATTGGGGGATACCCACGCCCCAGAATATCCCCCGTGGTCACTGAGGAAGCCATCGGTCATCCTCCGACTCACGGAACTGAGGAAGTCTGGGACACATCCACTTGAGTATCAATGACTGTATGCAGAGATTCAAGGCTAGTTTGAAGACCACTTCTCCATGCATACTGATGGTTCAAAAGACCTAAGCCGAGCAGCTGCTGCGGGAGTTTGCCAGGGCAAGAAATTCGGCATTCACATGCCCGATCAGAGCTCGATTTTTACGGCGGAAGCCCGAGCACTCCTTCTTGCATTGGAAGTCATTGAACTATCCAACTACACTAAATATGTCATATACAGCGATTCGTTTTCCTGGCTGAAAGCTGTTGCTGTGCTAAAAACAGACCACCCTTTCGTGGCAAAGGTCATTTACAAAATGAACCAGCTAGCAACAGATGGATATGACATCCACTTGTGTTGGGTGCCTGGCCATGCCGGCATCCAGGGAAACAAACGAGCTGATCGGGCTGCGAAGGAGGCTCTGAACTATGATGTTGAACCGTGTCTGATACCCCACTCTGATCTGAAACCACTAATAGCCACCCACATCAAATCAAAATGGCAAAATGAGAGGGATGAAAACGTTAACAAATTGCATGAAATTGAATGGGCTGTGGGAAAACCACCACAGTCTCATGTGGGGGGTCGGCGAGACCAAGTGGTCCTTAGCTGCTGCCGTATTGGCCACTCGTGGCTAACACATGTTTTCCTGCTCAAGGGGACCCTCCCCCTGAATGTATTGGATGTCAGTCCCCACTGACAGTCAAGCACATTTTACTAAACTGTGTTAATTTTATGGCACTGCGGCAACAATTTTACACTGCAAACAGCATGCATGACCTTTTTACTAAAGTAAAACAAGAAGACATTTTAACCTTTTTGAGGGCAGCTGGTCTGTACCACCTCATATAGTTCATTAAAACAATTTTTATTAATTAATTTGTTCATCTATTTTATTTTATTATATGTTTTAGAGCTTTTAAAAATTCATAAGTGTCTATTGACACATAACTGATTGTATGCTTTTACATTATATGTAAAGGCGATGGTTGAATAAAAACAAACCATTCTCGCCGTGAATATGGCCTCTGCTGCCGACACGGCGTAAAGAAACCACCAATCAATACAGACGGTTTGAGAACATATTTAAAGCGGTCTGCACAGATGCTGGAAAAGAGGTGGCGTTGTCCAAGAAGATTACTGACAATGATGGAAAGGAATACACACTATTCCTAGCACCAAAGCCCATTAAGGGCAAGCCGCTAGATAAGGGCAAGATGTTCGGTGGACAACTACAATACTTGTTCAAGCAAGTGAAGACAAGCTCCAAGTGCAGAAAAACACATGGAAACCGACAAAAAGAAATCAGCTGACGGCAACTCCAACCGCTTCAAGAAGCTGAGGCAGGATTTTCGCAACCGAAGAACCGGCCAACAAGGAGGCCGGTTCGGAACCAACTTCACCTTCCAAGCCAGAGGAAGGGGCCCGAGGCAGTCATTCGACTGGAGCAACAGGAACAGGCCCTTCGAGAGGGAGTTCAATGCTCAGAAGCCATTCCCCCACCCAGCGAACAAATAGAAGTGATGCAAACAATAGAAACCGCAACAGTAAGCAATACCTTTCAAGCCGGTAACCTCAATAACTGTCTTTCGGAATGGAATAAAGTTACAGATAACTTAACTATCCTTAGCCTAGCAGAAGTGGTAAGGATTCCGTTAATAGAAGAACCTATTCAAAATGGAATACCATTTCCATAAAGGTTTCACGGTTCAGAACGTGAAGCATTAAACAATGAAGTCCTTACGATTTGCAAAAAGGGCATTATAGAACCATCACTACACGTTGCTGGGGAATTCATCTCGAATATTTTCTTAAGACCAAAACCAAACGGGGATGTTAGACTAATTTTAGACCTAACTCTAGTTAACAAATTCGTAGAATACAAACATTTAAAAATGTTTTCATTAGAAACAGCGAGAGACTTACTCACACAAGGCGCTTGGCTAGCCAGTGTTGACCTTAAAGATGCATACTACACAGTGCCCATCTATAAACATTATAGAAAGTATTTAAGATTCTGTTGGACGGCAAACTTTATGAGTTCACATGTATGCTGAATGGACTGGCCTGCTGTCCACGCATTTTCACAAGGTTACTCAAACCAATTTTTTCGCTAATGGCTAGGAAAGGACATATCATGTTCCCATACATTGACGATTCATTTATTGTCGCGCAAACACAACAACAATGCAAAGCAGCAGTAGATAAATTATGTAAAACGTTTACAAATTTAGATTTCTATACACATGAAACTAAATCAGTACTAACACCAACAAACAAACTAAAATTTCTGGGGTTCTTTATTGACACCATAAAAATGACTCTCGTTAACAGAACAAAAATTTGATAAATTCCCAACAGCAAACCAATCACTACAATTGAACAAACCAAAAATACGACAAGTCGCAGTCTTGATAAGAATAATGATAGCCTAAGCACCGGCTATTTTATATGGCCAGGCCCATATCAAATCCTTAGAGATAGATAAAAACTTGGCACTGGCTCGCACTAAAGGAAACTTCGAGCGGCCTATGACAATTTCACCAGAAGGCCAAAACGATATAATTTGGTGGCTTTCACACATAAACAACTCACCCAACCCGATTAGGATGGGAGAGCCTAACACTACGGTCACAACAGATGCTTCTTTAGAAGGTTGGGGGGCCACATAGAGACCAACAGACAACAGGTGGCCGTTGGATGGAAGATGAAATCTCCGACCACATTAATGTATTAGAGCTTAGAGCCATTTATCTAGGACTCTGCAGTCTGAGTTGATCCCTAAAAATCATGTAAGAGTTCTAACATTTAACACAACAGCTATGGCTTACATTCATAATATGGGAGGGACTCGCTCCAAACCATGTAACAATCTGGCTAAACTCAATTGGGATTGGGCAGAGCAACAGGAAATTTGGCTAACAGTAGCACATATTCCAGCCAGCCAAAACACTTTGACTGACAGGAAAAGCCGACACTTCCATGACCATTTAGAATGGTCATTGAACCACAACATTTTCGACAGTATTTGTCACAAATGGGGAAAGCCAGACATTGATCTCTTTGCATCACGCAAAAACAAAAAGTTACCAAAATATGTGTCTTGGCATGTAGAGCCAGAAGCCTGGAGAGTAGATGCATTTTCATTACTTTGGAATAATAAATTCTATTACATATTCCCCCATTCAGCATTATCAGCAGAGTAGCCAGGAAGATCAAGATGGATCACTCCCATGCAGTACTGATAGTACCAGCATGGGAAACACAACCATGACTAGCGGCAATAACATCAGCAGGAAAAGACTTGATGAGCTTCCCAAGGGAGAGGAACAACCTTTAACATCAAGGACCACTAACAGCCCATGGAGACGTGTCGACAACACCCCTTTTTCCATTCCTTTTCTAAGGAAACATTAGAACAATTTGGATTAGACAAATAACAAAAGAAAGACTAATATCACATGCCTGGAGAAAATGAACAGTGAAATTATACACAAGTTATTTAAAGAAATGTGGACTTCATTGCCTTCTCAGAGGAGTCAAACCGCTAAAACCTACAATAGCTCAAGTGTTACGTTTTCTAAGAATATTAGAAGATGAAGGAATAGGATTCGGTGCTAATAAAGCAGTGAGATGTGCCCTATCCATTATTTTACCAAGAATAGATGGACAAACCATTGGGAAACATCAGTTAGCACACTGGTTCATTAGATCGGTGTACGAAGGAAACCCACCCAAACCTAAATACAATAGGTTTTGGGATGTATCAATAGTATTCAAGTTATTCAAGTCATGGCCTAGCAACAGACATTTGTCAATGAAAGGAGAAGGAAGCACATTCAGATCCAATAATCTTTTACATACTTTTTAGGATAAAAAATGATTTAACTCTATATGGATACTTATTGTGTTTTCGATTCGGTTCCAGCGAAACATGATAGTTGTGGTAGGGTAGGGTGGGTGGGCCCTGACCCACGACTATCCGAGGCTAGTACCTCGGAAAAACACCAGTTATCCATCATTTGTACCCAGGTAAGATTTGTATAACTATACTATTTTACCTCGGTACTACGCCTCTGGCTACTCATAGCCCAGGGAGAAGGAAGCACACATTAAATTAAAGTTCATACTTATACAAGATACAGTGTTGCAACAAATCAGCAATTGACATTTTTACAGTGAATCAGATTACAAAATTAAAGCACATGATAGGATAGGATAAAAACTCGTTAGCATATTGTCAGGATAATGTGATTGTGTGGGATGTCAGGTCATGGTGCTGGCGACCTTATCTATAAAGTCACCATGAGCGCGCACTGTCACAAGTCTGTACCCGTGCTGATATGACCTTAGATGTTGCTGGGTCGTAAAATACCAAAAACCAACCAACCATGATTTCAAATTGTCAGGCAACTACATTTCTATGACTTTTCATGACATAAGGCCGTGACCCATAAATTTGAAGACGTTCCAGTACTTCATGTTAAACATTATCAATTTAACTATGTTGTAGGTTTATAAAGACCAGTACGAACCATGTAACGCCCCCTCTTAAACGGCTAGTCAGTTACTGTAATCTCAGCTGTTACTAAGAGGTAAAACCCCAATAAACCACGGCCATCAGCTCTAATTCTTACTTTCAGTTCTTATCACTCATGTAACAGTTCTACACAATGTATAATAGATTATATAATAAATATATAATAAATAAATAATAGATTATATAATAAATAAATAAATAAATAAATAAATAAACAAACAAATAGACAATATAATACATTATATATTTAATCAAATGAAAATATAATAGATTATTTATCACATATCAAATACCGAATAATATAAGGCACATATATAATACCTAATTGCTCCTAAGAGCTCTCCTGACATGTCCTTGAACTTCAGGAGGGTCATCGTAGGGTCAACATTTGTTTCGTATCTGCATTTATGTAAAATTAGACAACAATTAGTTTAAAGTAGTTCTGTTGCTACATACAAGCGAATACTAAGCCAATCTAATAGAACAGGTTACTGCTAAACCTATCGTGCCCGGGTTTCGACATGTATGGCAAAATAAATTTCACAGGTTTTCATTTCAAATATCTCTCCAGTTAACTATTTATAATAGAAAATCACTTCAAGCTAAAGTAAAGTAGGTTATAACGACTAATTTAACGTATTTATCTCAAAGAAATTACAAAACCTCAAAACCATTGGACTATGTAACTTTAGTTTGTCTTTTCTTTTGGTTGATTAAGCAGGGGAAATTTCACATGCACACCAACAATTATCTTGCATTTTTGCACTTAAAATATCTCAAAGTTAGCCATTTAAACAAATTTAATTACTTCAAATTAAAATAATGTAGATTATAACGATCAACTTAATACATTTATGTAAATGAATGACAAACCCAAAACCATCGGAGTATGCAATTTTAAAGTATAGGGTCTATAACGAAGGATGTGGGGGGGGGGGGGGGGGGGGGGGTGGGGGGGGGGGGGGGGGGGGAGCAGTGACTGTTACTTTCGTAGCCCCGGGACAGGGCCGGTAAACAAGCTCATAGAAAGTGTCTGAATGCTGGGCTCTGCGCATAACCACATGAACATGCAATCTAGTATGATAAATATATTGTTCAAATACGGATTTATCATCAGATCATAGCCCGCTACTATTGGAGTGAAGAACTGGTTGAATCATGTAGATTAATAGACTTTAAAAGTTAAATCGAGAGTAGCCAGTTGCTGCCATCTTGTATTCTTAGCATTCTCTTCCAGGTCATCAACTCTATGCCATTTATGTGATGTATAAGCATATGTCCTAGCAAAATCTAATGGTCATATGAGAACATGATTCTCACTGACCAATTGCTATCATATAATATATATCCTTGGCATTTCATGATAGTTAATCGGTGATAATCAAAAATCACGGAATCGCCGAGAATATTTTGTGTATGTAAAGCCGTGTTTACACGGGCGAGTTAAGTCGCTTCATATAAATCGCCTTGCCTAGTTCGCCTCACATTCGCCGTGTAAACGCGACTCTGAGGCGGATTAGGGCTGATTCGCTTCATATGATTCGCTTTATATAAACCACTTGTCCAGGTAGTTTATATGAATCGATTCAGCTGGTTCCCAGGCGGCGATAGTGTAAAATAGCGGTGCTCGCCGGCTACAGGCTCAGCTGTAACTAATCGCTGGTGCCCGGCAGTGTTAGGGACCGATTAGGCCGAAATCTAGTGAATGCGATCATATTTAACAGAATTACATACTCAAATAATGAAATTTCATTAAATTAACCCTAAATTCCAAGCGATATTAACGTAGCAGCTACATCGGCGTCGTTATTCATATTGTCGAATCGACGAATGTAAACTAAACAAATAGCAGTGCTCGCCGGCTACAGGCTCACCACTAAGGCTGCTGGTTCCCGGTCGCCGACAGACTTTCAAACTCGCTCGTGCAAACGCGCCACTACTTCGCTTCATATAAATCGCTTTGTCTAATTCGCTTTACAATTGCCCGTGTAAACACGGCTTTAGTTGATTATGGTCTTCCTCATTCCACTGCTCCTTGCCCTTTCATCCCTGAATTAAAAGTTATCCTTAATGGGATAGAGCTATACCTAATAAAATGGGAGAATAACTTAACATCGGACCGGGTTGTTACCACTCCCTGGATCCCATCTTTTTATGATTATTCTAAGGATAGACGATATCCTGGGGATATTGTCATTATCACCGCTTAGTGCATATGACCCCTCAGTAAACACAAACTTGGAACCCCCATGTGAACAGGCCCAGGGGCACCTGCTTGGGTAGCCTAAGTAGAGAGGAACTCAGACACGACGCTATTCACTATTGTCCATTTCAGCATTTTTCTAGATGGCAGAGGTGGCCTGGTGCAATGCAGTACTTGCCTGCCTCGTTCTGTCGCGGGGTTATTGTCGTAGGCTGCAGGACTGCGGTTAATGCCAGCATCAGTCAGCAGACCCTCATTCAACTCGATCTCACCTTCTCGCAGGTTCTCATGGGCCCTCACGAGACTCTAACATAGAAACAATTAATGAATAATTAAACAATTTCTGTCTACAAATTTCTTTGCATGAAAATGCAATTGACAATGCCAACAAATGGAGAAATCACGACCAGAAGCCTTTTGACACTAAACAGTAAATTTCAAATTACCAACAGACATAACTTGACTAAACCAGTAACAATGTCAGGTAGACTTACCTTGACTACACCAGTAACAATGTCAGACACACTCACCTCGACTACACCAGTAACAATGTCAGACACACCCACCTTGACTACACCACTAGCAATGTCAGATAGACTCACCTTGACTAGACTAGTAACAATATCAGATAACCTCACCTTTATTACATCAGTAACAATGTCAGATACTCACCTTGACTACACCAGCAACAATAGCAGATACACTCACCATGATTACACCAGAAACAATGTCAGACACACCCACCTTGACTTCACCAGTAACAATGTCAGATACACTCACCTTGACTACACCAGTAACAATGTCAGATACACTCGCCTTCACGACACCAGTAACAATTTCAGACACACTAACCTTGACTACACCAGTAACAATGTCAGACACACCCACCTTGACTACACCAGTAACAATGTCAGATACACTCACCTTGACTACACCAGTAACGATGTTACATACACTCACCTTGACTACACTGATAACAATATCAGATACTCACCTTGACTACACCAGTAACAATGTCAGACACACTCACCTTGACTACACCAGTAACAATGTCAGACACATGCACCTTGACTACACCAGAAACAATGTCAGACACACTCACCTTGACTACACCAGTAACAATATCAGATAGATCCACCTTGACTACACCAGTAACAATGTCAGACATACTCACCTTGACTACACCAGTAACAATATCAGATAGACCCACCTTGACTACACTAGTAACAATGTCAGAGACATGCACCTTGACTACACCCGAAACAATGTCAGACACACTCACCTTGACTACACCAATAACAATGTCAGACACACCCACTTTGACCACACTAGTAACAATGTCAGAGACATGCACCTTGACTATACCATTAACAATGTTAGATAGATCCACATTGATGATGCCAGTAAGTATGTTAGCTAGACTCACCTTAACTACACCAGTAACAATGCAAGAAGACTCACTTGAAGTTGAACTACATGCCCACCTTGACTACACCAGAAACAATATCGAACAGACTCACATTGACTACACCAGCAACAATGTCAGACAAAGTCATCTTCACTGCACCAGAAACAATGCCATATCGACTCACGCTGATTACACAACAAATATTAACATCACACACACTCACCCTGACTACCATATATTAGAGGTTGACATACATCACACACACTCACCTGATTACACTGCTGACATCACACCACACACATTCACCCTGAATACATCACTGACATCACACCACACAAACTGACCCTGACTACATCACTGACATCACATTACACACACTCACTCTGACTACCTGGCTGACATCACATCACACACTGACCCTGACTACATGACTGACATCATGTCACACACACTCACCCTGACTATATCTCTGACATCACGTCACACACACTCACCCTGACTGCATCACTGCCATCATGGCACACACACTCACCCTGAATACACCGCTGACATCATGTCACACACAGTCACCCTGACTACATCACGGACATCATGTCACACACACTCACCATGACTACATCTCTGACATCATGTAACACACTCTCACCATGACTACATCTCTGACATCACATCACACACACTCACCCTGACTACATCTCTGACTTCATGTCACACACACTCACCTGACTACATCACTGACATCATGTCACACACACTCACCCTGACTACATCACTGACGTAACATCACACACACTCACCCTGACTACATAACTGACATGATGTCACACACTCAACCCTGACTATGTCACTGACATCACATCACACACTCACCATAACTATGTGGCTGACATCACATCACACACTCACCTTGAGTACATCACTGACATCATGCCACAAACACTCACCATGACTACATCACTGACATCACATCACACAGACTCACCCTGACTACATCTCTGACATCATGTCACACACTCACCCCATACTACATCTCTGACATCATGTCACTCACATTCACCCTGACTACATCTCTGACATCACGTCACACACACTCACCCTGACTATGTCACTGACACCATGTCACACACTCACACCTGACTACATCACTGACATCATGTCACACACACTCACCCCTGACTACATCTCTGACATCAAGTCACACATACTCACCCTGACTACATCACTGACATCATGTCACACACTCACCCCTGACTACATCACTGACATCACACACTCACCTTAGCTATGTGCCTGACATCACATCACACAGTCACCTTGAGTACATCACTGAGATCATGTCACAAACACTCACCATGACTACACCGCTGATATCACGTCACGCACTCACCCTGACTTCACTGCTGACATCACGTCACACACACTCACCCTGACTATGTCACTGACACCATGTCACACACTCACACCTGACTACATCACTGACATCATGTCACACACACTCACCCCTGACTACATCTCTGACATCAAGTCACAAATACTCACCCTGACTACATCACTGACATCATGTCACCTTGAGTACATCACTGAGATCATGTCACAAACACTCACCATGACTACACCGCTGATATCACGTCACGCACTCACCCTGACTTCACTGCTGACATTACGTCACACACACTCACCATGACTACACCGCTGATATCACGTCACACACTCACCCTGACTACACCACTGACATTACGTCACACACACTCACCCTGACTACACCGCTGACATTACGTCACACACACTCACCCTGACTACACCGCTGACATTACGTCACACACACTCACCCTGACTATACCGCTGACGAAGGTGTCGTAGGACTGCGGGACTGCGCCGAGGCTGGGCGCGGCGTACAAGGCGTACGTGTGGAAGCCTCCCGGACACGAGTGGCTGTGAGTGGGTGACAGCAGCAGGTTGCGGGCAGTGTACAGGTCCCCGTACCGCTCAGCCAGCTGCTCGAGTACCTGATGTCAGTATTGAACTGTTAGTGGGTCTTTCAGCCTAGCAACATTGGATATATGTGATAAATAACGATCTATGCGAGTATAAATATATGTAAGGGAATTATTATCATTACTGTTCTAGTCCGCAAGACACAAAACTGTACCGGTGGTGCCACCTGCGTCCCCCTCGCCTCCACCTGATGTAGACCAGTGTCAGTCTCACCGAAGGAGAGTATATGAATATTTATATACATATATCCATGATCCATGATATACATTTATTCATGATATTTTGATAATACTATTAATTTTTATTTAGAATAATGTAATATATATAATTTTAGAATAATTTTAATATAATTAATAGTATTAATTAAATTGTTTTAAAATTAATCTAGATATATAATATAGATTTATTTAAATATAAATTAATACTATTAATCTATAATTTAAATTAATCTACACTTTTCGCACCAAGTGATCTATACAAAGACTGAGGAATAAGTAAAGAACTGCTGGTGGTGGCGCCACCATAGGCGAATGTGCCGCAGCAAATCACTCTGAGTCCGTTAATGGATGATAACGGATCATAATAATAATAGGAAAAATACCTCATACTGATCATTTATTCACGTATATACATATACTAACTATATATATACTATATATATATATATATATATATATATATATATATATTGAAATTGAGCTCATGTGAGGCCCGCGCCGACCGACTGGCATATGACCAGGCATGGGAAGGCATCAAACTATCCTGGACCCGCACAGGCCCGCAGTAAATGGCAGATCCGTCCAGAATTGCACAAATAAATAGCATGGCGAATAATAATATAATAAACAGCACAAGCCCATTTTATACTGATATAATTAATTATATATCACATATATATATGTGAGGCTACACAGGACAAGGCAAGGAAGGACTGGACAATATAGTTTATTGACAATCAACATATGTCAATCAACATCAATATGAATAATCAAATAATCAATTAGAAAATCAATCAAACAACCAAATGGGCTGAACAACACGCCCTAACAATAAAAGAAAAATTTCTAACAGCAAGGTCTGCCCAACGACCGCTCGGAGGCACGTGCAGTGGTGGCGGCTAGGCGAGCACTGTCAACTGCACCTGGCACAAACTGCCTCGGCTACGGAACACCGAGTCGCCCAACAGATAATAAATGAACCAACTGCATTTAGACTGTCTTCCATACCGCAAGAGGGGAACGCTGCGTTCCACTCTTTAAACGAGGATATACAGCGTATATCCAGCCTGTAAGGCTACACAGGACAAGGCAAGGAAGGACTGGACAATATAGTTTATTGACAATCAACATATGTCAATCAACATCAATATAAATAATCAAATAATCAATCAGATAATTAATCAAACAATCAAATGGGCTGGACAACACGCCCAAAACGAGCGGAGCCAAACTTGTCATTGAAGGAGAAATAACACTTAATGTGCATAGATCTCATAGCCCTGGAGCTTGGTGCGTAATACAACGCACACAGAGAGTCTACCTCTGTCTGTAGCTTACTCAGACCTACAAAAGTTCATCAGAAGTATGCAAGAAACAACTAAACCTAAACCATGTATGACACAAAAGTATCATTGGGGCCACAATCATAACTCAAACTCGAACAAAAACAGAATCCATATCAGCACATCTCATAAAATTATCAATGGCCTGAGATGTATGTATACCAACGCAGATTCAATTATGAACAAGCGAGCCGAACTGGAAGCAAATATTGCAATTTACAACCCAGATATCATTGCAATTAGTGAAGTCATACCAAAAAATCCAAAAGACCCAGTCCAGCTATGTGAGATTGCCATAAATGGATTTGATATTTTCAACAATATCGATGAAGAGAGGAGGGGTGTGTGCATATATACTAAATGCAACCTTAATGCAGTCCCTCTAGATGTACTCCCATGTAACTCAACAGAAGCAATATGGTGTGAGATTAAGCTAGATGACAGGGACAGTCTGCTTGTTGGATGCATCTACAGGTCACCCAACAGCGACAACAGTGTCCATGAGGAAACTCGACAGTTGATCCAAAAGGCCTCAGCCCTAAACCACAGCCACCTCCTAATCATGGGAGACGTCAATTATCCAGAAATCAGTTGGCAACCTATGCGAACCCCAAATAGCGAACAACATCCAGGAACACTCTTTGTCGAAAATCTTAGAGACTGTTTCCTTTTCCAGCATGTCACGGAACCAACACATAAGCATGGTAACCAGGCTGCAAATATATTAGATCTCATCATCACAATTGAGGAAGAAATGATTGGAAACCTTAAACATGTTGCGAGACTTGGAAATAGCCACCATGATTGCCATTTCTTTAATTTCAGTTGCTATTACCATGTAAACTCAAGTGGAAAGCACAAATTCATATTGGATAAAGGCGACTATGAGGGCTTGAGACAGGATCTCGACTAAGTTCTACTAAGTGCAGCCCCAAATACAGACATTGTTGAGGACAATTGGAATGCATTTGAAAAAACCTTCATGGAAAAATGCAAACAACACATACCCATGTCATCTGGCAAAATGAATAATGGCAGACCATGGCCAGAATGGATGAATGACTAAGTCAAGCCGAAGATCAGCTTGAAACAACAAGCATATGCAGTGAAGAGACATTTGGGCACAGAAAGTGACAGAATTTGATATGCAAAACTATGTAACCAAGTAAAGTGGGAATGTAGGAAAGCAAAGAGAGAGCATGAGAAAAACATAGCCAAAAATGCCAAAGAGAACCCCCAAAAGCCTTCTATAAATATGCTAGGAGTAAACTCAAAGTACATATTCCAGTTGGAGATTTGAGGCGGGATGATGGGACCATTGCACAAAAGGATATCGACAAAGCTGATACGTTGAACACCAGATTCGCAAGTGTCTTCACACAAGAAGACCTGTCATATATACCAATGTTTGAGGACCGACTCTTTCGTGCCCCCCTGACTCAACATAAATATTGCACCATCCAATCTGAAGAAAAAATTATACAATCTTAATGCATCTAAGGCAGCAAGTCCTGACGGAATATACCCGCGCATATTGAAGGAGCTACACAACGAGCTTGTTGAACCACTAAGACACATTTACCAAAAAATCACTAAACCAAAGAAAACTTCCTCACCCATGGAAGGATGGACATGTGGCTCCCATCTTCAAAAAGGGTAACAGAAGTGATCCAGGAAACTATAGGCCAATCAGTCTAACATCTGTAGTGTGTAGGTTGCTGGAATCAATAATAAGAGATTCTATAATGGCTCATCTTGTCGAAAACAACCTCCTATCAACACAGCAGCATGGCTTTGTGCAAGGAAGATCTTGTATGACCCAACTACTGGCATGTATGGATGAGTGGACCCGCGTTATTGATGACTTTGGAGATCTGGATGCTATTTATCTAGATTTCCAAAAAGCATTTGACACTGTTCCACACCAGCAACTCCTAAAAAAAACTGCATGGCTATGGCATAAGAGGAGATGTCCTACACTGGATAAAGGATTTTCTGAGCCACAGAAGACAGCGAGTCATTGTAAATGGCAAACCATCAGGATGGTGCTCGGTGAAAAGCGGAATATCTCAGGGCAGCGTGCTTGGACCAGTCATATTTGTGATATATATCAATGACTTACCAGAGGTAGTACATTCTATGGTCCAAATGTTTGCTGACGATACCAAAGTATTCCGCCGTATGGAGAAAGGTAGTGACTCATGGGACTTGCAGAAGGACCTCAACAACATGCAGAAGTGGTCAAGTGATTGGCAGCTGAAGTTTAATGCTTCAAAATGCAAAGTGATGCATTTAGGGGGCAAAAACAGCAAGTACATATATGTAATGAACGATGGTGTGAATAATGTTCTGCTCTCCGAAATAATGATAGAAAAGGACTTGGGTGTCAAGGTGGACAACAAACTGACATTCAGCGACCACATCCAGGAAGCTGCCAACAGAGCTAATGGAATACTGGCTATCATTCGAAGATCGTACACATACCTAGACGAGGATGTTGTGCGCAGACTGTACACATTCCTTGCACGTCCACTTTTGGAATATGGAAATGTTGTGTGGTCACCGCTCTACAGGAAGGATGCTGAGTCAATGGAGAGGATCCAAAGAAGGGCAACGAAGCTTGTACATGGATTCAATGAAATACCCTATGAACAACGTATGCGTCATTTGAAGATCCCAAGCATGTGCTACAGACGGGCCCGGGGGGATATGATTGAAGTATTCAAATATCTCCATGGTATCTACAAGACAGGCAGCCCCCTTATCAGAGACTCCAACACCAGGACCAGAGGGCACTCCCTGAAGCTGAGGAAGCGGTACTCCAGACTGGGCCTGCGACACAACTTTTTCGGCTTTAGGGTGGTTGACCTGTGGAATGACCTGCCGGAGAGTGTCGTAGCAGCAGAGTCAGTGAACTGTTTCAAGTCCCGACTGGATGCATACTGGTCAAGCATTACATATATCCTGGAGCCAGGGACAGTTGCTACGATCCACCACATCTGAAGAACTGTCTCCATTTCTATTAATTAAGAGCGGCTAACAGGTCCAAGGCCTATTATAGCTGTATCCTATTGATTGATTGAAGTCCAAAAACAAAACGTTACCCTAATTGTAGAAAATATCAGCACAACATAATCGTTGTAATGGGTCAGCTGTCCATAGCCAGGCCAGAGAGTCGGCCTCCGACCATCTGCTTAAAGCACCACAAATTGTATTATTAGCACTCCTAATGTATGCAGAAAAAATATTAAAATTAAAGTTAACCGAGATCCAGAATAACTCCTTCAACCACAACATAATATTGGAATTCCTACAGCATCCTATGACCAGGGCCGACTCGACAGTCGAGTTGTCAGTTACGAAAATAACAATATTTTGGCTCCTACAACAGTCTTCAAACGAGTGTCCAATAATAGTGAAATCGTCTAAATAAATTGCCACGACTGATGTCCCCTGACGCACAGCACAACGGACGACAAAGTCCGAAACAAGATTGAAAATATAAGGTGCAGAGGACAATACCATGCAAAGCCTGTTATCCTCAAAATATTCAAAACCACCACCAAAATCGTACTTCAGGCTTTGTCTGGTCCGGTCATCTGGCTGTATATTAATAGCTCTGTAAGCCACACTCATGTCCACTGTGGCAATATAATCGTATTGAACAATGTTATCCACGAATGCAGTAACTGTATTGTAACATAAAGTGGTTGCCACCTTATCGACATAATTATTCACTGAAGCCTCATATGGCTTGCTGCAATCTGGAATTACACGTAGCCCGACTCCGTCTGACTTCGGTACAGCAAAATTATTATGAACACAAGCAGGGGGTCGCCAAGCGCTACTAATTCTACCCTCGTGCAATTCTTTAAGCAATTTGCCCTCAATACAATTATGGTGATCGGAGTTACAAATGTTCCTTGTACGCCCACCATATGACGCGTTACAGGACTTATTAATTGATCTGAAACCGAAAAAAATGCTGTGTAATATAAATTCCCAGTTTGCATCTGTAGCCCCCTTATAAAAGCATTCGCAAAAGACTCTGCATGGCTTTAATTGAGCCATGCGACCCACGACTGTGTGTCCACATGTGCAAGTACCATTAGAACAAGCCATAGAAACAACAAAATTACAAACAGTACGATCAGCTGATGAAGTGTCAGTCACCGAAACGGCCAAGCAATTACCATCATTACACACTGACAACCAGTCACATACCAAGGGCACCCATTCTGGAAAACCTGCAAGGGAAGTTACATCACCAGGATAATTAGAAGGCATAGGGCAATAGACATGTTCCCTAGCAAAATTATTGACAGCCGAACTGGCCGTCGGCTGCAGTTGGCAATCAAAGTCAGAGTCAGAATCAATTTCTGAATTGCCAGCAATACTGCCGTATTCAAATAGTGGGGCAGTCACCTGCACAATCCTGGTGCCCTCTGAAGGTGAGTCCTTCACACAGTCAGTAGCGCATGTAACAACTTGCGGACCCCCATTCTCACCGCCATTAATGGTCGTAATTGTAGCATTTAGATTGGCCTGAGTAGGTGCGTTCGTAGACCCAGTCCGGGTCACCCTGCACCTCGCCAAACTTCAGTCTTGTGCGCTCTACTCCCACAGTGGGAACACCAATGTCCAAATTGACAGCCCTTACTGTCAGCAGCACATCCATTCTCTTTGTTGTAATTGTAACAGGGGCGCTTACCATCACGGGTTAAGGCTCTCTGCACCTGGCCAGACCCTCAGGCTCGAGAATTGTTCTTTTTGGTCAACTAACCATGTGCATGAACTGTGAATGAGCTTGTGGCAGGATAATTTCCTCATATCCTTCCTGCCAACAATGTATTTTCTGATAGCCCACTTACTTTTGCGCTTCCTCTCTCTGCTGGGAGTGCGTTCCTCCGAAGACGAAGGAAAACTCCAGTGCCAGTGCCGGTGCCGGTCACGCGACACGCTCCGCCCCCTGTCACGCGCACCAAGCTTGAGATTGGCCATGTCCTCCTCCAAGGCTCGCTCCCGCGCCAGCAAGCTAGCAACATGCTTACACCTCTCCAGTCGGCGTACAATGCTGCCTCATCGTCCTTGGACAGCCACTCGTCGGACTTGTCATCCGTCCCCGAACGCACCTCCTTCTTTAGCAGTTTATGAATGCCCTCCTCCACCATAGCCGCCGCACGTGTAGTCCATCTCATAATTGGCCGTTTTCCCGGGCACTTGCTGCCCCCTTTTCCGCAATGCAAACCCCCGCACACAGAGCAATACTTCTCTTGACATGCAGTGTAGCGACGTAACGGAAGACAAATTTCTAACAGTAAGGTCCGGCAACGGCCGCTTGGAGGTGTCTGCGGTGGCTAGGCGAGCACAGTCGACTGCACCTGGCACAAACTGCCTCGCCTACGGTACGCAGCGTCGCCCAATGGATAGGAAATGAACCAACTGCATTTAGACTGTCTTGCATACCGCAAGAGGGGAGCACCATATTCCACCCCTTACACGAGGATATACAGTGTATATCCAGGCTATCTATATTAGATTAATATACATATTAGATCAATTTAAATATAAACTAATAGTATTATCGAAAGATCATGCATAAAAAAGGTAAAAGCCAACAGTCAGTGTGGTATCTAGCAGACAGTGAGAAAAACCTACAAGATATTGTGAATAGAATCAATAAAGCTGGAATACTATTCAACATGAAGATGAATGCCAGGAAGACCAAAACAATGGTTATATGTAAAAAGACAGATAAACCAAATATCAATATAACCATAGATGGCACACTCATAGAACAAGTATCCGAATTCATATATCTTGGACAAAAGATTACAAATGATGGGAGATGTGAGGAGGAAATTAAGAGAAGGATAACAATAGCCCGAACAACATTCTCCAAAATGTATAGAGTGTTAACATCAAGTAAGATATTAGTACATACAAGGAAGCATATTCTTCAGTGTTATGTGTGGTCTACTCTAATGTATGGGGCTGAGACATGGACAATCTCTAAGAAAATGTACAAACGTTTAGCAGCATTTGAGATGGGAACTTATCGAAGGATGATGAAAATATCATGGACAAAGAAGATCACCAACAAAGAAGTTCTCAGAAAAATTAAAAGTAAGAAACGCTTGTTTGCCACTATACAGACAAAGAAACTTATTTATTTTGGCCACATCATTCATCAGAGTTCAATATACCATACATTGTTGGAAGGGAAGGTGAATGGCAGCAGAGGGAGAGGGAGACCAAGAACATCATGGTTTACAAATATTTCACAGTGGACAGGCTTGAATTATTCACAGTCTATCAGAACAGCACACCATCGGGACAAGTGGAGAACCATTGCATCCAACCCTCGACTAGAGGACGGAACTATTGATTGATTGAGTGTGGTATCATGGCCTAGCAACATTGAATATCCATGATCCATGATAAAAAGACTTCCATGATCTTTTGATAATACTATTAATCTTTCATTTAAATTAATGTTATATATGTGCTATATTATAAGTGATTATGTGAATATAAATTAAGAATAGTCCCTAATGTTTACGGTGCTCCTTCTGGGCACCTGCTCGGTTCCCAACACCCCTTATTCTCAGCAGGTCCCCCTGTAACCGGGCACTCTCTGCTCCCCTTTCCTGGGAACCGACTCCAACGGTCTCCCTCCCTCACTTCAAAAGTGCTGCCACCTGCCTATACTTCTGACCCGCCAGGGCCAGCGTAGACGAGACCGCCGCCATGTGGTAGTGGGGCTCATTGTGGACTACTACAGTATTTTGCAACATCAATGCTGATATGACATTGCACGGGTAAAACAAAGTGCTAACTACATAAAAGCAGCCAATCAGATACGAGAAAGATGGCCGCCGGCCTTGAGGCGTGAGAGTTAGGAACTGTTTGTTTGTGTTTTATTTCCTGGCAACATCTAAGGTCATATCAACATGAGCACTGACTTGTGACAGTGCACACTCATAGCAACTTTATAGTGCTTCCCCAATGGGAGATCAGGCCACAAGCACCATGACCCAACATCCCACTCAGTCACATTATCCTGATACTGAGCTAACCAGTCCTTTTCCTATCCTATTAATGCTGAGCACCTGGCTAGGTAGCGACAGGTTAATTTTGTAAGTCATTTTGTAAAAATATACAGATTTTCAGTTCGGAATTATATATTGGCAGAGAGCATTATTATTCTCAGCTGACAGAGTGGGGACCAAGGTTATGTAATAGAAAAGCAATGGGTGCCCCACTCGCTGTGTGACATATTAGGCTATTTTAAATATATGTTAATACATGTTTTTATAAGTGCCCGAGATTATGACGAGATGTTCCTATATAAAAGACAGTTAATGTTTGGTGAAATGTTCCCTCTATGCACCAGTAAGGGTGCAAGTGGAGGAGAAGGACACTTTTAATATATATATTTATTGTAAGTGTCTGCACCTACCTGTTACCACAGGACCGATGGGCAAGCACACCCAGCCACTCTGTATACATTATGGACACCACCTGCAGCTGGGTTGAGTGACAACAGCCCCTATTAGGGCGTCGCTCCCCAGGCTGTAGAGGGTGCCTGGCTGTGGGAGGCCCAGTCACCTGCACCCCTTTGCCCCACCTGACGACACAGGCCTCATTTCGATATTGATTATTCTAGACACTCTGATCTATATGCTGCTACAGGCACTACTAACACACTCTACTCTTGACTCTTGAGTGAGACACATTCTTCTCTTTGCCAGGGACCCAGACACTCTGTCTGAGGCTTTTCATATACAACTTTTCATATACAAACTGAGCTGTGTGCAACAACCATGGGACTTACTCAATAAGTGAAATTCTGGTCAAATTAAACCCAAAATCTGAGTGAAAGTACAACGGCAATGGCAATAACCCTGCCGATGCGGCCACACCCTTAATAATAATATCGCTTGGATAGTGGGTTTAATTTGACTGAATTTCACCTCCGAGTGAACATTCATGGTTCTAAATAACAGAATTAGATCATAGCAGTGAATAGATTTGTGTTGTTTGCTTTATTTACACACACTTGATAGTAGAGGAACTGCAATCCAACCATTGGACCGGGAACGGGTACTGCCACCAAGCACATAGCGAGAGAAATGGCTCATGGAAGCTTCCCATTCGACCACCATATCTGGTGAGTCAGGAACTAACTGAAAGCTCACCCCAGTCGTGACTGCCTGTGACACCATGCTCGCCTCCACAACGACAATCGCAATTCGGGAAGTTCCTGTCTTGTTCGCGACAATGAAGGCTCGGCTGAACTGACGCAGGTGTAGCCCACGTGCATCCTGGGAAGGGTCTGCATAACCGTACTGAAAGAATACATAGTCCGATGGTTTTGAGATTGTGTCATTTTCTGAGCTATATATGTTAGGATGATTGCTATAATCTATCTTACTTTATTAGTTTAAAGTAACTTTGCTTTAAAATGACTAACGCATGAGATATTTGAAGTGTAAACCTGCCAAATTAATTTGTGCATGCTTGCCAAAACTCTGACCTCATAGGCTTAAGAAGCAAGATGCTATATTAAATTGTCTCAGTGTTCCCTTCTATGCAGCAACAAATGCTTACTAACTGCACCAGTATCTTATGCTAGGTTCACACCTACTTTTTCTGCACCCACCTACTGTATTCGATCTAAAATTGCCCAAAAGTCTTGAGGTGTGCACTCTCCTAGCACACCTACCGATTGCGATTCGCAACTTAAAACTCAATTTTAGGGCTAAATCGGCCCGTTTTCAGTTTTAAGCGGGTCGGGTCGGGTCACGAGTTTTAGTGCGCGAGTCGTAAACGGTAGGTGTGTACCTAGCATAAGTTTGAGATGTAGAATCAAATCTAGATAATTGCTTTGGTTTTGACAAGTAGATGTTTTCATCAGACTATGCAGCTTTAAGCAGATTTAAGCTATATGGAATATTCACGTGAGAAATCTTTGGCAAAATCAGGTGACCCGATTTTCAATCAAATATATTTATATTAAATACTACTCCAGTTGTCTTTACTTATTACTTTTGTAATTCCAATAAACAGCAGTTATTTATTCCCTATGCCGCCATTATCAGCAAACATTTTAATCTGCATGTATTTTAATATGTAATCAGCCACAGCCGGATACTAAGAAGTGACAATGGATTGGGTCTCACTGATATCTGTGTTATCGGGCTAGGTAGGTCGCTAGAGATTGCATTGAAGACACACCATAGAGAATGTTGCTGCCAAGCCTAAAGCTAAGATTCCATTTGCGGCATTCCATTTGTATTCTCAATCGCATTCGCAATCACATTTGCAATTGCATTCGCACCGACTGGTCCATTGAGCGATCCACTTTGCTGCATTCGCAATCGGACATATGGAAGCACCACCATGCATTTACATGCTTTTCCATTTGTTGGTCACATTTACATTCACATACCGCATATATGGAATCTTAGCTTTAGACCACAGAAACACCAGAGTGGTGTTCTGCCGTTATTTTACAATGAATTTCTTTCTTTTTTTAAACAAAAAGAAGTAAGTTTTACACCATATATATGCCTAATATTAGTAATAAAGTAATAGCTGAAATGTATTACATTCATCTCTCAAACATCAAAGCGAACAAATATATAACGAATTAAGCTTATTTAATTAGATATGTCAATAATGGGAAATGGATGAATGTGGTATCTGGCAATAAAAACAACAAAGCGGAAATCTGTCGAGAGAAATCTGCAAATGATCAAAACCCAGCTCTCAACCAAACAAAGTTGAGAAACCTGTTAGAATGTTCGTTACAGGAGGTCGCTGGCTATAATAGGAATGGGCAATGACTGGTTATTTCAGTATCAAAATAATATGTCAGTGGGATATTGGGTCATTGTGCCAGCAGCAGTCAGGTTTCCCAGTGAGGCAGCACTATAAAAATCATCATCAGTGCGCACTGCCACAAGTCAGTATCCTTCTTGATATGACCTTAGATGTTTCTAGAACAAAAAAACTAACAATCAAATAACAAAATATGCAAACTTACGAGAATTCCTTCTGCAATAACGCCAGTGGCGTCTCCCACGCCTCGACCAATCAGAAACGAGCATGATGCCAGGTGCGGAGCTATGGCTAACAGCGCTGTAAGTAGTAAAGGCAACATGGTGTCAGTACCTGTGCCGGTCTGTTGAAGTGAATGCGCTGTTTGGCGATTTTATATTGTGGGGTTATCGCAAGTTATCTACCCCATAAGTAAAAGTGATATCAGTGATATGAGCTAAACGACTAGATTTAACAGATATTTTCGACATTCTTATCTTTGAGATTAGCGGGTGCTTTATATATACAGATGAACCTCGATCCAACGAACACCGATGCAACGGATTCCGGATCCAACGGACACAATCAGCTAGAGTGAATATCTGAACATTTGCAAACTTTAAGAGAACTAGTTATTTTCTGAACCCCAGCCTTCCACCAGCAATACTTCAGTAGCCACCACCAGTGCTTCAGATTTCCTTGGCTTTGAGTTTGAAGACTCTGACTCAGAGTAATAGCAACTCTGAGTCCCACTATATGATCACGGCAAAAGAAACTCATCTCTCCACCATGGTTTCGTACCCCCCGGAAAATTTTGTCGCTGCAATGGACAAACGGCTTTAATGGACAACTGCTCCCCCCTATTAGTCCGTTGGATCGAGGTTCATCTGTATATATATTGTAATGATTCTGACCGAGTGGAGAGTCCCCCCCCGAGCAGGGGGGAGCGAGGTGCCTGCTGGACCCACCCACCCCGACACCACATGAGTGTGTGTGTGTGGGGGGGGGGGCCACTACAGAGATTATTACACACGATAAAAGGTTAATCACTATCCATATATATGTAATATATAATTAATTATATGAGTATAAAATGGGCGGAGTAGGCTTGTGCTATTTATAATATTATTATTCGCCATGCTATTTATTTGTGCAAGTCTGGACCGATCTGCCATTTACTGCGGGCCTGTGCAGGTCCAGGATAGTTTGGCGCCTTCCCACACCTGGTCATATGCCAGTCGGTCGGCGCGGGCGTCACATGAGCTCAATTTCAAAGCGGAGCACGTTAATGTGAAGGAGATGCAGGGCGTGCTTGAGGGAGCGATTAGATTGGGCTCCAAGTTCGGAAGATTCAGAGATTATCTTTATTACAGACAGCGCTGTAGTCCAGGCGGCTCTAAACCCAGGGAGGTCCAGGTCATCGGAGATTATGGCTATGCTCTGCCAGCTGTTTTGGCTGGCGGTGGAGAATAACTTCACCTTTTTGTCGACCTATATAAATACAACTGTTAATATAGTATGCGATGCTCTGAGTAGGTTGGATGTTGGGACTAGTGCGGCTAGAATTAGAGCTGTGGATGTTGGGAGGGCAATGTGCTGCGCGCATCTCTTTGATTATCCTCCATCATGTCATTCCAGAGCTAGAGAAACTGAGAGAGGAGCAAAGGGGCTATGAGAGGCAGTATAAGCTGCGAATTCCATCACCACAAGGACTGTGCAGATACGTAGATATCTTGAATTTTTCAAACAGTTTGCGGAAATATGGTGGAAGAGATTGATTGTAGACTAGGCAGAGGCATGCAATTTGCCCATCTAAACTGCCAAAGTGCATACAACAAAATTGTCAGCATTAAACTACACTTAGATATCTGTAAATTTGATGTGTTAACACTATCAGAAACATGGTTTCATGAACTGCATAGTGACCAACTATTAGAAATTGGTGGGTACAGGCTTGTGAGAGAGGATAGAAAAACACTGACCAATGCACAAATACAAAAGATGGGTGGAGGAGTTGCAATATACACCAAAAAAAAACTAAACTCCGAACATAAGCCATTACAAGAAGCAAACAGATCAGACACAAATATTGAACTAGTATGGACACTAATAAAAAATGAGAAACAAGCTAACATAACTGTAGGGAGTCTAAATAGACCGCCAAATGGAAACATTGAAGACTTCATCACACAAGTGGAGACATCTCTAGAAAGTGTGTCGAAACTGACGAAGGCTGAGATATTCTTACTAGGGGACTTCAATATAAACTACAAAACAAACAACAAAAACAAACACTCACTAAAGAACTTAATCAGAGGCAGAGGGTTAAAGCAAAGAATGAGTGAGCTAACAAGGCTTGGAGGAAACAGCTCGATAATAGACCTAATAATAACAGACTCAAATCATACCCACACCTCAGGAACAAGAAACTGGGGCATTAGCGATCATGAATTTTTATGTTACTAGAAAGAAAATAGAAACAAAAACCAAAACTACTCCTTGTATGGGTAGATCATACAAAAACTACACAAAAGAGGCACTAGAAACTCATCTGAAAGAAAAAATTAAATTGCCATTTCCAACTGACATAGGTGTAAATGACGAATGGAACAATATCATCTGGGAAGTCAGAAAACATCTGGACAATACCTGCCCAATCAAAAACTTAAAATCAAAAACAACCAAGATCCATGGGTAACCCCAGAATTAATCAACCTAATTATGGACAAATATAAAGCAGGTAAATTAGCCAAAGCAAGCGAGCGACTACTAGACATAGAAAACTGCCATAAAGCAAGAAATCATAGCCAGAAATCAGTGAGAAAAGCCAAAAGATGGTACATTGTCAAACAAGACCAACAATGGGGAAAAAACTGACACAAATTCTGGAACAATGTGAAAATACTAATACCAAATAATAAAAATAAAGAATCAATTACCCTTTACAACAACAAGGGAATGGAAATCAGCAACAATGATACTGCTAATATAATGAACAAACATTTTTCTACCATAGGCGATAAACTATCCAAACAGTTCAACACAAACTGGACCACGAAAGCGCCACAATTAAACACAGACATTGGAGATTGCACAACCACAATAAAAGAGATAAGGGACCCCATAAAATCAATTGATTGCAATAAGCCCTCGGGCATTGAAAATACCTCAAGTATAGTATTGAAAGATGCATTCGGATGCATCCCAGATGTTATATGTGAGCTATACAACAAATCGTTCACAGAAGGTACTTATGTGGACTGCTGGAAACTAGCCAAAGTAACACCTCTCCACAAAGGAGGGGATAAACAGGTACTGGGAAACTATAGACCGATCTCCATACTCCCACTGCCTGGTAAACTAATGGAAAAAATAATGCATAGACATATTATGGACCACCTAAATGAACACAAAATATTAAACAGTAAACAGGGCGGTTTCAGAAAATACTACTCGACAATAAAAACAATTACTAACTTAATAACCGATATTGCAAACAGTATCAATAAAAAGAACCTAGTGGGTGCAGCGTTCATAGACTTCAGCAAAATGTTTGACACGGTGGACCACCCTATCCTAAGGAGTAAACTAACCCAAATGGGAGTAACAGGAAAATGGCTAGCGAGCTATCTAGAAACCAAAAGCAATGCACCACAGTAAATGGATCCATATATCCAATGAGGAAAAGATAACTTGTGCAGTACCCCAAGGGTCAGTCCTGGGGCCACTTCTCTTCCTCATATATATTAACGATCTAAACAACTGGCTAGAAATTGAAAACATCCAACTATATGCAGATGATACGGTGGTATATGCGGCAGGCAAAACAACCAAAGAAATAGAAACTAAACTGAATCTAACACTAAAAAAACTAATCGAGTGGTGCCAACTAAATAGGATAACCATAAACAACAGCAAGTCAAAAACAGTACTATTTGGTACCAGGCTAACGAGTAACGATAAAATATAGTGTCTTCTGGGAAACACCGAACTGGAACAAGTAGACAACTACCGATATCTGGGAGTGGATCTAGACAGACACCTAAATTATGACCTCTGCATAACAAATACTATAAAAAAAGTAAACCATAAAATATGGCTACTGGCTAAACTGAGATACTACATGACTGAAAACATGGCAATTAAAATATATAAAGGCATGATCCTCCCCTACTTTGACTATGGCGATGTAGTATACATGGGAGGAAATACAAAACTATTAAACAAACTACAGGTGCTACAAAATAGAGCCCTCAAAGTATGCCTTCAGGTGCACAAAAGATATCCCACAATCGAATTACACAAAAATGCAATGCAACACTACTAACGAGTAGAAGGGAAACGCACCTCAAAATACTAGCACACCATTACACCACAAAATGAGGCTACACAGTAATCCCCCGTAGAGACACCAGGCAAATGGTGGCCCCCAGTGCTACTGACAGCAATAAGTAACACAAAAATTCATGAGAGAAGTGTATTGGCCATGGCGGCACATGCCTGGAATAATCAACCCACACAACAACGGGCAATCAAAAGCCTGGACCACTATAAAAAGTTCTGAAAGAAAACATAATACACAACCACCTACTGAAGGAACAATATCTTACTTCTCACTCACTCAGGATGGGGGGTTGTACCTACTTAGCAATGGCTGGTGCGACTAACGAGGAAATTAAGGACAGGGGCGATTTGGCTTCAGAGACAGTCTATGCATATCTGAAGACCCCGCTACAAACCCGGATCGTGAACGATCTGCGGGTTGCTGTGACTCTGTCGGCTGTTCGGAATAGTTCGGAGGAGTGTTTGGGGCCTGGGCCGGTATAGCCAGCTGGGGTCTTGGCTATCTATTGCTCAGCCAAGGGCCTCGGTTAAATAAACTAGGCTTCCCACCACTCCTCGTTCTGTTGTTCCTTACTAGGGCGTAGCCCACCTTTTATGTGATATATAATTAATTATATGAGTATAAAATTGGTGGAGTATCCTTGTGCTATTTATTATATTATTATTCGCCATGCTATTTATTTGTGCAAGTCTGGACCGATCTGCCATTTACTGTGGACCTGTGCGGGTCCAGGATAGTTTGGCGCCTTCCCATGCCTGGTCATATGCCAGTCGGTCGGCACAGGCGTCACATGAGCTCAAATTCAAAACTTTTACAGGTAGGGCTATCTATTGCTCGGCCAAGGGCCTCGGTTAAATAAACTAGGCTTTCCACCACTCCTCGTTCTGTTGTTCCTTACTAGGGCGTAGCCCACCTTTTATATATAGATACATATATATGTAATTGTAAGCACACACTTGACAGAACAAGGGAGAAGGCTGTGCTGCTCTCCACCGGTCACACACACCCTATACCTGCTTGTAGGGTGCCCTCTACTCTAGTAGCGTGAACCCACACCCCACAAATGGTTAGCCCGAAATACACCGGGCGGCAGCACCGTGTTCACTTTACATCTAGATATAGCTTTCGCTATATCTAAGGTATATGTATATAATGTATATGTAGTGGTCTGCACTGACCTCTCAGGCAAGGAGCCGCATAGACAGGTAGGCGTGGGTGGTGTGTTGATATCAGGGAGCCTAGGTGGTGTAATGGTTAGCACACTGGCCCGGAGTGCAAAGAGATGTGGGTTCGAGTCCCGCTCTAGGCACAGTATTTCCCATTTTCATCACCCCCATGACACTGGTTGCCGTGATCAGGATCCTGTACAAGCTTTGTGCTGTATGGTTGTTGAACCTACCCTGTGTATGTAAGTGCGTTGCCTTGCCTGTGTGTATGTAATTGTAAGCATTAAAAGACTTACAATTCCAGGGGGACGAGTGTAGTGGTCTGCACTGACCTCTCAGGCAAGGAGCCGCATAGACAGGTAGGCGTGGGTGGTGTGTTGATATCAGGGAGCCTAGGTGGTGTAATGGTTAGCACACTGGCCTGGAGTGCAAAGAGATGTGGGTTCGAGTCCAGCTCTAGGCACAGTATTTCCCATTTTCATCACCCCCATGACATATATATTAATATATAGAGATTGATATATATATTTATATAACATTTAAATATATAACATAAATATATAAACATATAAATAACATATATATGTTATATAATATATCTAAATATATCTAAATATACATAAATATCGTTTTTTTTTCATTTTGGAAAATGCAACAGCAATTACAATTACTATTAACAGCATTTACAATGCTATTAACTTTTATCCTGAAATTGAAAAAGGGCACAGACAGTATACTGCGTTGTGGGACTCTCAGTTCCTGTTTATAATAAATCAGAATAGGTGCTTTTTATGCGAATATGAAAATGCCTGTGGCCTGGAAAGCTTTGGATGAAAATGGGCAATCATCCTCGAATACCCAGTCCATAGAGATCTTTCAGGTGGTCATGTTGCCGTTAGCTTTTCATAGGTAAAAAAGACAATGCCACAATGTGCTCCTTTCTGATAAAGGCATCCCTTACCCAGATTTCTATGTTGACTCGAAGGTCCAAGTTACTACTGCCTCGTCTAAAACCACATTGGAGATCGAAAAAGTGATTTTCAGTTCCCAGTAGCCAAACAAGGTGAATTTTTAATTGATACTTGTCACTTCCTAGCCTGCCGCTCGGCATTAATAGGATATGGCACGGACTGGTTAGTTCGGTGTCAGGATAATGTAACTGAGTGGGATTTCAGTTCATGGTGCTGGAGACCTGATTTCCCAGTGGGGCAGCACTATTAAGTCGCCATGACTGTGCACTGTCACAAGTTGGTACCCATCCTGATATGACCTTAGATGTTGCAAGGACATAAAACTCCAACAACCAACCAACCTTCTGCCTGCTTTATGTGCCCACTACCTGCCTACTAGTACTACCTAAAACTAAATCCGCTACAGCTACCTAACTTATAAAGTTATATGCATGTTTCTGCATTTGCCCCATATATCAGAATATCAGAATCCGCCCAATAAAACTAACTGTCAATATGTACTTACACTAAGCAACCCGACATGTGGCTCTCAATTGTCTCATCCCTCAGCACCATCATCAATCAAAGAGTACCACTGCGCATGTTCCTTCGCCACTAACCATATTTTCATTCCTTAGTATATTCATCATTAAACTGATTTGTGTAAATGGCTAACAGTGTTTATTATGGCAGGGAGATCAGTGCATTGGTGCTGACCAGTCAATTATTCTGAAGAATAAAAACTATTTACCACCAAAAAGAAAATGCTGGGAATCAACAACAAAGTTTTGCTGGTTAGATAAGGTCGTACTGTATACCCTCCATTTTTCACACACAAGCACCCACACATGCACACTACACTCACACACATAAACTCTCGGATTCAAACAGCAGTGAGAACATGGGAAAGTCAACTCCTGGCTACTGATTTTGAGATAACGTCAAACTGGAATCTGCGAGATGGAAGCATTGTAAGCAGGTAACTGCTTAAACATTTAACTGTTCTCTGAGGTGCAGGTGGTGTCCTGCTGTAAGTATGCATTAATGCGGGTTCTCTCCTGTAGTGGGGATATATTAATAATTATACAGGTGATGTCCTGCAGTGGGGGTGCATTAATGCAGGTCCTGTCCAGCTGTGGGGATATATTAACACATTTGATGTCCTGCTGTGAGGATATATTACTGCAGGTTCTGTCCTGCTCTGGGGATATATTAACACATTTGATGTCCTGCTTTGAGGATGTGTTAATGCGGCTTCTGTCCTGCTGTGGGGATATATTAATACAGTTGATGGCCTGCTGTGAAGATGTATTAATGCCGGTTCTGTCCTGCTGTGGGGATACATTAATACAGGTGATGTTATGCTGTGGGGGTGCATTAATGCAGGTTCTGTGCTGCTGTGGGGATATATTAATATAGGTGGTGTCCTGCTGTTGCGATGCATTAATACAGCTGATATCCTGCTGGGTGATTTAATGTGGGTTCTGTCCTGCCGTGGGGATATATTAAAACAGTTGATGTCCTGCTGTGGGGTGCACTAATTTGGCTTCTGTCCTGCCGTGGGGATATATTAAAACAGGTGATGTCCTGCTGTGGGGGTGCACTAATGTGGCTTCTATCCTGCTGTGGGGATATATTAAAACAGGTGATGTCCTGCTGTGGGGGTGATTTAATGTGGCTTCTGTCCTGTTGTGGGGATATATTAAAACAGGTGATGCTCTGCTGTGGGGTTGCACTAATGTGGCTTCTGTCCTGCTGTGGGGATACATTAATACACGTGATGTCCTGCTGTGGGGTGCAATAATGCAGGTTCTGTCCTGCTGTGGGGATATATTAATACAGGCGGTGTCCTGCTGTGGGGGTGATTTAATGTGGCTTCTGTCCTGCTGTGGGGATACATTAAAACAGGTGATGTCCTGCTGTGGGGATGCACTAATGTGGCTTCTGTCCTGCTGTGGGAATACATTAATACTGTTGATGTCCTGCTGTGGGTGTGCATTAATGCGGGTTCTGTCCTGGGTGGGGATATATTAATACACGTGATGTCCTGCTGTGGGGATGCATTAATGTGATGTGGGAATGAATTAATGCAGATGGTTTTCTGTATGACTGCCAACTGTTGATATTAATGGGGGTGTTATGTCCTCACAACATCTGTGGTAACATCAGGATCGGTACCGATGTATGCACTCATTACGGCGGGGCGGGGGACGCCCTAATAGGGGCAGCTGTCACTAAACCCCAGCTGCAGGTGGTGTCCATAATGTATGCAGAGTGGCTGGGTGTGCTTGCCCATCGGTCCTGTGGTAACAGGTTGTTGCAGACAGTTACAATAAATATATATATTACAAATGTCTTTCTCCTCCACCTGCACTCTTATTGATGCATAGAGGGAACATTTCATCAAACATTAACTGTCTCTTATATAGGAACATCTCATCATAATCTCGGGCACCATGTGTTATCATATTTTTCAGTCTCATATGTCACACAGCAAGTGGGTCACCCATTGCATTTCGGTTACATAACCTTGGTCCCCACTCCGTCGCCCGAGAATAACAATCCTCTCTGCCAATATATAATTCCGAACCGAAAATCCGTATATTTTTACAATGTGACCTTGTGGATGGAGCCTCAAGACACATTTGAATCATACATATAGAAACCCACTTCAGATCCCAGTTGAATAGGAATTTGTAAAGAAATATTTTTATATTCGCATGGAAAGGCCCAATCGAATACGTCCTTAAATTTTTTTAAACTGAAATGAAGCTTTGCAGTAGCCTATATGACACACACAGCCTCACAGGTACCAGCACAAATGCTTCTAGCACCCCCATCCAAGATGTGGGTTAAGGGCCTGTTACACTACGACATATAGCCTTAGCATATGCCGACGTATGTGATTTTCAACCAACATGTCGGTGTACATCATCATACATTATGCATACATTGGGCATACATCGGGTATGTTCCGGGTTATTCGTTGTACATCGTCTTACGTCGCCGTGCATTGAGGCCCCGAAAAAATTGTGTGCATGCTCAAAATGTCCAATGTGTGTCGATGTGTGGCTCATACGTTGAACATACACTGTGTGTACGTTCGGGATACGTCGGTGTGCATTGGGAGTACGTCAGGGATACATTGGTATACGTTGCTACACATTAGCCGTACGTTCAACCGGTGGGAATGTGCAGTCTGCGTACAGTCCACGTACTGCCAATGGATGCATTACATACTCCTAACGTACTTCGAATGTATGCCTGCCATATCTCCAACGTACTTAACATATACGCCATACTTCTAGCCATGGAGTAACATATATAACGTTGGTCAGCGTTCCGTGAGCATATGCAAGCATTTTGCTAATGTTTTGCGAGACACATAAACGCTCTCATACGCTAGCAATAGGTCAGAGATACGTTCTGCATATATTACATACGTTGTGGGTACGTTGTGTGTACGTTGTGTATTCGCCCATTTTTATCCCCCGCCCCTGAAAAGTTTGATGAATGCCGACGTACTGGCAAATTTTCTAACGTTGAGCACACGCTGACGCCGTATGTCATAGTGTGACAGGGCCTTTACTGGGGTCGGGTCATTTTGCTCAAGGCACGTGTATTTTTAGACTCCACTTGCGGTGTTCGATTTGAAATCCTAACGAATCGCATGACCCGAATCGTCCAGAGTGTCTTGAGCTGTGTTCACACACACAATTTTTTGTCGACCTAGAGAAGTCGATTTATATGAATCGATTTAGTGTCGTGTTCACACATGCAATACTTTTAGCTGGAAATCGATATCTGCGCAGGAGCAAGTCCATAATAACCAGCGCCACTTTCGGTTAGTCGACGTTGCCAGTAGAGAGTGGGTTCGACCTAGATCTGTATGTACTGAATCATATTGGTTTGGAATGGTCAAAACTTCTGCTAGGCAGTGAAACCATAAAAATAAATGATGAAAAAAATATCTGTGCACAGCTAGCGGTTGCATAGACGAAATTCTATAATATGCGCTTTTGATCAACTGGAAAGTCAACAAACTAAGGTCTCGACTGCGCATCTGCTTGATGCACTCAAGCCAAATCGATTCATATAAACTACCTCACGAAGGTAGTTTCCATGAACCGATTTATATGAATCGATTCAGCCCTAAATCAACACAGCGTCGCATTCACACAGCAAATGTGCATCGAACTAGGCAAGTCGATTTATATGAATCGATTTAAAGTGCGTGTGTGAACACAGCTTATATATAGTGGAATACGGCCTAGGTGAATGATGGGGAGATAACCATAGGCATAGCAACTTTCATAGTCCTGAGAAAATCATTTCTCATTGTAGACCACAATATTCTCATAGCTAAGCTACAAAGGCTAAGGGTAGGAGATGGAATTTTAGTCTGGCTTAGGAACTACTTAGAAGACAGGTCACAACAAACGAGATCACCAACGTGGCAATGGTGCAGCTAGCCTACAAAGTCCGTCAAGACCCAGTGTTTGAATCACTTTTGTTCTTGTTCTCTAAAGCCCTGTTCACATGGGCGATGTAAATCGATTCGTAGAAATCGACTTGCCTAGTTTTGGTTACATTTCTCGTGTGAACGGGCGTGTGAGTCGAATTAGGGTTGAATCAATTTCTGTGATCCGGATACTGTAAACCACTTGTGGAGGTCGATTACTTGAGTCGATTTCTGTGAATCGATTTATTTTGCCCGTGTGGAAGCAACCCACTTACTTGAGGCGGTTTAAGGACGTGACAGTCGAGACCTGAGTGTGTTGACTTTCCAGTAAATTTGCTCTATGAAACTGCTAGCTGTGCACAGATATTTTTTTCATCATCTATTTTTAGGCTTTCACTGCCCAGCATAAGTTTTGACCATTCCAAAACAATACGATTCAGTCCATACATATCTAGGTCGAACCCACACTCTCTCGTGGTGACGTCGACGAAGCCAAACTGACGCTGGTTAGTATGGACTTGCTGATGCGCTGATATCGATTTCCGGCCCAAGTACTGCCCGTGTGAACGGGTGGCTAAATCGATTTGTAGTATTTGCCTTGGCTGAATCGCTTTAGATTTTGCACGTGTGAACACGGCTTAAAATACCTAGTAAAAGCACTAAACAAAAGCTCAAGTACGTATTTATGCACTATGCATATGTCACAATTAGTTATACCTTGGGGGAAAGTGTTCAGGAAGCATGCACAATACAAATGCAGAATATTGAACACGTAGATTGACAGTGAATGACACTAGTTTGACACGGAGAGAACAAATAACATCCACTTCAAGTTCAAGTTGTCATGGAAGTAGTTTTCCTTAGAAGTTTGAGTGTTCTAGCAGAAAAGAACCCAGATATCAAATGAAAAGTTCGCCAAAAAGTGCGATGTGACTAACTGCATGTATAGGTATTGTACATGTTGCCAGTAACATGCGTAATTCAAAACCTTGACAACGGGCCCCATAGTAATGCCAACCTGGATACCGTTGTAGTATAGCATTCGGTAACTCGGGCGAGTTGATTTCCGGTTTCTCTATACCCGTTGAATCATTCCTTACTGTATCACCGAGCTGCAAAGACCTGCTTGTCTGTCTGCTACATATTTTACAGTACCTGTATTCAGTGTACACTTGCTTGTTCAGCCAACCGTCTCTGTGGCTTACTTCGACAACATGCCTAAAATCGGTAAACCTAGGTCCACTGACAGTGGCAGGTACTCCAGGCAGCTGCTTGCCTCTGGTGGTCGTCGTGTGTTGTCGCCTGTGTGTGGAGCTGCGAGGCGTGAATCGAGCTCACCGTCGATGGCGGATTGACTGACAGCTTCTACATCTGGATGTGTGCCGTCGATAGTGAGTGGTTCGTCACAAGGGGTGTCGCTGGAGGATTTGTCCCGCCTTCTTGATGTGAAACTGTCTGCTGTTACTGACCCTTTGTTAGTTAGAATTACGTCGTTAGAGTCCAATGTGTCTGAATCTTCATTATCGGTGCATGCATTGGGCGTACCGGATGTGTCGTCAAGGAGCGGCCCGGCCGAGTCGGGTATACGCAAAAGGCGCAGGCCTGCTATGCTGGCAAGATCGTGTATCGGTTGGTGATAAATTTGTTAATGAGATCGTTGATCAGTTAGATGGTAATGACGAAACTTGTTCTGTGTTGTTAGGTTGTGGTTCACCTAGTGTGATCCGTGGTAGTCTATCGCCGGGTAAGTGTGATATTAATTGGCAGTCCTGTAATCCTTCTGGTGTTACGCCAGCTGAGCACTCATTCTGTGAATTATCGCCGTTGCAGTACAAATACGTGCTATTGAAATTTTGGCCTACTTGGTGTACAATGTCAGACATCGGACAGTCTTATCAGGTATTATATAATGCTGTGAGAGCGACAGGGTTGCCTAATTATTTGAGCTCTAGGATACCAGTTCCCTCTGCCCTGAATATTGATATGTGGCGAAAGTTGCTAATTGGTTATCACGATTACGCGGTGGTTGACTACCTGGAATTTGGTTGGTGCTGAGTGTCCTGTTTCTACTGAGGTTAATCACTGTCATCTTGAAGAAGATTTGCTTTGGTTAGACCCTTACGTTGCTACTGAAACTAGCCATGGGGCGCTGCTGGGTCCATTTGATACTGTGCCATTTTATCCGTGGGCGCAGGTCAGTCCCATTATGACCCGCCCTAAGAAAAATACCAAGGAACGTAGGATAATTGTGGACCTTAGTTTCCCGAAGGGGCGTAGCATTAATGGGGGGATAGTAAAGGGTTTTTACCAAGGTGAGAGGTTTTCTTTTAATTTACCGTCTATCATGACGTGTGCCAGGCAGGTCACTCAGGTAGACGTTGTTTTATGTGGTCCATTGATTTAGCTAGGGCATATAGGCAGCTGCGGACGTGTCCTTTAAGTGTTCCGCTTTTCGGCATTAAAGTTAGAGATAAGTATTATTTTGATATTGCGCCTCCTTTCGGATGTAGAACTTCCTGTATGGCGTGTGCCAGGACCACATCGGCTGTAGTCCATTTAATGCGAAAAAAGGTTTTTTTTGTGGCGTGTTATCTGGATGATTTTGTTGGGGTGGAAAGCACATTTGAGGAGGGACTTCGGAGTTATAATTCCATTTTAAAACTCACAAAATTGCTTGGCCTGGATCTTTCGGTCAAAAAATGTACCCCTCCCAAAATGCTTATGCAGTGGTTGGGTTATCAATTAGATTCTGAAAATATGGTATTAAAGATACCCCATGACAAGCTTTTGCAGATATTAATGGAATGTAAGAAATGGAAAATAGGTGCCAAGGTGACTCGCAAACATGTTCAAAGGTTAGTGGGTAGACTTCAGTTTATTTCAAAATATGTAGTGCAGTCTAGGGCTTTCATGAATAGGACTTTGAGTTTTTTACAAGGGTGCCCGTTTATGGGGAAATCGGTAGTTACTCAGGAGTTAGTCAGGGATGTTGCGTGGTTCCTACTGTATGCGGAGGGTAGTAATGGACTGGTATTGCTGCGGCCATATCCTAAGGAGGAATGGATAATCGAATGTGATTCATCTTTGCTTGCAGGTGGTGGTTTCAGTAGCACACATTTCTTCTCTGAATTGTACTCTTCTGATTTGTTGAGCGACAAAAATCTCCCTATAACTCAATTAGAAGCAATTAATTTGGTGGTTGCATTAAAAGTGTTGTGCCCTCCCAGGCCTGAAGGATTCGTTATTATCATTTACACTGATAATGAAGCTTCGCAAAAGGTGCTATGTACTGGTGCTGGGAAGGACCCTGTGTTGTGTGCTTGTGCCAGAGAGATCTGGAGGTTCGTGGCCCACAGATGCTGCGAGGTACAAGTATGACACAAACCAGGTAAGAACCTGGTATTGGCTGATGCACTAAGTAGGTTGTTTTTCGATGAACAGGCTCATCTTCTGGCTGATAAATTATGTGTTGATCGTCATTTAACTAAAGTAAGTGCTGTTCATGACGAAAATGTGTTTGACATGTATTTATGATTCACTGCTCGTTCTGATTTATTTCTTTGCCCCTCTTCTCTCGCAGATTATGAGTATGCATTAGTTAGCAGGCTGGGCATATTTTTCAGAGCAGGACTGACACAAGGAACGTGGAGGAACAAAAGGGTGCATTTTGAGGAATACTTGAAATTTTGCAAAAATAGAAAGGCTAACCCCAAGAACCCTAAGCTAAAAACGGTAATGTTATATACTTTATACTTGAATGACAGATTGAACAGAGGGTGCAATAAAAAACTATCTGTGTGGGGCAACATCATGGGTAAAGTTAGTAGGGGGGAGGTGGGACGTATTCGATTGTTATGCAGAATCAGTTCTTAAGAAAGGTGTGTGTAAATTAAAAGGTAATGTTGTAAACAGAGCATATCTGTTAAAAATAAAACATATCAAACTAATAATATTAAAATGTAGACAAATGGGAACATATGGTCTTGTCTTTATTGCTGCTTTGTTAATTGGCTATACTTGCTTATTAAGACAGTCTAATTTGTTTTATTCCGAGATGCTGGGCGATGGCGGTCATACATTATTGGGCGGAGACATCGTGGCACATAAATCATACCTGCTGGTGCACATCCGCGGCACAAAGACAGTATGCAAGCCGGACGAAAACTACCATGTCAGGCTACCCAAGATATCACACTCCATCTTCTGCCCTGTAAGAGCGTGGACTGAATACTGCCAGAGTACCCGGCGCCATCGGGATTCCCCAGCATTTGCACTCGCGAACGGGGACCCATTAACTAATCAAACATTTATCAAGTGTATACGCCTGATTCTGAAGGGAGCCAAGTTACCGTGGTGCCCAATGGTAACAACTCATAGCTTGAGCCGTGGAGCAGCACAAGAGTATGCGCATATAGGAGTGTTGTTGGACTGTTTAAGACAATTAGGATGCTGGAAATCAAATAGCACTTTTAATTACGTAAATAAACAGTTAATCAAAAAAGGAGCATCCACTCTCCTGTCCCAATTTGGCTGAGAGTTAGATGGTCCATGTCCTGTTATGTCTGACAAGTACGAGTCAGTAAGTGTGAAGTGTGTCTGATGTGCTCAATTGTATGACCGTGATTTGCTCGTAGCTGCTGTCTCCTATCTTCAACTTCAACATAATATTAATATATGACTAAAGTTAATGTAATGTGAGTAGAGTAATTATCTAACCATCATACCCTGCAAATAAGTAATTGATTAGACAGGCTTATATTTATATCTTCTGGGTTGTACTATCGCAGAAGGTAGAGTCAGCGTATCAAGCTCTAAAGGCCCTGTCACATTACGGCGTATGGCGGGAGCGTATTGAAAACCTATGTAAGTCCTGCGTGTGAAGGCCTATCATGACCTTTGGTGACCTATCGGGTGTTTTTGAGCGTATGCGTAACCTATGAGGAGCATATAAGAAGCGTATGAGGAGCATATGAGAGCGTACTGTGACATTTTTTGACGGTTTTGATTGGCATATGGAACCTATGCGTAGCATATGCGTAGTGTATGCGTAGCATATGCGTAGTGTATGCGTAGCATATGCGTAGTGTATGCGTAGCATATGCGTAGTGTATGCGTAGTGTATGTGTAGCATATGCGTAGTGTATGCGTAGCATATGCGTAGTGTATGCGTAGCGTATGCATAGCGTATGAGCATATGAGTAGCGTATGAGTCAAGAT
Source organism: Branchipolynoe longqiensis (assembly GCA_030323885.1). Classification (NCBI taxonomy): domain Eukaryota; kingdom Metazoa; phylum Annelida; class Polychaeta; order Phyllodocida; family Polynoidae; genus Branchipolynoe; species Branchipolynoe longqiensis. The sequence goes on from CM059202.1 coordinate 21,972,345, forward strand.
CGATGTCGAGACCTATGGCATACGCTTGGAATATGCTGTGCATACGCTGTGCATACGCTAGGAGTACGCTCCCATACGCAACTCGTAGCTTATGCGTACGCTACATACCCTAGAGATACGCCGGTGACGCAAGTTGAGCGTATGCGTAACCTATGCCGGCGCACCCCTAGCGTACGAGGAGCGTACACCGGTGTACGAGGAGCGTACACCGGTGTATGAGTAGCGTATGAACCATACACTCCCATAGGTCGAGATTATTTTAGCATGCACAACAAAATTTGGACGGACGGACGGGAGAAAGTGTATGGCGGCGTACAACGGCATACGCCGGCATAGGCCGGCACATGACGGCCTATGCGTAGCGTATGCATAGCGTATGGCGGCGTATGCCGACGTATATGACGTAATGCGCCTACGCCGCCGTACGCTCCCACAAAAAACCCTAGTGTGACAGCCCCTTTGGCACTTAGGTCATCTGTTCTGATCAACCACGCTTGGACATTGTTAGCTAGGGATAGATATTTCAATGGCTACTGTGAAATTTATTAAGAATGATTAATCAATTTTGGCCCAAAAGTAAATCCCTGTGTGGAGTTTTGAATTATATATTAACTAGGTTTAAATGACAAACATTGAACAATAGCTTTATGTCAATTTTGATCCTGAATCAAACCCAATCATATATACAATCAACAATGACAGCATGGCGGGCATGATGATTCTGGATGTTTGTATCTTCTCTTATGAGCGATTTTAAGCACCTATTTGCTATTTGTTACTGTCACTGTACTAAGAATATGCTTGTTTGCAAACTGATATTCACCTGAATAATAATTTCTATGCTCAAGTGACGGTGTTTGCGAATTCTTGCGACAGCACTAGGGTCCCACTGCGGTCGGTCACCACTGCTACAATTAGTCGTCGTCATGGTATCCATGCAACAAGGTTTGTTGGGAGCAACCGCAATAGTTACCATTGTCATTTCCGGTGTTCTGATTGCATAATCCCTTGTGCTGTGGGTCTATGATTTTAGTAATATAGTTTGACAAGGGACTGTCAGTTTGTATTCCCATTGATGGTAATTAATTGCCTGTGCTGGGTTAATTGTTAGTGATCGCTGTTGTCTGGGTGCTAAGGAACATGGATGCGGGAGTAACCAACAACTGCTAGTGACGCTACGAATTAGTAAGTTTGCACGTTTTAGTCAGATAGTGTATATAATGTGATATGCGGTGATGAATATAATTATTTACTGAATGTTTTATTTCATACAATGTGACAATTTCATAAGTGACATACATTTAGAAATGGACAGTTACTACAGATGCGCAAATAAAAACGTAGTCGGATTCCAGTACCCATAGTGGCCGCTAGGTGCCGTCTAAACCCCATGAGAAGGGGCGGAGGAGAAACGGGTTACCACTGTCCATTGTTGAGCATAGCGCGCTATAAGCCGTGTTTACACGGGCGAGTTAAAACGGCTCATATAATGCGCCTTGCCTGGTTCGCCTCACATTCGCCGTGTAAACAGGACTCTGAGGCGGATTAGGGCTGATTCGCTTCATATGATTCACTTTATGTAAACCACCTTGCCAGGTGGTTTATATGCGATATAGCGATATAGCGAATGGTAGACAGGAAGTGTGAACAGTTGTCTCTCTTTTCTTTTTTTTTTTTTGGTACATTAGTTGTCCCAAGCAGGGGAAATCCCAGTCACAAACGACTGGTCTTCCCCACTCCACTGCTGGTCGATAGAAAGCCCGAGCCTACACTTTTACCGACCCAAGCGATTTTTAACCTCCCACACCACATAGACATGGTATGAGAGCAACCAGCCTTTGATGACGCTGTAAGTTATACACAGTGGTGGAAATCCAAATTGGCAGAGCTGGGGGCACAGGGAATCGAACTGCCAACCCTCAGATTAGGAGTCTGACCTAGAAAAAAGTCAGACACTCTAACCACTCCGCCACAGAGAATGAAGCGATTCCGCTGGTTCCCGGGTGGCGATAGTGTAAAATAGCGGTGCTCGCCGGCTACATGCGCAGCTGTAACTATCGCTGGTGCCCGGCAGTGTTAGGGACCGATTAGGCCGAAATCTATTGAATGCGATCATATTTAACAGAATTACATACTCAAATAATGAAATTTAATTAAATTAACCCTAAATTACAAGCGATATTAACATAGCAGCTGCATCGGCGTCGAATCGCCGAGTGTAAACAAAACAAATAACAGTGCTCGCCGGCTACAGGCGGAACTAAGGCTGCTGGTTCCCGGCGCCGAACACTTTCAAACTCGCTTTGTGTAAACGCGCCACTACTTCGCTTCATATAAATCGATTTGCCTAATTCGCTTCACAATTGCCCGTGTAAACACGGCTATAGTTGCGCTCCCCGTTGTCGCGCTGTTAATACTTATGGGGGGGCATCCACATGATAGAAATATACATGTGTATGTCTATGATCCAGATAACCAGAGTGGCGACCTCTGTTGAAACAAATGCCAGGGGATCAGGCTAATAAATAATTAAATAACATTCTCAAAAACGAGATTAGTTTCCTAATTTATCCTAGAAAGACCCTAGCATTGGCAAAGACATGGTTAACCCTAGATAAAAGATTCACCCGGTACTTGTAGTACACTCGCTCTTCATCCCCGCGCTTTCTGGGTCGCCCATGTGCCCCGTTCGAGCGTGGGAGAGGGCGGTGTCCTTGGTCCTTGCCCCGGGCGATTCCCGGGCGTTCCTCGCCCGCCTGGAAACCCCTCTCACCCCCCCGCAACGTCACCCCCCCTGCTTCGGGCTGCCCTCGAGGCCGCTGGAATCCAGCAGGCCACCAGGTACACCCTCCACGGCCTCCGTAGAGGCACCGCCCATGCTTGCTCTTCCAAGGGTGGACCCAGGGGACCTTGGAGTCCGACGCAGTCCACGCGTACGTCCCGAGGCTGGTGCCCGCAGATGCCCCGAGAGCCTTGGCCTTGCACTTTGGGTCGGCTCCCGGGCCTACCTCCTCGAGCTCCCAGGTCCTCCCTCTACCATCGGCCGACATCGAACAAGTGGACTGAACTCACCCAGACAATTATCATTATCCTGAAATTTAACCTTGAAACACTGTATACCTGCCTCAAATAAACCCTCCTTCTCCCACACCAGTCTCGAGCTTCCTCTATCCGGATCAAAGGAAGTAGACTATCTGAACAAATATGCAGTTCTACGCACCAGTGGCCCATGGGCCTGGATCCAGGCCGCCATCTTGGAAATTGAGCAACTTGTTCGCCACTGATGCAGTCAAAATAAACTGCAGAAACTGCGGCTATGAGCGTCGATGTGGGTCGTGCCCAGCACAAGGGAAGGTCTCCATCATGTCAAGAAGATCAGCCACTTCGGGAAGGTTTGTCGAAGCAACCCTATTAGGGTCAAAGAATTGAAGTTTGATGAACCTGACCCTAACAATGTGGACTCAGACCTAGATCCGGTGGAAGTCAATGAACTGATGGTCGATTTGTTTGTCAGTGAAATCAAGACCAACACTGATCGAGACATCGATCTGTGGTATCACCTCAGTTTATTGTAAACATACCATGCAGAGAGTTAAAATATAAGAATTGAATTGACTCAACAATCAGGATCAACGGACATCCGATAAAATTAAAACTCGACACCGGGTCAGAGGCAAACGTGCTCCCACGAAGCATGTTCGACAAAATCACCTCGACACTGCTGACGAACACCAGATGTTCGTAAATCACCTTCTCGGGAACCCAATCACTCCAGATGGTGAGACTGTGATCACGGTTGATGGCAGAGACATTGTGTTCCAAGTAGTTCAGGACTGTCAACCCATACTCGGTAAACAAGCATGTGTCACTCTAAAATTGTTAGCTTGGGTTGACGAGGTGAACTCTCACGTACCAACAAACATTTGCAACTGTGCCAGTGACAACATCCACTGTCATATGTATGTATGCGCGCGCACTCGGGCAGAAGGTGTACGGAGAGTTCCATAAATAAACAACTTGCTGTACATCGACAGAAGCGTACAGACGTTCTCCTTACATGGTGTCAGATATCAACTATTCATTTGGCACTGACAGGTCTAAAGCTTCCCGGACCACTAATATTAGACACAAATGCAAGCAGTAACTGGAAAACCTGGTACAGGGCCTACAGAATATATGCGACGGCCGCAGGAGTAAAAACAAAACCAGATGTTCAGTGCTGCGTGTTCCTGCACGTGGCAGGCCCTGAAGCCCACAAAGTGTATGATAACTTGGACTTGCCACCCGAGGATGAAGACAAGATAGAAATGCTAGTCAACGCATTTCGGAGGTACTGTATCGGTCGGGGAAAGATCATTATAATCCGATTTCAATTCAACACTCATAACCAAACTTCCAAAGACCCCACTGCGTATATCACTGCTCTCCGTGACAAAGTGCCTGAGTGCGAGTACGGTCCAATAGAGGAAACATTATTACGTGACCAAATAGTAGCAGGCGTTCGGAACAGGGAATTACCAAACAAGTTACTTCAAACAGCAGAGGTGGACTTCACTCTACTAAAATGCATGGAAATATGCCAGTTGAGTGAGTACAATGCCAGACATTTGAACCAAAAGCCTGAAGACCCCATAAAAGAAGTAGGCACCATCTCTGGAAGTGCCAGCGCACGTGCTGGCAGGCCCACAATGACGCCATCTTGGAAGTCACATGGTCCGAACAACAACAACAGGGCCAGCAACACCACATGCGGCAACTGCAGTTAGGATCACCGTAGGGGAGCATGTGAGGCCCGTGGCAAAACATGTAATTGTACATGTTGCCAGTAACATGCGTAATTCAAAACCCTGACTATGTGCTTGATATTATGAATACCATAGATGCCATTTGTAGCATGCGTTGGTGTCCGGTACATGTCCGGACCGCCGTGGATAAAATCACTGTTTTCGTTGATTTTTGCCTCGCAGTCACACTTTCCCGGATGAGCCCTGGACGAGCCCCGGACCAAAGGCCGGACCACCCTGGACTGCCCCGGACCGCCCCGTACCACCCCCAGACTGCCCCCGGAACGGCCCCGGACTGGGACGGACCGGCCCCTGACTAGCCCAGACGAGACCGGACCACCCCCGGACTGCCCCAGACCACCCCCGGACCACCCCCAGACTATCCCGGACCACCCCCGGACTATCCCGGATCACCCCCGGACAACCCAGGACTACTCCCGGACTGCCGTGAGTATATAAGAGCGCGCGGCTCTGCAGAGCTCACTTCCAAATCCAGCAGCGCCGAGCACACATCTACACCATAAAACCCATCCTGATATGACCTTAGATGTTGCTAGGATGTAAAACAACAACAAACAAACAAACAAAACAAACACCATGAAACCTACAGGAAAGAAAATTGCCTCCAAAAGGGTTGCTATGAAGGAGCCTGCAGGACACAAGGTCGCCACAAAAGTACGGAGGAAGCCTGCACCATCACCCTCAACTACCGGATTGTCTTCCGACGAGGAATCTGTCTGGGACGTGTCGCCACCTCCTCGTCCTGTGTCGCCACCTCCTCGTCCTGTGATGCCACCTACTACAACAGTGCCGTTGTCATAAGGCACTTTGACAGTGCGCCGGAAGAAGATGGAAGCTCTTCAGCTGACAAGTGAGCAGCACTTGGATATGTCAGAGTGGCTACAGATACACGACTACATCTATGTGAAGGGACGTGGCGACTACAAGAACACCGCATTAAAGAGATGTGTGTGGGAGGGCCAAAGAGATGGGCATTCTGTGGCCTTGGCCTGTTCAAAACAAACGCTGTAATCTATACCGATCCGCTTGTAATGCCAGTCGTAGGTCCACCTAGATGTATCCCATATGCTATTCAGGGTCCAGTTCACGATGAAATAAAACGAATGATTAAATTGGTCGTAATGCTTGCATTGCGTTTGATTCGCGGCAGGGAAGGAGACGCCCCCCCTACCTTGACGGTTACCCAATTACGTCATCTCCCGCCCTTCCCCGCCTTATAACCCTGCCCCTTCCCTGCCTTTGGACACTCGCCCTCCAGCCTCGCCACGCGCTACTCCACTCCAGCCACATTTTAAATTAGGGGTCATTACCGAACAGCATGAGCCGACCAAGTGGGTCAACTCAATAACCATTGTCCGTAAGCCGCACAAATTACGCACATGTTTAGACCCCACAAAGCTTAACAAGGCAATCATGAGAGGCCCATACCCTACCCGGACTATAGATGAAATAATAGCAAACACCGCTCACGCTAAATATTTCTCTGTGTTAGATGCCAAGTCAGGGTACTGGCAGTTCCAGCTAGATGAACAAAGCTCACATCTCTGCACTTTCAACACCCCATGGGGGCGGTATAGATATACTCGGCTGTCTTTTGGCATTAGGAAAGCTGGGGATATCTTTATCGAAGAAATGCAGCGGATACTAGTGGATCTGCCAGGAGTAGGAGTGGTAACAGATGACGTACTAATATATGGGGCCACAATCGAGGAACATGATCACAAGCTTAAGTCAGTACTGGAACGCGCAAGAGCAGTAAATTTGAAATTAAATGCAGACAAATCGAAAATCTGCCAAAAACAGGTGTCATATGTCGGTCATCTCCTCACTCAATAGGCAGTGCGACCAGACCCTGCTCGAGTACAAGCAATAGTCAACTTGCCCGTGCCACACCACAAGCCCAGTGTACAGCAGTTTCTCGGCATGGTCGGGTATGTACATAAGTTCATACCGAGCATGTCAGAAATCGCCAAACCTTTACGGACACTGTTGGCAAAGGACGTGGCGTGGGACTGGCAAGTCGAACAAGAATCAGCATTCAGTAACCTGAAACAAAAGCTCAAAGATGCTCCAGTGCTGGCATACTATGATGTACACAAGCCTATCGTCATACAGGTGGACGCCTGCCAATCAGGATTGGGGCCGTATTGTTACAAACTCAGAAGCCAGTAGCTATGGCCTCCAGGGCACTCGATAATGCGCAAAGTAACTCTGCGGTAATAGAAAAAGAGATGCTTGCCATCTGCTTTGGGTGTCAACGTTTTCATGAGTATGCATATGGCCAAGTAATAAAAATTGAGACAGATCATAAACCGCTCCTAGCCATAATGAAAAAGCCAATACACAAGCTGTCCGCACGCATGCAACGCATGCGCATGAGGCTGCAAAACTATAATTTGTCACTAACACACGTACAGGGGACTAAATTATTTTTTGCAGACACACTATCCCAGGCACACTATCAAACAGCGGTACCCATCCGTTGGCGTGGGGGGCAAAGTTGGACGTATACATACCGTATACATAGTGTATGGCCAACATATGACTAACCTGCCTCCCGCCGAAAAACGCTCAAATCACGCTCACGGTACATTCACAAAATGCTGATGAACCTTATATACATTATTCGATCGCCAGAACTACACCTCATACGTTACATACGTCAAGACACACTGGAGAAACACTAAACGTATGTTAGACATACATTATCCATACATTGTCAGTACGTGTGGACTACGTTCCCACTGCCTTTAATGTAGGTCAATGTAGTGAACAACGTATGTCTAATGTACGTCTAAGGTACATCGACGTACACCTAATGTATACATAACGCATGGCCGACGTAAAATCCACACGTTGCCGTACGTCGAAAGTTTTGTGTGTGCACAAAACTGTGGCGACCCCCTGACGCGCGACGCCATATCTCGATGAACGTTGACATACATTGACGTATACCAACGAGCGCCTAACGCATGCAGGACACATAACGATGTATCCCGGCGTAGCTGCCAAAAATCACATACATCGGCGTACGTTGCCGCGATGCTTCATAATGTGACAGCCCCTTTACATATAGAGCTAGAGATACTTCTAAGATTTAAATGACAGCGGTCACCAAAGACTCAAATGGCATGACGTTGTTATAATATAAGAATTGACATGCCGACAGACACAAGAGGTTACTTTTATCAAGTAAAATGGAAAGAAAGTAATATTATTTAATTGTGGACATATTTCATGCACAATGCATATAATTGAAATAAATAGTAGACTTATGACCTCTAGGACATTGAACAAATAAAACTAATTTGGCAGTGGTGGGATTCGAACCCACGCCTCATTGAGACTGGTGCCTAAAACCAGCGCCTTAGACCACTCGGCCACACTACCGCTATGAACTTTAGTAAAACATAGCTTTTTACAGTAGATCAAGGGTCTTTTCATGGTAAATAGGGCCAAAGTGTGACATGCAGGTCAAAAACGAATGTTATGTGTTTTCCTAATTTGTTCACTGAGTAGCCAACTCTTGTCCATATATATACTGGTAACATGAAGGAAAAGATAGTTGAGGTTACCATTTTGTCAGAAAAACAAGAACTAATTGAGTAGCCAGCACCAAGTGTGGACTTATTAATCACCAAGTGTGGATTTATTAATCAAAACAATTATTTCATCAAATGTATTGCATGAAACAATGATAATGTTAATACTGTGATCCCATAAGTATAGAAATGCTCTGTAAAAAATTGGCATATGATCATTATATTCTTCCCAATGTTGAGTTGTGGACATAACACAATAGAAAGGGACTCCAAAAATATTATGGAACTTCAACTTCAATTTGTTTTCATAAAGCTTTGTAGAAAAAATTATATTACTATAGCCATGGTACTAGAAAATAGCCTTACACATGAAACAATAGCAACTATTTTTTACTGAAGCTCTGGCATTCCCAGGATAACATATTTCCTAATTTAACAAGCAGGGTACACAACAGTTATGTCCAGAACCAGTTTAATCACCATGGAATATTAGATATAAAAAATATATATATGCATGCAAAATGTAATATTTATTTCAAGTAAGAGTCTCCTTATATTATTGCATTGACTACTAGGTAATGTTCTGTACAAAATAAAGCTCTAGTAGGCTGTAGAACATTCCACATTTTCCATGTAACAAATTCATGCCTTTAAAACACCATATTTTGTTAATGAAAATGTTGGCTTTTTTTTACTCTATCACATTAAGCCTTAATTTGTTCTTAGCTATCCCTACAAAGTGTAAGAATGCCAATTCTATTAAGAAAATAACTCCTCTACTCTTTCCATAATTGTTTTTGACCATTACATACTGGAAAATACATTGGCCCCATTTACCATGAAACGGCCCTTCATGAGCCACCGCATGCCATGGGTTTGAAGTTAAAATATCAAGTATGACAGCGGTGGGATTCGAACCCACGCCCTCGAAAGGACTGGTGCCTTAAACCAGCGCCTTAGACCGCTCGGCCACGCTATCTACCGAACATGATCGTAGTGGCGGTTGAAAAGCAAGTGTAATCTCGTTCTTGATAAGTAAAAATAATATTTTTCAAATTAAAGCAACGACACTGGTTAGCTAATGGTGCTATTTGGACTAGGAAAAGAGGAATGTTGGAGGAAGGGTAAATTTTCGCGATAAGCAAATTGTTAAGTCACAACGAACACAAAGTACTAAACAGCAAACAGGGCGGATTCAGACAAATGCAATCAGAAAAAATCACTCGACAATAAAAACAATTGCTAACTGAAAGGGGCGAGTAATACCTCATCAGGAAAACAAACGAACCCAGAATAGTTCTAATTTGTGCAACAGGATGGTGCATGCTTAGTACTGAACTTTTCCACTTGGTGGTGTAGAGTGACCTCGATTGGTCATGTGACAGCTGTTGTGAAAAGGGCTGGGTGAGTGGAGAGAAGAGAAGGTAAAACTGATGTATTTTCAATTTTCTTTAGAGTAGTTCAAACAGGAAATATATTTGCTTTAATGTAAAATATGTGATAGTACAATTACATTGCATAATTCAATTAGAAACACATAGAGATGAAAAACGTCTCCGGTACAAGTTTTGAATGTGCACAAAACTTCTACCGGACTGAGGTGCCCGGTTGGTGTCCGGTACATGTCTGGTACCCATCCGTACATGTCCGGTACCCATCCGTTGGTGTCCGGTACATGTCCGGTACCCATCCGTTACGTGGCCGGTTCTCGTCCGGTACATGTACGGTACATGTACGGTACTTATCCGGTTGTCCGGCGGCAATTAACCCATTTTTACGCTCCATTTCGATAGATTTCTTCACCGGACAACACCGGACTAGAAAATTCTTTGTCCGGTGGTCTCCGGTGCTCAGTCCGATGAGGTGTGACAATGACTTTAAGGGCCTGTCACATTACAGCGTATGGCGGTGGCATATATAAAACGTACCGATAAAATTTGAAAACCGTTGTGGGACGACGTATGGTGACCTTTGTGCACTGATATGAGCATATGCGTGGCGTGTGAGTAGCGTATGAGTAGCGCGTGAGTACGTATCAGTCTTCGGCACATACGCCATCATACGCTATGCATACGCCGTATACGCCTGGTCCCTCCCTCCCCTCTCTCCCTCCCTTGCGGCGCCTTTATATACTGAGAGCATACGCCAGGCATACGCTGAATATACGCTTTGTACATGCTGAGAATACGAAACGAATACACTCAAATACGTTACATGCACGCCAGGCGTACGCTACATACGCTATAGATACGCCGAAGGTGCGGTTTTAGCATATGCGTAACGCAAGACGGTGTAAGTATAGCATATGCACAACATATGATGGCATATGCTTTGCGTATGCATAGCGTATGAGAAGCGTATGAGCCTTACGCCGCCATACGCTGAAATTTGTTAGCATGCCCAAAATATTTTAAGACGGATGCGCATATGACGGCATATGAGGGATACGCCAGGCGTATATGACGTATGTGCAGCGTATGCAAAGCGTATGACGGCGTATGTGACACAAGCCCATACGCCGGCATACGCTTCCGCCATACGCCGTAATGTGACAGGCGCATTAGGGACGGAAGTTGTAAGTTTATGGATGAACCAGGCTTTGTCAAGGCGATTTGGGGGGGGGGGGGGGAAAGAAGCTATTTAGTGTATATATATAGGCAGTGACAACAGCAGAGGGGAGTTTATTCCAGCTATCGACCACACTGTAGGTGACAAAGCGCTGTCTATCAATGAGGATCATCCCAATGCGCACCCCCATTTCAGACTGCTGTAGACGGTGGCGCTACCCGGTGTCAAACAGCGGTCCTAGTTTCCTGAAAAGTAGGTCACCGAACACGAACAGCGATGTGAGCCAGGCTGTCTGTCCTTCTCTGGCGTCATTTTGCACCGAATTTGCCGGCGTTTTTTGTTATTGTTGCAAAGGTGAGTACATTTTCCAATCGCCGTTAGTGTTGTCCGTGGATGCTCTGCGTTACCGGGGTTGGATATTTGGAGGAGACCATCGTGTGGGAGAGCCTTAATTTGTGGCCGGCCTGGGGTGGGTTCGTTCGCGTGCCCATGTTTTGGGATGTGTCAAGGAGACCCGGAAACATGGAGGCTTGTTTTGACCCGGCTCGAGTAAACATTGAAGCATTAACTTATGATTAAGCACCAAAGACACACCCATGTTTAATATGCTTGACAGTTTTTAATCTAGAGTGTGTAATCTGTCTTGGCTTCGTGTATATCAGTTAGGTATTCTCCGTAGACTGAGAATTGTGAACCCCTCCCTCGTTCTTCAACTTCTTGTCACTATCTATCATGACTATCACTATGGATTACTGATGATAAACATCATTTAACATGTCATGACATAAGTGATACTATGTCTATGATAGGCCATAGCATAGGGATACCAAAGACCCTATTATAATACTATTATAGGGTCTTTGCACTTTGGGGATACTCACTGAAGTCTGAACTCAGACTCTCAGTTGACAGTTGTACTTGTAGGCATTGTGACTGTCTGTAGAGTGTAGTAAATCTAGTACTAATAAAGTAATAGACAGTAGTAGTAGTTGTAGTAATACTACTAGTATTATAAGTATAGTAGTAGTATTACTAGTAGACAACATTCTGTCATTCTTATTGTAGCTGTAGGTTTCCATGGACCATAACATAAGAACTGTTTAACTTATTCAGAGTTTACTTATTCAGAGTTATATGATGATAATAAAAGTAATAGGGCCTATTAATTATTTAAAGTAATACAAATTAAAGTAACACTAATTAAAGTAAGAACAATTAAAGTAAGAACAATTAAAATTCAGACACCATCGGACCTAGATACAATATTCACCCCGTACTGCTGCAGTAGGGGTGCAAACCAACCCTATGTAAAAGGTGGCAAAAATGCGGGTCAAAGAATTGGGAGCCTAATTTTACAATCTAAGAAGCAACAATTATTCTTTACATATATCTTATTGATAGCCCGCTACCTTTGAGTTGAAAAATATAATATAATATATAGTTTAATAAGATTTAAAAGTGAAATCGACGGCGTTCTGCGGCCGCCATCTTGTCTTTTTGCATTCTCTCCCATTTCACCAACTCTGTGCCGATATAAGTAGCCGTTTGATACTGGAGCCACAGTTTCTAGGTGATGTTCCATACTAACGCTATTTTCGCCCGTATTTATATAAGGCTGATCTTCACCTGTGTACTACAAGTACCAGGTGAATCTTTTATCTACATCGGACCATGCAACTTTAAAGTAATGGCAATTAAAGTAATGGCAATTATAGTAATGACAATTAAAGTAATAATAAAAGTGATTTGTGTGACTGCCTACCATTTGTAATACCTCATACATACATGCATACATACATATAATGAGTGCATGCATTACATAAATATGGATATTTTGTGTATGTATGTGTGATGAATTTATTTACCATGCTCATAACAGATAAGTATGTTAACACTTGCTTTCACCACTGAACAGCATTAATCCAATTTGATTTAAATCTTTTGAATTTTGTTTTTGTTATAATTTTGGTTTTCTTGTTTATTATGGCTTGTAGCTGTTTGAAGATTGAAAACAGTCCAAAATCAAGCTTTTACTATACTTTGTGTTAGTCCATTTAAACATCATCTGTTTTTCTAGGTTAACTACATTATTTTTTAGTAGTTTCTTAAGCATTGCTATATTTTCTGCATTTCGTGTTGCAGCTGGCAGTTTATTCCAAATATTGGTCTATTGTGATTTTCACTATTTCAGGCTCTCAGGAAAACCGGGAATATTTAGTTCCCATTATTGATCTAGTCATATTACATGTTGGTTTTTTAACATAAAAAACGGTGTAAATTAGAAGTTATTTAATCGATTTCTATATCTTAGTCATTCTTCTAATTAGCCCATTTTTCCACAGTAAGTATTATTATATATAATATTAATAGCGTTCTTTTCGTGTGTCACTGTAGTGTGCATGGAGTAATTTAAAATCAAACAAATAGTGATAAAGGAAAGATACATGATATGGACTATAATATGGCTCTATTCTTTTTTCTTAAAATGAACTGTTGTCAAGTCTGCCTATTGCAGTTTTATTATGCAACACCTTGGAATGGCTCTTGTCGGTAAGGACACTCTATTCAGTCTACACTGTTCATTCATATGCTTATGTCACGTGACTGGATGTTTCTTTGTTCTCCCGCTGCAGAAGCAGCACCATGGAGAGCCCTGGTGGTGAAGTCGCAGTCATGGCACCTCTGGTGGCGGTGTCCTGCTTCGTGTGCTCCTCCTTGCTGCCAAGTCGCATAAGCGAGCACCTGACAAGGCGCCTCATGAGTGTACTGGAGACCGGTGTGCTGCTGGAGGCGATCTACCTCTGCAGTGGATGCAACCTGAAGATGCTGCAGATCGAACAGCTCATCGCTGAGCTGCGGAAGCTGCACAAGGACAAGGGCACCAAGGTGATTACGAAGGTATGCAAATAAGTTGAGTGCTTACTTTATTTACAAGATAATTCAATGCTGTATGAGCAAGATAACTATTGAATACTGTATTTCTCACTGCTGTATATCATGTAACTACTATTATTACATGTAACACTCTGTATGTGTCCTCACGGGATGCATTCATGCAGGAATGTTCCTCCTTAAAGGATGTATTAATTTAATGTAGGCACTGTCCTCTTAACAGAATGTATTATTACAGGCACCATCCTCTTCACAGGATGCATTAATGCCGGCACCATACTCCTCATAGGATGTATTAATGCAGGCACCGTCCTCCTCACACAATGTATTATTGCAGGTACCGTCCTCTTCACAGGATGCATTAATGCAGGCACCATACTCCTCACAGGATGTATTAATGCAGGCACCATCCTCCTCACACAATGTATTATTGCAGGTACCGTCCTCTTCACTGGATGCATTAATGCAGGCACCGTACTCCTCACAGGATGTATTAATGCAGGCACCGTCCTCCTCACACAATGTATTATTGCAGGTACCGTCCTCTTCACTGGATGCATTAATGCAGGCACCGTACTCCTCACAGGATGTATTAATGCAGGCACCGTCCTCCTCACACAATGTATTATTGCAGGTACCGTCCTCTTCACTGGATGCATTAATGCAGGCACCATACTCCTCACAGGATGTATTAATGCAGGCACCGTCCTCCTCACACAATGTATTATTGCAGGTACCGTCCTCTTCACTGGATGCATTAATGCAGGCACCGTACTCCTCACAGGATGTATTAATGCAGGCACCGTCCTCCTCACACAATGTATTATTGCAGGTACCGTCCTCTTCACGGGATGCATAAATGCAGGCACCGTCCTCCTCACAGGATGTATTAATGCAGGCACAGTCCTCCTTACAAGATGCATTAATGCTGGCATCCTCCTCCTCACATGATGTATTATGCAGGCATGGTCCTCTTCACAGGATGCATTAATGCAGGTACTGTCCTCCTCAGAGGATGTATTAATGGCAGTGCTGTCCTCATAGCATGCATTAATACAGGCACTGTACTTAAAAGTTTCAAATCGGATTGCTTATCTTCTTCAGAATGAACATGGGGCGTCTCCTATTCCTGCTTCCGGTGAAAGATCAATCAAGGAGGAGCAAGCAGAAGTTGTCCCTGTTACTGCTGTCCCAGCCTCTTCCGGTGATGGATCCGACAACGAAGACACTGCATATGACGATGCTGATGCAGCAGACGGTGATATGGTGAAGCGACAGAAGCTGGACTGTGGCTGCGGTGTGACATTCGCAACACAGCAGAGCCTGGAGATTCACCAGCGCGACAACCATGGTGGTGGAGTAGTGTGCCGCCATTGTGGACTGGCTCTTACAGACCCCGCACAGATCATGCAGCATTCGAGTGTGCACAGCATGGACTCGGGCAAGTGCACCGTAAGTGTAGCTGCTACATGATACATGTTAGCTTCTAGGAAAACCTAAGTGAGAGAATATATTCCACTCACTTTTCACAGTAAGTTATGTCTTTCACTGCCGAGATGGTGTTAAATCACTATTAATCATTAGTCAGTAGTCATCAATCAGTCTTCAATCAATCGTCGAGCAA
The DNA here is from genome assembly GCA_030323885.1 of Branchipolynoe longqiensis. Classification (NCBI taxonomy): domain Eukaryota; kingdom Metazoa; phylum Annelida; class Polychaeta; order Phyllodocida; family Polynoidae; genus Branchipolynoe; species Branchipolynoe longqiensis. Next base: position 21,987,776 of record CM059202.1, read on the forward strand.
TCAATCATCAATCACTGCGATTACCTGTTTTCATTATTCCGATTTTCATTATTCCTTTACGTAATAGGTTGCCAAAGTAGTAAGAAAACTAGCATCTCTTGGGGAAATAATTAATTTGTCGACACGACTGGCTTGTTTGTGGTGCCTTTTTATGGTAAATAAAATTTCTCTATCCCCCCCCCCGAATTATAATTATGTCATATCAAGGTTTATTGTCCAGCACCTTAGAATGGCTCCTGTTAGTGAGGCATTCTATTATGTTATTATTATGATTATTATTATTATTCAGTCAATGGTTAATGTTAGGTCTTAACCAAGATGGTGAGTCGACAAGACAGTGTGCACTACCATAAGGCAGTACTCGTCCTCATATGAAAGATGTTGCTCGGACCTAAAACCCCAACAAAGAGCACAATCGAAGCTGCACATGTATATTCTCCATATGCCCTTTTTTTCCAAATGTTAGCAATGCGGGCGGGGAGAAAAGGGTGGAAGGGCATGTAAATAATGTGAATTTTTAAACAGTTCGAAGCATGTGCAGAGCTTGTTTTTCATTCTGTGTTTTGCTGATGCCATGGTGTATTTTCGACAGGAGCTGAAGTGCGGATGTGGGGCTGCAGACTTTGCGACCGCAACAGAGTTGCGTATGCACCGCGATGCAGCCCACTCAGGCCGCTTTGTGTGTGAGGTCTGCAAGAAGACCTACCACTCCAACTCACACCTCCTCCGCCACTACCAGCAGATGCACGCGCGAGCCAGCGCCAAGGTCTGGCAAGAGTTCCAATTCTGTTTGTCTGGCTCTCTGAGGCATTTCAACTGGTATTTTTATGTTATGGAAGTCTTGGGTTCGAATCCCAGCTGAGTACAATGTATTTTATAGGTGCATTGAACTAATATAAGGATGTGTGCACAGCATTAGCTGTATGTACCAGATATTCATGAGCGTGTTGAAAGAACGTTAAGATGAATGGACGATATTAGCTGTATGTACAAGATAGTCATTAACACATTGAAAGAGGGTAACGGTGAGGGGACAATATTAGCTGTACGTACCAGATATTGATGAGCACATTGAGAGAATGTGAAGATGAAATAAGTGCATTAAGAGAACGTCAAGATGAATGAAGGATATTAGCTGTATGTACAAGATAGTCATTAACACATTGAAAGAAGGTAATGGTGAGTGGACAATATTAGCTGTATGTACCAGATATTCATTAATGCATTGAAAGAACGTAAAGATGATTGGATGATATTAGCTGTGTGTACCAGATAGTCATTAACGCATTGAAAGAACGTAGAGATGAATGGACGATATTAGCTGTGTGTACCAGATAGTCATTAACATATTGAAAGAACGTAAAGATGAATGGAGGATATTAGCTGTATGTACTGGATATTCATGAACACATTGAAAGAAGGTGAAGATGAATGGACGATGTTAAAATGAATAGACAATGTTAGCTGTATGTCTCATATATTCATTAACGCATTGATGGAACGTACAGATGATTGGGCAATATTACCTGTATATACCAGGTATTTATAAATGTAGTGAAAGAAAATAAAGATGAATAAGTGATATTAGCTGTATGTACCTAATATTTATTAGCCCATTGCGAGAACTTACAGATGACTTACGATATTAGCTGTATGTATCAGACTTTCATGAGTGCATTTTGTAAACATATAGATGTGTAGAGTAATTCTCGATATATTGCGATATGCAACACGGAGCAGTAGGGATTTTAAAGACATGGGGGTCTGCCAGAAAACTAGCATAAGCCTTTTTATACAGTTTGTATGTGGTCTTCAATTAATATTAGTTTTCTAGAACAACAAATTTTGTCTAACATTACAGTTAGATATATATTCATTTCAAGGTAGATATATACTTATTTCAACATTAACTGGCATTTTGACGTTTCCAGAAGCCAACGCCAATACGAAAGTCTCTTCGAGAACGAAAAGCGACAGCGATTGCGATTGCAAGTAAAATGGAAGATGAGGATGAGGTATGATCACGTGGTTCGTCCACACTGCGCTTGTTGTGCACATGCAATGGAATGTTAGTGCCACGCCCCCCCCCTCCTAATAGTGTTCATCTATCCTGGACCGGGCGCGGTGTCCTAATCGGGAGAGCGCAGGCATCGCGTGCGGGAGGTCGGGAATTCGGTTCCCCATCAAGTCAAACCAATGACTTTAAGATTGATACTTGTCGCTTCCTAGCTTGGCGCTCGGCACTAATATGATAGGGCAAGGACTGGTTAGCTCAGTGTCAGGATAATGTGACTGAGTGGGATATCGGGTCATGGTGCCAACGGCCTGATTTCCCAGTGGGGCAGCACTATTAAAGTCACCATGAGTGTGCACTGTCACAAGGTGGTACCTGTCCTTATATGACCGTAGCTGTTGATAGGATGTAAAACAACATCTATCCTGACTCCTCATTTTCTAAGCTACACAACATGTGATTCATTCTCATTTGTAGCAAAATAATGTCGTCAAAACCTGCTGCTGATAAGTTTACGTTGTTCTGTACTCAATCAAATTTTTAACAACTTGTTGATACATTAGTTGATTAAGCAAGGAAAATTTCAATCGCAGACAATTGGTCATCCTCATTCAACTGCTCTTTGCCCTATCCTAGTATTGCCGAATGCCAGGCTAAGTAGCGACAAGTATACATTTTTATGTCATCGGTTTGAATTCTACAACATACCAAAATGGGATGCGGATCTCAACTCACTCGGCCAATCCGTCTATTTCAGCCAACTCTATATTTTGCTAAAACTAAGCGAACCTACTCATTATTTCATTATTGTTCCGTTGCCCTTCCACATATGACCAATCTAGTTAGACATGTCACACTCTTTATTCTTAAATCTGCATAATTAGATGAAAGCATCAAATTTGATCCGACATATCCAACTTGGATATTGGTGCACTCATTAAGCATTTGTTGTTCCATAGAAGGGAATACTAAATCAATTTAATAGAACTTTTTACTGCTGGAGTGTATCGAGGCCAGCCTTTCGATGTGCACACCAAAATTAATTGTTCCTGACTTCACTTCAAATATCTTCAAAGTTAGCCATTAAATAATAAAAGTTACTTCAACTTTAAAGTAAGGTGGATTATAGTGACCAACGTAATATAGCCATCTTTTTTTTAAAAAGCGCAGTGTCTCAAAACCATCGAAGTAGACAGACACCTTTAATAGAGGTCGCATCCTGATTTTGTTAATCAATTTCTATGCCACTCTAAAATTCATTCTAAATATTGCATGTTTTGGTATTATTATTGGTATTATTGTTTTGTCTGGTGATAGAGTGTTAACAAGTACCGAAAATCTGATAATTAAAAAAAAAAATTATCGCTGTTTCTGGCTAACTGTTTTTCTTTTTAAAAAAGATTTATATCTAAAGCTATGAAAGAATGAACCATTTAATTAAAGAGTACAATGATTCATTTTCTCATTTAAATGAATACTTTCTAATGGCTGGTTGGTTTTCTTTTCGAATCAGAAACCACTGACTTCTCGACAGAAAGCAGTGCGAAAAACCCGTGAAGCAGCGATAAGTACGAAGCGAGCGAATGAACTCAAGAATGCGCAGAAAGAAGCTATCGCAGACAACCAACTTAAAGCAATGGAGGTGGGTGAACCGCTATTTCATAACATTTATTCAGAGTGCTTGAGCTATCTATATATTTCAACAGCGTTATTGTAAATATTAATCGAATTATTTACATATATTCTTTTTCAATCATTTGCTAAAGGTTTTTTTTCTGAGTTTTCTTTTTCTTTAATAAAATTATTGGCATTTTTGCTTAATATTATAGTTTGTCTGCATTGACACCACAGGCAAGGAAGCACATAGACAAGTAGACGTGGGCAAGGTGATTGCATCAGGGAACCTAGATAGTCTAATGGTTAGGATGCTAGTCCCGGAATGGCAGAAGTGAGTTCGAGTCCCACTCTAGGTGCAATGTCCCCTTTATTTACATCACCCCCACCGACAATATGTTATATACAAATAACAAATAACATTGTGACATTTGATATATTGATATATTTATATTAATATATTAACTAAGTTAGTGATAATATTATCAGCAACTTACAATTAATATATAAAATGAATAATAAATTAAAATAATTGAAGATACCAGTTATCTTTTACTTTCTTTTAAAAAATAAATCTAAATGTTAGACATCATTTCCTGTGAGAATGCAGTTACGGTGGTAAGCCCGATTAACCACAACCTCTTGTTCGTGCAATGAGGATTTAAAAAAGAAAGTATATCAAGGGAAGAAAGTCATTGCAAATAATTGTAATTGCAAATGTCATGAGCTTTGCAGGAAAAATAGGATAGGGTATTAGCAGCTTGTGTGCTATTTTCTTGTGTGGTGTATTTTGTATGTGTTTTGACTGTTTTGTATTTCATGTCTCCCTCTGTGTTTGAACCTGAAGCATTTTATTGTCACGAATATCCTGATTGGGTAATGTGATGAGCTTCTTGAAATAAAATGTTGCAATTTCCTCGCTTTACTCCTGCCAATGTTTCAACCTGTTCAGTAACGCATATGAATTTCCACCATTATTATATTACAAGATGTTCACTAAACTAGTCTACAACAGGAACCCCACACATGTGTAACATATACAGTATCATGTACCAAGGTGTTCACTAAACTAGTCTACAACAAGAACCTCACACGCATGTGTGACCTATACAGCATCATGTACCAAGGTTACTAATCTACCCGTCTGCAACAAGAGCCTGACACATGTATAACCTGTGCAGTGTCAAGTACCAAGGTGCTCACTAAACTAAGATATTAGTTATATGATATGAAGTTATACCCCCAAAATAACTAGCATAGCTACCAACTAAATAAATGCTGGTGGATGTCCCAGATACCAACCCGGAACTCGGTCATACACCATAACATTCCTTACAGCTGTCCAGCGTTGAAAACAAGTACCCTCGCAGGAGCTTACACGCTATGGGCAGAATAAATACTGTATCAAAAAAACAACTAGTGTACAACAAGAGCCTCATACATGTGTAACCTGTACAGCATCATGTACCCAGGTGTTCACTAAACTAGTCTACAACAGGAGCCCCACACGTTTGTAACCTGTACAGCATCATGTACCAAGGTGTTCACTAAACTAGTCTACAACAAGAGCCCCACACACATGTGTAACCTGTACAGCATCATGTACCAAGGTGTTCACTAAACTAGTCTACAACAAGAGCCCCACACATATGTAACCTGTACAGTATCATGTACCCAGTACATGATACTGTACAACAAGAGCCTCACACATGTGTAACTGTACAGCATCATGTACCAAGCTATTCACTAAACTAGTCTACAACAAGAGTCTGACACATGTGTAACCTGTACAGTGTCATGTACCCAGGTGTTCACTAAACTAGTTTACAACAGGAGCCCCACACATGTGTAACCTGTACAGTATCATGTACCAAGGTGTTCACTAAACTAGTCTACAACAAGAGCCCCACAGATGTGTAACCTGTACAGTATCATGTACCAAGGTGTTCACTAAACTAGTCTACAACAAGAGCCCCACACATGTGTAACCTGTACAGTGTCATGTACCCAGGTGTTCACTAAACTAGTCTACAACAAGAGCCCGACACATGTGTAACCTGTACAGCATCATGTACCAAGGTGTTCACTAAACTAGTCTACAACAAGAACCCCACACGTGTGTAACCTGTACAGTATCATGTACCAATGTATTCACTAAACTAGTCTACAAAAGGAGCCCCACACATGTGTAACCTGTACAGTATCATGTACCAAGGTGTTCACTAAACTAGTCTACAACAAGAGCCCCACACGTGTGTAACCTGTACAGTATCATGTACCAAGGTGTTCACTAAGCTAGTCTACAACAGGAGCCCCACACGTGTGTAACCTGTACAGTATCATGTACCAAGGTATTCTCTAAACTAGTCTACAACAAGAGCCCCACACATGTGTAACCTGTACAGCATCATGTACCAATGTATTCACTAAACTAGTCTACAACAGGAGCCCCACACGTGTGTAACCTGTACAGTATCATGTACCCAGGTGTTCACTAAACTAGTCTACAACAAGAGCCCCGCACATGTGTAACCTGTACATTGTCATGTACCAAGGTGTTCACTAAACTAGTCTACAACAAGAGCCCCACACATGTGTAACCTGTACAGCATCATGTACCCAGGTGTTCACTAAACTAGTCTACAACAAGAGCCTCACACATGTGTAACTGTACAGCATCATGTACCAAGCTATTCACTAAACTAGTCTACAACAGGAGCCCCACACGTGTGTAACCTGTACAGTATCATGTACCAAGGTATTCACTAAACTAGTCTACAACAAGAGCCCCACACATGTGTAACCTGTACAGCATCATGTACCAAGCTATTCACTAAACTAGTCTACAACAAGAGCCTGACACATGTGTAACCTGTACAGTATCATGTACCAAGGTATTCACTAAACTAGTCTACAACAGGAGCCCCACACGTGTGTAACCTGTACAGTATCATGTACCAATGTATTCACTAAACTAGTCTACAACAGGAGCCCCACACATGTGTAACCTGTACAGTGTCATGTACCAAGCTATTCACTAAACTAGTCTACAACAAGAGCCCGACACATGTGTAACCTGTACAGTGTCCTGTACCCAGGTGTTCGTCACACTAGTCTTGTTACTATCATATCTAGGTGCCATAGCCTTTTTCTATTAATTGCTGAGGTGTTTCCAGAAAATAATCATAAACTCTCCAAGTAGATTGTCAGTTTAAAGTTGCGTAATCTGAGGAAAGCATTACATTTCTAAAACCAAGTCACTTGACTAGATGTGGTCCTACATATACCACCTTAGCACGTTTATTGCAGCAGTGAAGGAATAATATGTCAATTTAATAGAACTTGTCATCTCTTCAAGTGTTGTAGGCCTGTGACTTCCAGTATTTTGCAGTGCATTTCACAATTATTTGACATGCTTTCACTTCAAATATCTCCAAAGTTTGCCCAAAATAACTCCAATGTAAAGTAGGCAGGGTCCGTGTGGGGGCCTGGAAAGTCTTGAAAAGTCTTGAACTTCATTTTCCCCATTTCAAGGCATTGATTTACCCCATTTCTACGCAATTTCAATTCAAACAGCCAAAACCAGTAGAGCTAGCGATTGGCGGGTCAGACACCGTAGAATCTGTCCACCCAGTGTTTATAAACAGCCACCACATGACCAGAAAATCACAAGGTGCCACTCAGCAAGTGTCCTGTCAATGCTAGAGTCAGTGCCACATGACCTGAAGTAGGACGCCTGCCTCAAATATGTGCGAGGAGAGGAGCATGGACTTAATTGGCAATTGACTCTTTCGTCCGGCCACTGAAACTCCAGCCTTTAAAATATGTGGAGGGGACTTACTGCATTTGTGTTACTCTGCTTCATTTGGAAATATGACTGAGGTTTAATCGGTGCAGGAAGACCAGTGTTTGCTCAAGGCTGGTTCGATTCCAAATGGACGGCTGGTAATGGTAGTTTCCTTGTCACATTTTGTTGGTGGTGGGTATATCCTTCCTTCCAAATAGGATACCTGTTTTAAAGGTCTGGTCATCTTGATTTTACAAGAATATTTGCTATATCTTAAAGCTCCAAATATTAAATTTTCAAGATCAAACCAATTATATAGATTTGGTTATATATGTCTAACTTAGAATCTGATGCAGTTATTAAACATCTGTTTCTGCATAGGATGGAATACTGAGTCAATTTAATAGAACCTGTTACTGCATAAGCCTATGTGTCAGAGGTTTGGCTTGCCAAAACTATTTTTACATGTTTGCAATTCAAATATCTCAAAAGTTTACCATTTAAAATAAAAGTTACTTCACACTAAAGTAAAGTTAGGTAATGACCAATCTAATATATCTATCTCAGAAAAATGACAGAAACTCAAAGCCATCGGAGTGTACAACTTTAAGAATATATTCATATTCTAGAAATTACAACTACATTGCATTAAAAACGACTAAGAATAGCCGTGGCATACTTGGTTCAGTGCATGTTCTTGGACAGATCACTACATATGCAGTGATCGAATCGGTAGAGTGCGGGCTTCTTGTGCAGAAGCCCGCACTCTACCTGGTAGAGTCAAACCAATGACCTACAAAATTGATACTTGTCACTACCTAGTCTGACACTCGGCATTATTAGAATAATTATGGCAGGGACTGAGTTTGCTTCGTATCGGGATAATGTGGCTGAGTGGGATATTGGGTCATGGTGCCAGTGGCCTGATCTCCCAGTGGGACATGGCTATGAGTGCACACTGTCAGAAGTTGGTACCCGTCCTGATATGACCATTGATGTTGCCAGGACGTAAAACCCAAACAAACAAATATACAAGCTGACGTCACACAGAAAAGGGGGATAAGTGGAATTAGGTTATTAAGGATAGCTAAATGGGTTAAAATTTACTATTAGTCAATGTAGGTTTTGAGACCCTTTCCATGGGGCGCTTTATTGCAATGAATCACTTCTGTCTTTCTCTATAATTAGTGATCCATGATTCTTACATCCTTCATTTCTATTTGAAAAGCATATTCAACTGTGTAAGCTTTCCATAGCCTATATTACTTTCCAACCATGTGAACTTCTGCTCGCCTATGGCACTCTAAACAACTGCGCAGGGTTTATTTTAAATTAAAGCTCTCGACGAGGTTTAATGTGCCAGTGTATGATTGGGAATCCATTGCTGTCCCTTCTGCTCTAATGTACTTGTTAATCATCCAATAATAAAAATCAGTTATTTCAAGAAAAAGTGTTATGGCGTAAGTCTTTTTCTTTCTGTTTGTGATTAGGTCAGTGGACTGAGCAGGCCAGTAGAACACCCCAAGAGTTGGCACCCGGCCAGGGTGAGTGAAGCTCATTCGTCACATTTGCCCCCTGCAAGCATGCGGGGAGTGAGGGTGTGGTGTGGGGATGATGATGCGGAGAAGCATGAATGTCACCAGGTGGATAAACATGAAGCCGGTTTGGTGGTGAAGTGCGAAGATGGCTTAGCGACCGAGTGTGAAGGTCATGTGTTGGAGAAGTGCCAAGATAGTGTGATGGAGACGTGTGAAGAGGGATTCGCAATGAAGTCTGAATATATGGTGGAGAAGTGCGAAAATTGTTTCATGACACAGTGCAAAGGGAATGCGATGGAGAATTGTGATAGTACTATGATGGAGAAGTGCAAAGGATGTGTGGCGGAGAAATGTGGAGATGGCTGCGGAACCAACTGTGATCGTAGTGTGGTGAAGTGCAAAGATTGCATAGCGACAAAGTGTAAAGCTCGTGTAATGGACAAGTCGGAAGGCAGTGTGGTGGAGAAGTGTGATGGTAGTGTGGTGGAGAGGTGTGATGTTATTGTGGTGGAAAAGCACAAAATAGGTTTGACAGAAATATACAAAGATGGCTTCATAGAAAACCACAAAGATAACATTGCAGGGTTTCTGCAGCATCCATGTCCCACATGCGACTTAGTTTATCATAGCTTAAAATACTTGATGAAGCACATCACAAAGTATCATTGGGATGTGTCAAATGGCAAATATAGGTGCCAGTTCTCCGGATGCAATCAAGTTTTTCCAGGCCAAGATGAGGTAGCAGTGCATGCACGCGAACACCGCGCTATGATGTGGGTATGCACATCATGCGAGATGGTCTTTCCGCATCGTAATCGCCTCACTGAACACAAGCTTGATGAACACACAAGGACGGCCGGTGTCACTGAGCTCCCACATGGCCAGCCAGCCCCAGAAGTTTGCGCCTATTGTGAGAAGTCGTTCAACACAAAGTCACAGCTGAGCCATCACACTCTGGTAACGCACCAAAAGGCATTGGTGATTGGCAACAAGAACAAACAAGATATCTTCCACATATGTCCACATTGCCAGGAATCATTCAAGGTCCGGCAGAACCTCAACAAGCATATAGCGCAGCATGCCAAGCACGCCGGAAGCAAGGCTCCAGCCCAACTGCACAAATGCATTGTGTGCCATCAGAGGTTCCGAATAAAGAAAGGGCATCTAGACGATGACCAGACTTGCCGTGGTTGCATGGCTGGCCAGCTTGCAAAAACTGAGAAGTTGCGCCATCTTTGCAATGTGTGCGGCGCAACGTATGTTGATAAAGGCTCCTTCCAGCTGCACTTGGCTAATCACTCAGACACTGGCCAGCTGCAGTGTGAACTCTGCCAGAAGCAGTTTGTCCGCCGCCACCAGCTGAAGGTGCATATGGAGCAGCACACGAGACCGCACAAGTGCTCGCAATGTGAGCGCTGCTTTAGCACCCTGGCACACATGCAGGTAGGCAAACACCGCCAACTGTAGGCATAGTATTCAAACACAAAATAACTAATTAGCATCAAAAGAAAATTTAACCCATGTTATTTTTTAACTACTCACTCCAAACAAAAAGTATAATTGCAATTATTTTTCATTTTAATTATTGGCGATTAATTAGGAGTATAAGTATGTCTTTAATGGCTTTTTTAATCGACGATTCCTTCTTTTTTTTAAACAGAAATCTCAGATGCCTTTCAAAGATATATTTCTATATCATACTGAGCAAGTCACATTTTAAATCCAAGTTTCTCTTATTTTTAATAGTAGTAATGGGAATATAATTTTATTTTTTAACCTTTGAACAGTTGTGCTTGGAATAGCTCAATTGGAACATTACATTGGTCTTAACTTGTTCTAACATAATGGTACTTTTTCATTATTAATGACAATCTTATTGTGGCGCTGCTGTTTGCTACATAACTGGTGTCACTTCTTCTTGCCAGGAGCACCAGGTGATCCACTCCTCCAAACTTAGCTTCGCCTGCCACAAGTGTCCACAGCAGTTCCGGTGGCAGCTGAGCCTTGTGCGCCACATGTGGCGGGTGCACCAGGAGGGGACGCCTCCGAAGGTCATGAACCACATGGTCATCTGCTCATTGTGCAACCAAGTGCTGCGCACCGGAAGCCGGGCACGACACTTCCGCCGGAAACACCCGGATGATGTGTACAGCATCAGCTACTTCACTCGTAACTGGGATCAGCAGGGAGATGTGGCTGCTATAACTCCCACTCCCACTCCCACTCCCAGTCCACTGAAGATTGAGCCGCAATGCAAAACCACAAATACAAGCTCCACCAAATTGCCGGAGTCCAATACCGACACCATAGTCAGTATGCCGACACCATCCACACAATATCTCATTCTGCAGCCACCGGAAATACTAGTAGCGTCACAACCGGAAGTGGCTTCCCCTGATGGGGAGAATGAGAACTATCAGGTGACCAAGGCAGCTGAATCAGCAGTCTGGTTGGAGACGCAGCAGCAGTGGCAATGAATACAAGCAGTGCGAATTAATTCATAGTATTTGTGCAAAGAAAGGACGAGATCTGATTGGAACGGTCACTTTTGATGTTTGACCGAAGACAGTCGAGGATGAAGATGTTGTGGGTACAGGGTACGGTGGCCGAATCGGTAGCGCGGGCCTCACGTGCAGAAGGTCGGGAGTTCAGTTCCCAGTCGAGTCAAACCAATGCCATATAAAAGTGATAATTGTCACTTCCTAGCCTAGCGCTTAGCATTAATATGATAGGTCAAGTACTGGTTAGCTCAGTGTTTGGATAATGTGACTGTGTGGGATATTGGGTCATGGTGCCGGTGGCCTGATTTCCCAGTGGGGCAGCACTATCAAGTCACCATGAGTGCACTGTCACAAGTCGGTACCTGTCATGATATGACCTTAGATGTTGCCAGGATGTAAAACTCCCAACAACCAACCAATCTTCTTGTTGGTTGTCCATCGGTGGCGATGATGACAGCAACTCATCATTTGTTGTGAACTTGTCGATGACCGATGAGTCCAATTTGTGCTCGAAATGTGTGGTAGCACGTTGGACATGTATATGGGTACAATAGTCCCCATATACGTTAATTAAACAAATCACGTATATGGGTCAGAGAGTCTGGTGGGTGAAGGACACAATCTTTCATCTGCTGACGCTTTTGTTTAGCTTGAGATATACGATCAGTTTCAAACTGTGTTGTTCCTTTGTGAATAGACGCAGGATGAAGATGGTACCGGAGTGAACACCCAAACCACAATGGAATGCACAGCCTTTTGAGGCTGTTTTTTTTTAGGGTTAATATGATTTATTCATCTGAATATAGTGTTTTCCTCAGTGTCAAGATATTGGTTGGTCTTCTTGATGTGATCAGGTACAATGTTTTATACACACATTTGATAAGAATAATATCGCATTAGGGTACAGGGTAGGAAAGTAACTTTTTCCCCGGGCAAATGACTAAATTTTCTACTCTCAAAACTACTTGCCCAAGCCCAAGTCAGCCAATTGAAACTGAAATTTGCTACTGCAGATAAAAAAAATAATGAGTTGCTCATTCAGGCAGGTCACTGAGAACTTCACCTACCCGACGGAGTAAACTAGGTGCCCCGGTGTGGCGGTTTCAGCTCGTTCCCGTGCTCAGCCGTGTCCCGTTGCTTCTGCGCATGCGCAGATTGCGCATCAACTCGGGTCACCCGAGTCACTTATTGGCGCATGCGCACATCCTACAAACTCGGGTCGAATAATCGAATACGCTTCTCCGCGCTCGGGTGCACAATTTTTTTTATTTTTTTTATATAACCGATAAAACTACAGCAAAATAGGATTTAAAGTATTTTAGGATGGCCTGGTTTACCTATATTTCCATTTAATTAATCTAAGTTATTCTTTTTTTGCACGCGGCACGTGTATTTGTTGACTCCACTCGCCGTGTTCTATTTGAAATTCTGACGACTGGAATGACCCGAGTCGCCCGGGTAGTGTTCATCGATTACGGCCATGCGTATTAGATACTGACGCATGCGCAGAAGCGAGGTACACGTCTGAGCAAGGGAACACGCTGAAACCGCCACACCGGGAAACCGGGCAGTCCTTATTGTCCTACCCTTGGGTATATATAGTATGTACATGTGGATTGAGTGAAGCGTGATGGTGCAGTAAATCACAAGAAGCGTGTTTAACTCGGTCAAGGTGAATGTTAACCAGACGGGATGGCCGAATGAGTTAGAGCGTCCGTCTCCTGTGTTGGTAGACCATGGGATCGTGGGTTCAAACCCTGGTCGAGTCAAACCAATGACTTAAAAATTGATACTTGTTGCTTCCTAGCCAGGTGCTCGGCATTATTAGGATATGGCAAGGACTGGTTGGCTCAGTGTCAGGATAATGTGACTGAGTGGGATATCAGGGCATGGTGCTGGCGGCCTTGGTCTCCCAGTGGGGCAGTACTATAAAGTCGCCATGAGTGCGCACTTTCACAAGTCGGTCAATCAATCAATAGTTCCGTCCTCTAGTCGAGGGTTGGATGCAATGGTTCTCCACTTGTCCCGATGGTGTGCTGTTCTGTGAATAATTCAAGTCTGTCCACTGTGAAATATTTGTAAACCATGATGTTCTTGGTCTCCCTCTCCCTCTGCTGCCATTCACCTTCCCTTCCAACAATGTACGGTTATATTGAACTCTGACGAATGATGTGGCCAAAACAAATAAGTTTCTTTGTCTGTATAGTGGCAAACAAGCTTTTCTTATTTTTAATTTTTCTGAGAACTTCTTTGTTGGTGATCTTCTTTGTCCATGATATTTTCATCATCCTTCGATAAGTCCACATCTCAAATGCTGCTAAACGTTTGTACATTTTCTTAGAGATTGTCCATGTCTCAGCCCCATACATTAGAGTAGACCACACATAACACTGAAGAATACGCTTCCTTGTTTGTATTAATATCTTACTTGATGTTAACACTCTATACATTTTTGAGAATGTTGTTTGGGCAATTGTTATCCTTCTTTTAATTTCTTCCTCACATCTCCCATCATTTGTAATCTTTTGTCCGAGATATGTGAATTCAGATACTTGTTCTATGTTTGTGCCATCTATGGTTATATTGACATTTGGTTTATCTGTCTTTTTACTTATAACCATTGTTTTGGTCTTCCTGGCATTCATCTTCATGTTGAATAGTATTTGTCCTGATATGACCTTAGATCTTGCTAGGACGTAAAACAAAATGCAAACCCAACATCTCCCAACCAGCCACTGCAGGCACAAATAGTTTTGCGCCTGTCTGGACATGTTCTTGCCGGTGTGAGACCTCTATTTGCTCCCCGAGAGAGTGCCGCTGGTAACTTGCAAAAGCCAGCAGCACTTCAACACTTTTGCAGGCAGCTTTCATGAAATGTATTTAAGACCGACTCATGGACATCACTCTCACAGCAGAGAGCTAAATGGAGAGTGGCAGTCAAGTAATGAAAGCCGTCTTTGTCGCATCGCGACCGACAGCATGATGATGATGATGATGATGATGATGATGATGATGATGATGATGATGGGTGAATGTGGTAGTGGCAGTCCCGCAAGTTGGGGATCTTCTGGAAGCCACTCCCACAAAGTAACAAACACAAACCAGTGAACAGTTGAGTTCACTTCTCGAACACACACACACACACACACACACACACACACACACACACACACACACACACACACACACACACACACACACAGCCCCCCCCCCACACACACACATACACTTAGACAGACATACACACAAATACAGATGGACCAGACGGGATAGCTGAATGAGTTGAGCCTCCGCCTCCTGTTTTGGGATGTCGGGGGATCAGAACCCATGGGTTCGTGAGTTCGAGCCCTGGTCGAGTCAAACCAATGACATAAAAGTTGATACTTGTCACTTCCTACCCAGGCGCTCGGCATTAATAGGTTAGGGCAAGGACTGGCTGGCTCAGTGTAAGGATAATGTGACTGAGTGGGATATCCGGTCACGGTGCTGGTGGCCTGTTCTCCCAGTGGGGCAGCACTATAAAGTCGCCATGAGTGCACACTGTCACAAGTCGGTACCCGTCCTGATATGACCTTAGATGTTGCTAGGACGTAAACAAATAAACAAAACAAACACATACAATACCATACCATACACACCTAGACAGACATACAGACATATACCATACCACACATACACCTAGACAGACATACACACATATACCACACACACACATTTAGACATACACACAAACACACCCAACATACCACCAGAACCACACACAGGCGGACATGCACACCACAAAACAAACACATATCATTACTATGATGATGAAACTGATGACGATGATGATGGTGGTGATAAGACAATCGCAAGAATATTTAATGACATTTACACCACGTAACCCTGCGTAGATATGACCTATTTGTGTATAACTTATTGTGATCGTTGTGAGCAGGTCCGTATAACATTACATAGAAGTTAACAGAACAGTTTACAATTAGCAATGCATTTTGGGACATGTGAGTTTTTTCTTTTCTGTTTTTTTATTCACTTAACCAGACGCGGTGGCCCAATTGGTAGAGCGCAGGCTTCCCGTGCGGAAGGTCGGGAGTTTGAATCCCGGCCAAGTCAACCAGATGACTTACAAAATTGATACTTGTCACTACCTCGCTTAGTATCAGGATAATGTGAGTGAGTGGGATATCGGGTCATGGTGCTGGTGGCTTGGTCTCCCAGCGGGGCAGCACTATAAAGTTGTCATGAATGAGTATGCACTGTCACAAGTAAGTAACCATTCTGATATGACCTTAGATGTTACCAAGATGCAAAACCCCAGCAAGCAAACTATTGTGATCGTTGTGAGCAGGTGCGTTTAACATTACATAGAATTTAACAGAATAGTTTGCAATTAGCAATGCATTGTGAAGTTGTTTCTCTTCTTTTTTTAATCATTGTTCAATCCTCCTTCCAATTCAACCCACACATATATAGCCCTTCCCCAACCACAGTAGGCTACACCAATGGAGCACTGCTTTCCAACTACAGTAAAACCTCTCTAAATCGACCAACCATGGGACGACTTTAAATGGTCCATTTAGCGAGGTGGGAGGTTTAGGGAGGTTTTTTTGTATCATTACAATCCTATTGTATGGGCGATCGTTTGGGACCCAAATAAAGCGATCGATATAGGGGAGAGGGGAGTGGGCGATCTGTGGAGGTGGTCGGTTAGACCGGTTTTACTGTATGTAATATTCCCTACCCTACGTCACTGAGGACAATCATTAGGGCTGAATGACACCAATAGCCACAGCTTGACCACAGAGACCCTCACACCATGGATGGGTCACAAATAACCCCTAAGCAATAAGTTGTTTCAAGTTATACAAATTATGACTAGTCATATTTGATCGTAATAATTGTGAAAAAGGTAAAGTTGTTTTTGTCACCTTAGATTCCCTTTAAGAGACTGCCTCCTCACGACAAGGTCAGATGTCGGGTACTGACTTGTTGTAACTTATACTGCGCATTCAGGGCGGCAATATAGTGCTGCTCCTCTGCGGTACCAAGCCGTTGGCATTAAGTCTCGATCTCCTCACATTATCCTGACATTGAGCTAACAAGTCCTAGCCCTGATATACTAGGGGACAGCATACAAAACAATGGTGTCCTATGGAGTGGAGTGATTTCAAATGTTATTAAATGGGCCCAATAACCTGCAACAGTCTCTTTTTTTCTTTAAAAGAAAAAAAAGTGTTTATTTACTTTAATCTTTTTTAAACAATTAAAGGTCACTAGGTTACTTTTGACTGTTTGTTCTTTAAAAATATATCAATAAATAAAATAATAAGTGACCATTGGTGAAGACGGTACATAGCCTGCAATGTGTTTCGGGTGTAGTGCCTGGTTTTCATTCTGGCCTTGACCTTTAATTCTTTTTTTCTCTCTTTCTTTTGTAAAGGTATAAAAGGTGTCATTGTGATCGAATTTGTGTGTATATTTAAATCTGATCTATTCACATAGTGTAAATAAAGATGGTGTCTACGCACGAGAAATGGGCTTTTGTTGTCACATTTGTTCATGGTAGCTATCACCCTTCGCTTCAGGTGTCGGGCGACAGGACCAGTGTAGTCTATCTCTGTCCAGTGTGTGACTATGAGAGTAGCATGGAGAACCAGCACCATGGCCACATTGCGCTGCACCATTGGGAGATGCTCTCCTCTGGTGCTCGGCTTCACTGCACCACGTGTGACGTGAGCTGCGAGTCACTGACAGAGATGATTGATCATGCGCGCGCTCACCGCTCGGCCATGTGGCAGTGTGCAGAATGTGCGTATGTTGTACCACATAGTGAGATGCTCGAACAGGAGCATCATGTGCTAGAGGAGCACAGGCACCTGCGAATTAACCAGATGCGCATGCACACATGTAAAATGTGCCTGCTTATGTTTCCAACGCGTCCTGCACTTGGGTACCACCAGATAAGCATCCATGAGGTTTCCAGCGCAGAAATGTCGGCGCATATACTAAAGCCTGATGACCGGAAGGTTCAGTGTAATTACTGTGAGGCGGTGTTAGCTGATCGAAAAGCACGTAGAGAACACATTGTAACTACTCACGGGCAGCCAACAGGTGGTTTGCTATGCTCCACGGTGGCACAAAACCAAACTCTCGCTGCAACCACTGATTCAGAAATAGCGCTTATCCTCACGCAGTCGGACATGAAGGTAATGACTCCCACCATGGAGAAGTTAGGTGATCCAACAATGTCAAAACCTAAAAATATAGAGGCACATGATCGCGTTTTGCGTCTGCTGCTTGGAAGCCATTGTAAAAAGAGCGCCTCATGTTCTGTCAGAACTCCATACCAGACGCGTTACTTCTGCCCAAACTGCGATGCGGTGTACCACATGACCATCCAGTATGCTGAGCACATCATGCGCTGCCACTGGCGGTTATTGGCGCAGACCGAAAGCCAATTTGTGTGTGTGACATGTGAAGCAGAGTATGACAGCGTCACCGCCATCATCATCCATATGGAGATGGCTCACCATGCTGAATTGTGGCCCTGCGGAGACTGCCCTGCCGTCTTCCCCAAAGCTGAGACCTCCCAACGCAACCGACACCGGCACTTAGAGCACCAGGGACCTCGACTGGAGCCGCCCACCATGTTGAAGTGCAAACAGTGCGAGGCTAAGGTGGGGACGCAAAGGGAGCTGTGCTACCATTATATTACAACGCATGGCGAATTCAACCTGACAGAGAGCCTCAAAGGCGATGATGTCTATCGATGCTTGCACTGTTCAGCAACATTCCAAACTCATCGCAAGCTCATCCTACACTCTTCTAAACAGCATCCACGACACCGTCAACGACACATGTCATCCAAATTAGACACCAGCAAGGTAATTGGTCCCCATGTTTCTTTCAAGTTCAGTTGTATGCCTTAAAACAAATTGATTGAAAATTAATTGAAAAATCAACTAAAAATGTTGGGTCTGAGATCATTTTCTACCTTTTTCATATTACGGATAATCAAGATCAGAACAGATTAGTCTATTAAGATCTCTTTCTAACTACATTAGTATTGGCCTTTCTCATAAATATTGACAATAAATAGGTTATAATTAAACAAATCACGTCTTTGCCAATCTAGCACATTTTTATTAATTATTTCCAAAGCAAACACTAAATCCTTCAATGAAGCATTTATTAATACACAAATATAGTAAGTAGTACTTTTTCTTTTTAGTGCTTTTTATATGTATTGCTTGATGATAACTATTTTTATTCATTGCAGACTGACGTGATGCCACGTGGAGATGAGACGGAGGAAGGCACATTTGAGTCAGGAGCTGAACCTTCAGAGCTCGCATGGATGGAAATGTGCCCAGTGTGCGATGCTCATTACTACATGCGCAAACCACTCGATCGACATCTTGCTGACGTTCACTGGACCTCTCCAAACCCTGGCGTCTATCGCTGTGTGGAATGTGGCGACAGCGGCTTGTTTGAATCGCTGCTTGAAATTGTAACACATACACGTGCGTGTCAGCAGGAGAGTTTATGGCGGTGTGCATATTGCCCAGCTGTGTTCCCACAAGAGGAACTCTGGCAGCGGAGTAAACATCGCTTGCTCGAACATCGAAGGGAACGGTGTCGAGAGGCAAATGAGTACTCATGCCCACATTGCAGTGAGAAATTTGTGCAGACGAGCGAGCTGAGTTTTCACCAAATGGATGTGCATAATGACATGTCAATGCGACTGGAAGAGGTCAGTCACGTCTGTAACTATTGTGCGAAGGAGTTCGCAAAGGAACGCACGCTTGTCAATCACACGAAGAAGCACAACGAGGTGACTGCGACTGAACATCGCATGAATATGTGGGTGCGGCCAAGCGTTGACAAGCGGCGTGTCATTCACAAGCGGCGTGTGCGCCCTCTGCCAAAGATGACCCCTGAAATCAGAAGACAGGGTGATGGCGAAAGGCTGGTGGGCGACACCATGAAGGCTGTGGTAGATGTGGATCAGTTTGAGCAGACAGAGGTGGGTTTCAAGTGTAAGCAGTGTCTGAAGGTGCTGCGCACACACGCAGGCGCAGCAAGGCATGACTGCAGCACGTGGGTAACCAGCACCAAGCGCGACTTCCTGTGCAGCATCTGTGGCCGGATATTCAAGCAGCGCGTCGGTTTCGACCGACACATGTCCATCGCGCATGTGAAAAATGGAAGCTTCGCCTGTGAGACCTGCGGAAGGAATTTCACAACGAGGCGGGTTCTTACGATGCACATGCTTTCGCACTCGAAGCCATTCCTGTGTGTGCACTGCGGGAAGGCGTTCAGCCAGCAGGCGCATTTAAAGGTTGGTGCACAATTTTTACAATTAACTGTGAGCTTTTAACTTTTTCTCCTAAAATGTCATTTGACACAAAAAAAATTAACGGATTGTGAGCTTTTACCTTCTGTGTAAAAGTGCAAGTTAAATAATATGGCAGAATATTGCTTTTACTGCCGACATGGTTTTAAACCACCACTAATCAAGCAATCAAAGATTTGTGGGTTTTTTTTGTGAAAGCTGCATGTCATCATGCTGTCATCCTCTCATAGAGCCACTAGTCTGTTCTTGTCTGGCCTGATTGATTGCAGCACAATCTGAACTGTCACAAACAGATCCATTGATAGCATATCGGAGGGGGTGGAAGGGTGACGTCATAGTGATGGAGGGAGGAGTGTGGGTGAGTCCATTTCATTAGATGGGGGTGGATGGCTGGAACAGTATTTGGCTAGTTATTTTAAGTAGCATAGTCCGATGGTTTTGTGTTTCTTCCATGTTCTGTTTTCTTCTTTAAAAAAAATATCTTAGTCATTTATATTTTAACGAATTCTCTTTGGAAGTATTTTAAATAAAAACATTTAAGAGGGGAAAACGGGGGGGGGGTGGAATTAAGTTATGGGTCCTATTAAATTCCCTAAATTCTATTAAATTTACTGCTCTCAACGGAAACTCCTCCACCTTCACACCCCATAGGAAGATGAATTATTAAATTTATTTGTGTTTTTTTTGGTAACCAGTTTTATTGATCAGAATAAATCATTTGTCAGCACTGAAGTATTGGTATTGTGACTAAATTTGTCGATAGGTTAATTATTATAGTAGATTATCAAGTCATACTATTTATTTTGTTGTTGTGAAAGTCTCCAATGTCTTAAGCCATTTGTTAAATTATGTAAGATCTTCCGTCAAGGAAATAATATTTGTAAAAGTAAGAATTATTTAACGAATTGATCAATTTTGCCGTAGTGAATGTAATTTAAATATAGTGGCTTTTGTTTTTAAATGACGCCTCTTGTCTGTTGTTTGTGTAGGAACACCAAGCGAAGCACACAGGTGATCAGAGCTTCGCCTGCGACATCTGTGCCAAGACCTTCACGTGGCGCATGAGCCTGCGTCGACACCGCTATGCGAGCCACAAACTGGGAATTGACCCCGAACGATGGGACAACCAGCGTGCTCAGTGTTCGCTGTGTGCCAAGATTGTGTCAGTGAAGGCTCGAGCTGCCCACTTCAAGCAGGGACACAAAGATGTCGCCTACACGACAAGTCTGTTTGCCCGCATTAACAAACCCGTGCCTGGGGAACTCGCTGGGTCTGGCAACGATTGGGTCGCAGAGATCCGGCGGTACAGTTCGCGTGGTGTCCAAGATGTCGGGGTGGTGACCGTGGACACCACCGGCCCTCCAGTGGACCTGATGGGAGTGTCGAGTGGTGTGGAAGTTACCAGTGCCATCGATGTCGCTGCTTCGCTACAAGGTGACATGGACATCGAAATGTCCCTGCATTGTGACGTCGGGGTGGTGCGGTGTCCGATCGCTGTAACAACGCACGAGGAGGTGGTGGAGACACAGCCTGAACTCTTGCAGATCGATGGTGAGCGTCTTCTGATGGCGGAAACCCCGGATGTTCGGCAGGTGGTGCTGGCGAACAATCAGATGACCTTCCTTCTGCAGCATCCAAATCAGTTGCAGCAGGTGCAGCAGCATCACCAGGTGGTGACGTCACAGCCTTCGGTAGCGCTGCACACTCTGCAGGTGAACGCTCAGCATTCAGTCACCCAACCTGATGCCTACCACTAGGTGCCGCTCACTAGGTAGTCCGAACTACTAGGATACTACTACTAGAGGAGAATAACCTGAGCAGCACCTGGATACCTAGAACAGAGATGCCAACTGCTCCGATTTTGTAGGAAGACTTCCCATTTTGACTACTCTTTTCCGATATTATGATTCCATATGCAAATCTCCCGATTTTCACTCTCACCCACCTAATAAAAATCGGCTAATCCGAAAGGCAAAATCAGCTACTTACAGCAGCTTAAAGACATCAGAAGCTCATACTTGCTAGGCTCTGGCAAGCAGAGCCTAGCAAGTAACACATAGACACATGGTGTGATACATGGTGGGACTTGTGAAAAAGTATGTCATATAATTATATATTGTATGATCATACTATGTCATGATATATGTCCAGTTGTTGTGCCACGTGTTTCCGCACAAAAACTTATCTTCCTAATCAAAATGTTAACATCTTCCTATTTTTGGTCACACAATGTTGGCATATCTGCTAGAACAGTGCTGCTAGCAATGGACCGGTAGGATCTCGGGATTGGTGCACATTGTGAAGAATATATGAGTGAGCCATTGATATTGCTATGGCAACCCATGCCGCCCGACAAAGTAACGGTGTGGCATGTTAGGTGATGGCATTGCCCTTTGGATCTAAGGAATTTGATTCTTTCACCGGACTATGCAGCTTTAATTGATCATCTTGGCATTTGAACATTAAGTTATGATGTTGACAGTTGTCATTGACTAGTAATAACACTGACATCATGTATATGTTGTGTGACATTTACACATTGTGTGGTGTTGATATTTAGACACTTTGTAATGTGGACACATTGTGTTACAACGTTGATATTTACACATTGTGTGATGATGTTACTATTTAGACATTGTGTGATGTTGATGTTTACACGCTTTGTAATGTGGACATATTGTGTGACAATGTGGACATTTACACCTTGTGTGATGGTGTTGATATTTACACCTTGTGTGATGATATGTAAACATTGTGATGTGCATATTTACATATTTTATAATGTTGATATTTACACATTGTATGATGCTGTTGACATTTGATTTTGAACATTATATAATAATATATTCACTTTTTTTGCAATTGATGAACATGTTTGCATTTGCCCGCTCTGGCTTAATTTTGACATTAATTGAATCACTCATCATCATCAGGCTGTCGGTCGCGATGCGACAAAGACTGCTTTCATTACTTGACTGCCGCTCTCCTTTGTGCGGTTGTACATTTCATGAAAGCTGCCTGCAAAAGTGTTGAAGTGCTGCTGGCTTTTGCCACTCTCTCGGGGAGCAAATAGCGGTTTCACACCGGCAAGAACATGTCAAGACAGGTGCAAAACCATTCGTCCCTGCAGTGGCTGGTCGGGAGATGTTGGGAGTTCCATACATCAACCTCCCTTGATGCTGCCACAGTGACATGGTTTTCTGTTCAGGGTTTTCTCCCTCTGCCTTCGGTTCTGTCAAGAACCTGTACCACAAGGCAGTGGTTTACAACTCTGCAGGGCAGGGGCGTCAAACTCCCTGAGATATTGCTATACTCCCTGAGATATTGCTATACCTGCAATACCTGCATACCAGCAAAACCTGCATACCTGTAGGAGTAGGAACAAAGAACACAAGGTGTTGTCTCCTAGTCCATGTTAATAGTGTAACCTTTTATTACCAGGTGGCAGCACTCAGGGTTATGTTATGATATACACTAGATGGCAGTAGTGAGCAGTAGATGGGTTAGAATAACTTAACACTAGTCACTCCAGATTTGATAGAATTGTTGTTCTCCATGTGCCTGGCATTCTCTGCGAACAGAAGATTCAAACTCGTGGGTCACTAATTATAGAATCAGTTCACCACAATAGAGTTCCCCAAGGAAAGTATCACAAAGTCTACATTGACTGATAGTGAATTTGAAGCCTAGGACTACGCCTTATAACCAGTGCTGTCCTGTCTGTGGGAAAATGCATTTAAAAGACCCCTTGCTGCTTATCGGAAAGAGTAGCCTCTGTGCCGGAAGCGGGTTTCCTCCAAAAAGAATTGTGCGAATGACCGTATATTTGGCGTCCAGTAGTCGATGATAAAAATCAATGTACTCTAGAGGCGTTGTTAAATAAAATAAGCTTCCCTTTCCTTTATGCCTAATAACCTGTGTGTAATTCCTATACTATCCCTTCCCTGTGTGACGTCACAGAATGGGTTATTTGAGCTCCTACCCGGTGGGTAGGTATTTATCTGTCCAGAACCATTACACCAAGTATCCAATGGTGGTTGATATTTCTAGAATGTGAATATTTTGTCAAAGCTGCATATCCCAATGAAAGCATCAAATTTTCTAAGCCAAAATAATTATCTAGATTTAATTCTACATATTCAACTTTTTATGTACTGATGCACGTATTAAGCATTTGATGCCACATAGAAGGGAATACTGAGTCGGTTTAACAGAACCTGGTACCACTGAAGCCTACGGTGTCAGCGTTTTTACATGCTTGTCAAAATTAAGTTTGCATGTTTGCACTTCAATTATCTCAAAAGTTAGCCATTTAAGTTTGCATAGTCCCATGGTTTTGAGTTTCTGAAATTTTTCTGACATTAAATTGTTTGTTATAATATATCTTACTTTAGTTTGGAGTAACTTTTATTTTAAACGGCTAAGTTTTGATGAAGTTCAAACATGTCAAATTAGTTTTGTCAAGCCTGCCAAAACTCTGACACCATCGGTTTCTGCAGTAATAGATTCTGTTAAACTGTCTGCATATTCCCTTCTACGTTTGAACACATGCTTAATAAGTGCATCAATATCTAAGTTAGATATGTAAAATCAATTCTAGATAATTGTTTTGGTTTTGCAAATTTGATGCTTCATCAGACTATGCAACTTTAAAATAAAGGGTACCTTAAATTAAAGTAATGTAGATTATAACAATCAGTCTAATATATTTATGTCAGAAAATGACAGAAACTCAAAACCACCGGACTATGCAACTTTAACATATCTCGAATTTTCGGACGAGAGTGGTCCGAGAGGCATGCTGACCAGACTGAGTCTGGTGGTGGTGGTGGGGGGGGGGGGGGGGTTACAGTGGTTCAGAGCATATGCCCCGCCCTGCAGGTCGCTCCAACGGCATGCTCCCGCCTACCACGTGTCGTATGGGGAGTCTTATTCCATTCACAATAATATTCGCATAACCTTTATATATCACATAACGAAATGCATGTTGTAGTCAGGTGACACAGATTTTAAAGAAATTACTGCCATTTCAAACCGTCAAAGCCTGGAAGTTACGGTAGATTAGGCAGGTTAGATTGAACATTTTCTGCACTCAGAAATCCGCTTCCCCGATTAAAATAAGCAACTCGATAGCAAAAAAATTAATCATGCACTATAACATTATTTCCTTTCCCGCATTTTGGTCGTAATGAGGATGCAGCGGTTGCACTTGCAACCTCCTTGCGACCAGTGTGGTCAGAGCCTGGTTGCCGATCTCTTGGTCGGTGAGTTGGCGGCTAGTGATCGGCGCCAACACGTGCAATGCCGTGCTCACTGTGTGGTCGGCACCAGATCGCAAGTAGACGACAAAAAACAAAACGACACCCAGATTTTACACTGACAAAGTGGTCCCGACCCGTCGTTGACTAGTCTTTGAATCAATGTATCAAGTGGGAGGTTGGCGACCTTTTGGTCGTAAGGAGGTCGGAGGCGGACGATGGCTGTCGTGTGACTGGGTATAACATAATGCGGGAGTGGAGGCGGGGGAAACAATCACAGTTATTGATCAATGGTCGGTTTTGAGGCCCCAGACTCCCGAGTATGTCCTGGGGTTTGCATCCTAGTAACACATGAGGTCATATCAGAATGGGTGCCGATTTGTGAGATTGCGCACTCATGGTGGCTTTATGGTGCTGCCGGCACCATGACATGATATCCCACTTAGTCAAATTATCCTGACACTGACCCACCCAGTCCTTGCCCTAACCTTGTAATGCTAAGCGCCAAGCTAGGTAGAAAAGTATCCATTCTGTATGTCTTCAGTTTGACTTGGCTGGGGATTGAACCCACAACCTCTCGTATGGGATGCATATGCTTTAAGTACTAGGTTTTTCGTCCAGTTCTAGGTGCACACGTGCAGACACTTTGTTGATGTGTGTGTTGTGTGTACCCACGTGGTAACAAGAATGTTGATTATTATTGTTACCAAATTGTTTATGCACAGATCTATGAGATTTACTGGTTTTGTTGGTTGTTATTTTTATGTCCTAGCAACATCTAAGGTCATATCAGGATGGTTACTGACTTGTGACAGTGCGCACTCATTGCGACTTTATAGTGCTGCCCCACTAGGAGATCAGGCTGACAGCGCCATGACCTGATATCCCACTGTCACATTAGGCTGACACTGAACCAACCAGTCCTTGCCCTATCCTAATAATGCCGATTGCCTGTCTAGGAAGCGACAAGTATAAATTTGTTAGTCATTGGTTTGACTCGACCAGGGTTCGAACCCACGATTCCATGGTCCACCCCACCCCCCAATCTCGCAAAACAGGAGACGGACGCTCAACTCATCCAGCCATCCCGTCTGGTCTGATTTACTGGTACAAATGTATTCAGCAGAGCATGGGGAGCGCTGGGCGGGGGGGGGGGGGGGGGGTGTGTCAATTGTGTTTGATTTAAACAAAGATTTCTGTGTTACTGATTTGGTTTTTTCGTTTCTTTGTTACAATGGTTGATTAAACGGAAAATTTCAATCATAAACAATCTAGTCTTCCTCATTCCACTGCTCCTTGCCCTATCATAGTAATGCCATGTGTCAGGCTAGGTATCAACAAGTATAAATTTGCATATATTGGTTTGACTCGGCAGTGGCCTGGTCTCCCAGTGGGGCAGCACTATAATGTCGGCATGAGTGCACTGTTTTAAGTCGTTACCCGTCCTGATTTGACCTCAGATGTTGCTAGGACTTAAAACTCCGACAACTGTCTATATGTATGTGTAGTACTTCACCCCTCCCCCTCCAACATAGTCCGATGAAACATCAACTTGTCAAAACCAAAACAATTATCTAAATTTTATTCTACGTATCTAACGTAGATACTGATGCACTTATTAAGCATTTGTTGCTGGATTGAAGGGAATACAGAGTTAATTTAATAGAACCTGTTACTGCAGAAGCCTAGAGTTTTGGCAGGTTTGCCTAAATTAATTTTGCACGGTTGCGCTTCAAATATCTAAGAAGTTGGTCATTTAAATTGAAAGTTACTCCAAACTAAATTAAGGTAGATTATAACAATGAAGTTAAAATCTTTATCTCAGAAAAATGACAAACTCAAAACCATTGGACTATACAACTTTAACAGAGCCAGAAGCTTGAATAGTGGCTATTTATGAGTGCCAACCCTATTCATCTCGGCGGTGGCATCAAAGAAGCAATGGGACACTACTTTCAATTTCCTCCCAAGTGATCCCTCTCCATGTAGTATAGCTTTGAATTACATAGAAACAAAACAGAAGAGAACTGGTTTTTGCCAATCAAACAGATACGGACCAAGCATGGGAGACAAGACCCACAGCAAGGTATAAATAACTACCTGATTATATTTTAAATATATTTTATATAATATTTTTTAGTTAACATTACACAGCGTCTTGCCACTTAATGGACTCCATCTGTTCTTTCGTCTCATTTGTGTCCACAATGGCAGCGCATCTCCAATTCTGGTCACCCTTCCATAGAGTTTGCATAAATTTTTGGTTCTTAGAGGAAACCCAGATTCCAGGACTGTTCGGTCAAATCTATTGTAATCTGGTTCACTAAATAAGCGCAATTTCACTTATGATAAGTTTTCTTTTCTAAGTCATTAATGATCCTATTTTGCATGGTTGCTTGAATTTGGGAGTTGAAATGGTGGTGTTAATGTTTGCTTGTTATTTTCCAGGTTGTGAAAGTGAAGAGCTCACCTGATGACACTTCAGAAGACATTAAGGATGGTGTAGCGCTTGCACTGAGAAGTGCTGTTGGTGTGTGTGGTGTTCAACCACAAACTGCAAAGAAGCGTGCTGCCATTAAGATGACACAGTATCTATGCCCCGTGTGCGACTTGGTTTACCAAAGCGAGAACTCGCAGACTGCACACATTAGCAAGTATCACTACCAGAGTGCGTTGCAGCCGGGCGAGAGTATTCAATGTGTTGTGTGCTCTGTAAACAAGTCCAGTGTGCATCAGATGGTGGCGCATGCGCGGTCCCATCAGGCCTATGCCATGTTCCGCTGCGGGCTCTGCTCCACCGTGATCCCACCCGAGAAGGGCTTCCGTGCGCGACACAACCTGATGTATCACCGTGCGAAGATCATCAAACCCAAAGTATTGTCCACATGCTCGCAATGTGCGATGGAGATGTCGTCATCGAGTGAGCTCGCGTACCATGTCCTCTCGACGCATGGTGACACCGCCATGACAGTCATTGTGAACCAGAGCCGGGATTATGAGTGTAACTACTGCATCTTGTCCTTCTCGAAACTCAAGTCACTTTATGCCCACATCAAAGCGATGCATGGAATCCATGACGATGATGATGCGGACTTCTCCCTTGGAGAAGAGGAAGCAGATGATGTGGGTGATGATGATGGTGATGATGAGGCAGTTAAGCGCTCCGGGAATGAAGTTATCAGCGGGGTGGATATATTACAATATCTGTGCCCTGTGTGTGATGTCAGCTACCAGAGTGTGCACCTGCAAGTGCGTCACTTTGTGCGCTATCATTGGGTGTGTAATGATGATGGCTCCTTCTCATGCCCTTCATGTCCAAGCGCCCACACGGACCTTGTTGAGATGGTGCAGCATGCACGCAATATGCACCAGAATACTCTCTACTCATGCATTCGGTGTCCAGTGGTCTTGCCGCCTGAAAAGGTCTTCCGCAGGAAACATATGATGCAAGAGCATCGAGGACCACGCATCACCTTGAAGCGAGTTCACCCATGTTGGGAGTGTGATCTTGAGCTGCCCACCCTCTCCGAACTTGCGTATCATTCGCTGATCAAGCATAGCAATCAGCACCTCATTGCCAAAGTGAAGCGGAAGTCGCACCAGTGTAACTACTGCAACTCATCCTTTTGCAATCAGACAACACTCATCCGCCACATTGTTGCAAAGCATGACCGAGAGCCAGGCACGGAAGCCATCTCAATAGATGAACAGGACAAAGTTGAAAATGTGGGTGGTAATGAAACCCGGACTAAGTTAATAATTGGGACTGGCCCACCGTACTCATGCCAGCCATGCCGGAAGGTTTACAAGTCTTCTTCGACGTACATTGCGCACTTGCGATACTACTGTGGGAAATCACGAGAAGAGAAGCGACTTCTTCGTGGGAAGGAGAAGACTTACCTGTGCAATCACTGCGGTGCCGTGTTGACCTCATACTCGGGCTTCCAGACACATATGGCCAATCACTATGACCGCAACAGGTTCAAATGCGACCTGTGTCCAAAGGCTTTCGCGAAGCGCGGCCAGCTGAACTTTCACCGACGCACACATGCGCGAACTTTCATCTGCCAGTCGTGTGGAAAGCGCTTTAAGACCCTCAGTCATTTGAAGGTTAGTATGTAAGATGGTCTTTTCCTTCCTTTGTTTGCAGGTAGCAATTATTTTGTATATTTATTATCTGCAAGTTTGCGGGAATTTAAACTAGCCAGGTTTTATTTTTAAGAGTAGCATTTTTGTGAAGCTTTTTGTGATGAAATATTAAATTGATTCTGAAGGTATTGTAGATTACGTTTTTAAGGGTAGAATTCCTTTTGTTAAGCTTTCTGTGATGAAATATTAAATTTTATCTGAAGAAAGATATTGTATTCCGGGTGGGTTTATTTAGGGTGCGTGGCTGCATCTCATGATCGGTCCGTGTCTGAATGTTTTCATTTTCTTTAAAAGAAATAATTTAGCACGTTAATACTG
The DNA here is from genome assembly GCA_030323885.1 of Branchipolynoe longqiensis. Taxonomy (NCBI): domain Eukaryota; kingdom Metazoa; phylum Annelida; class Polychaeta; order Phyllodocida; family Polynoidae; genus Branchipolynoe; species Branchipolynoe longqiensis. Next base: position 22,017,311 of record CM059202.1, read on the forward strand.
TTCGTTTGTACATCAACTAAGGTAGTAAATAGGTAAATTAGGAAAGCACACAAACACACAGGAACACACATTTTAAAATCTGGGTCGTAGTACTGATAGCTTGGTTAATTCCCTTCCCCCTCTTATTCCTCCTTCCCTCTTCCCCATTTTTCCCTATCCCCCTTCTTATTCCTCCTTCTTCCCCCTTCCTCCTTCTTTCCTCTTCCCCATTCTTCCCTATTCCCCCTCTTATTCCTCCTTCATCCCTCTTCCCAATTCTTCCCTATTCCCCCCTCTTATTCCTCCTTTTTCCCTCTTCCCAATTCTTCCCTATCCCCCCTCTTATTCCTCCTTCTTCCCTCTTCCCCATTCTTCCCTATTCCTCCTTCTTTCCTCTTTTTCTCCTTTCTTCCATATCCTTCCTTCCTCTTTCTTCTTTCCTCTTCCTTATTCTTTCCTTCTCTTCACCATTCTTTCCCTCCCCCTTTAATTCCTTCTTTCCCCCTTTTCTCTTTTCTTCCATATCCTTCCTTCATCTTTCTTCTTTCCTCTGACTTATTCTTTCCTTCTCTTCCACATTCTTCCGTCTTTTTCCTTCTTCCCCCTTTTCTATTCTTCTTTCCTTCTTCCTACCGATTTGTCAGCCTTGGTCGATGAACCAGCCCATTTATTAATTGCGTTGTTTCTACTCCGACCAACCAGGACCACCAGATCACACATTCGGACGACCTGTCATTTGCCTGTCCAGCCTGTGTGCAGCACTTCAAGTGGCGGCCAACACTGATGCGACACCTGTACAAGGTGCACGGCACTGGTGTAAAGCCGGACAGCTCCGCGCGGCGTAAGATGCTATGTCTGCTGTGCAACATGAAAGTGAACAGTGGTAAGCGCACCAAGCACTTCCAGCGACGTCACAAGGAAATCGCCTATGACCTCAAGTACTTCACGCTCATCTCATCAGGCAGTGCTACTGTCAGGGAAAGCATGGGACAGGGCCTGGAAGGTGAGGTGGTCGAGGAGCAGCAGCGACGAGAAGTGGAAGTTCTCGGGGGAGCGGGTACAGCTGGGATGGACCAGCTCGCTACCGCTGCACAGGTGATCGGGCTTTCGGATGTTGTGACTGCGCAGCCAGTGCTGCCGATACTGACACCGATGCCAGTGTCGATGCCTGCTTCGGTGTCCCAGGCTGTTCCGGCATTGACGCCGCTGGTTCCAGTGCACGCCGGGGTTACGGTGACGATGCCAAGCAGCGGGATGGTGTACACGCCGCAGATGCTGGAGATAAAACTGACTGAACGACTGCAGTCGGAGCTCTTGCAGCCGCAACACGATGAGGTGGCAGTGGTGCCGCCTCCGACCTACATCACACCTCTGGGCGCCGTGTATTCTGCCATGCACCAGCCAACCGGAACCAGCTCAGTGACAGATGAGGCGCAGCAGTCGGAAGAGGGCCTGACCTTCGATGTGGTGAGCATGCAGGCGGCTCTGGACGCTCACCAGCAGCATGGTGGCCACTTCCAGGTGATCCAGGACCAGAGCGGTGTGCCTGTCGTCATACAGCCGCAGTGGCAGTGAGCCGTGAAGCTGCAGTCACATCCACATCCACATTCACATCCACATCCTCTGCATTTACAGCTGCATCCACATTCGCATCTGCAGCTGCAGCTGCAGCTGCGTCCACATCCTCATCTGCATCCACATCAAAATCGACAAATGCATCTGCATCCACAAACACATGCAAATTCGCACAAAGAAACTCTGTTTGGGTCAGTCGTGACGGTATCCTGCTTTACAGGAAGCAGATACAGACTAATGTGGGCAGTTCTGGTTATCCGACAAATGACTTTGTTTATATCGCTAAATATGTGTTCAGTGCATGTTTGCCTAACCAAACATGTGTTGTGAGAGTGTTTTCCTAACCAAACATGTGTTGGGAGAGTGTTTACCTAATCAAACATGTGTTGGGAGAGTGGTCGCCTAACCAAACTTGTGTTTGGAGTGTTCACCTACCCAAACATGTTTTGGGAGTGTGTTTACCTAACCGAACGTGTTAGAAGGGTATATATTGGAAAGTGTTTACCAAACCAAATGTGTGTTATGGGAGCGTAAGCTGAATCTGCGACTGGGCATGGTGGGTCGCAGCTTCAATCCTTCCCGATGGACCAGTGGAACTGGGAATACCTGTATTGTATGGCATGTCCTCTTTTGTTTTTGTTTTGATGGAAGGATAGACCTATATATCTCAATATTATTAGCTTGCTAGTCCAACACTAATCAACTATCGCATACTGCTAAGAAACATTGATGTGCAAAAGTAGTTTTTGTACAGGACTGAATTATATAGAATAATGTTACCTGCTCTACACACAATGCTTGAAAAGTGTTGTCAGAGTGTACAGAACTGAAGATACCCAGAGCTGGTCTCCAGGACAGGGCTGCAAGACGACCCGATAGAAAAAGTGTCGGATGGGTGTGTTATGGACATAACCATATGAATGTGCAATCTACGGTGCTAAATACATGGTTCAAATGCTTATCTATCATAGCTCAAGTGTTTGGAGTGTAGATTAATCGAATCGAGAGCTCCTAGTGGTCACCATCTTGTTGTTCAATCTCTCCCAATTCCTCAACTCTGCGCACTGGAACCAGTGACTCCACAGCTTGTTTAAGGTGATTCGCACTGAGGCAGCTTTTGCTATTATTCAGACGAGGTTGTCACTCACGCCTAAAGTGGGTAGGGGTGATTCTTTTATTTAATGAACCCAAAGGAGTTATTGCCAGATGTGGGGTTTGAAGATTGAAGTGGTTGATGTAGATTTAAAGTGGACAGGTATAGGCTGCTGAGACAGGAACCATACTCCGACAAATGCTCTCCAATCACAACCTTGTTTAGTTTTTAGGTTTATAGAACCAAATATGTGTGGGTAGAGTAGTGGACCCACTTCACCAGATGTGGGTCATTGTTGAGGTCATGGTGGGGGTGGGGGGGGGGGGGTCTGAGGCTGGGACTAGCTGGCAGCTGTTGTTTTGAAAAGGATGGGTGAGTGGAGAGAAGGGAGAGTAAAACTGGAGCATTTTCAATTTTCTTCCCCCCCCCTAGAGTAGTTCAATCAGGAAATATATTTGCTTTAATATAAAATATATGTTAGTACAATTACATTGCATAATTCAATCAGAAACACATATAGAAGGAAAACATTTATTTTTTGTTGAATGTAAAAAGGTTTTGGACTGCATGGTGTTTGAACCCACACCACCAAACAACTTTAGATTACAAGTTCAACACCCTAACCATTAGGCCACATATAATTGGATGTCAGTTCAGGCTATTTGTATATACGACTTCATATATACAAGATGGATGCACGTATGCACTCATGCATTTATTTATGTATGTATTTATTTATGTATGTACATTGCATCATTCAATCAGAAACACCTACAGAACCATAAACGTTTTTTTTTGTTGTTGAATGTAAAGAGCAGTGAACTACATGGGGTTTGAACCCAAAACACCAAACAACTTCAGATTATAAGTTCAACACCTTAACCACTAGGCCACAGAGACAACACATAGTTACTTCTCTCAGTTCAGGCTATTTGTATATACTATGTCATATATACAAGGTGTGTGATTGTGTGTGTGTATATATATATCCATGTATTTATCATATGTATGATGTATATACTAGTCATATATAAAATGTATGCATTACTAGTATATGCACTAGTAATAGTATATATGTCATATATATATATATACAACGTATATACAAGGTATGTATATATATATATATGTATGGACCAAAAAATATATATATATATATTGATCTGCCAATATGGGTCACTCTCCTGAAAACTGGTCAGCATGGGATGGGATTTTAAAACATCAATAAAAAAACTTCCTATTTATTTTTTTCCTTATACTTTTCATAGTCATGTTCAGATTTGATGAAAGAAATAAGGGAAATAAAATAAACTGTGCAACTTTGGTCCTTTTAGTTATGAAGTGTTTTTGTACCAAAAAAAAACATTTTACAGTAAGCCATTTGTAAATGACATATGGGACATGGTTGAATCCTTACTAACATATTGTATTGCATTGATATATCAAACAAAACAGTTCCAAAATCAAAAAGGAAGTATTTATTAACATGTATGCATGCTTAAATTTGAAAAGAATTGATGTCTTCAGAAATAATATTACAAATTTTGTCACATGTGTAACCAGTGGTGTCTGTATGCCACACAAATATTGTACACTAATTATTCACTGAATAAAGCATGGCTGGGAATTACTTTTTTTGATCAATATAAGCACTACATATTTCTGTATATTATGCCATGATTAATATGCTTCTAAGTATGATATTATTTAATTCTGATTCGATTTTTATTAAGCAGACTGTGTGGTGTCCTAAACTGGTGTTACATGTGTGACACACATGTTATACTGCCATAAGACATAGCTTAATCATGGACTAGATCTTTATTTTTTATCTCATCAATTTATATTTTACATAGATGTAAAGGGGAGATTTCCAGCTTTCATTTGCAACCAAAAAATCTGAAGAATTCAAATATTAGATTTTAACTCTCCATGTGACACTTCTGGCCAGTTTTTTAGGAGAGTGACCCATATATATATTGATCTGCCAATACTAATATATATATATTTAACCGTTCGGCTAATCTGCCCCCGCCTAAGGCGAGCCTAACGTGTTAATGTTATGTAATAATTTCCATGTGAAATTCCTGAGCCTGCCGCGGGCTGCTGCGGCTCCTCCTCCCGTCTGCAGTTAGTCCGTCGCCGTCGGTGTCCGCCCCGCGCTAAAGGCGGCCAGCCAGAGTTTCATCTACATACGCAATTCGCCGACGAGCGCGCCTATAGGCCTAAAGTTTCCCTACTTCTATAAGTTAGGTTATTTCAACTAGCTGGCTGTCCCCTTCGCATTTCGGTATATTAATTGTGTTACTGAATAATTCTAGAAGTACGCGTACGGCTAGGGATGCCGCCGCTGTCACTGATAATCAGTTCTAAGTTAATGTCGTTAATTTCCGCCTTGAAGTAACACTACGTTAAATTCTGTTATAGTCTGTCATTATATTCCCACAGATGGAGTAAGTAACTGCATAAGGCCTACTTAGGCTTAAGGCCCTTAATTACATATAAAGCAATCGAATATCAGGTTTTCTATAGCGGTTAATCCACAATAATACTGGAGGATAGTAAAGAATGCAAGGAACGTCTCAGTCCACCTTCACGAGAGCTCACGACTTTATTCTTACCATAACTAACAAGGATACCAGCGAAATATGCATACCTATTTAAGGCGCTACTAACTCCCTTTTCCTCCCGTGTGATTTGATTACCTTGGTTTTAGAATTTAGATAAGAAAAAGACCGAATATCGGCTTGAAAATGACAGAGCGCGAATAAACACGTCTGCCGGGTCAGGCCCCGAACGCCCGACCTTCTTTCGTTGCTTAGCTAGTCGCTAAGCAACGCTTTACCCCCGCGAACCGTCGCGTGCACATGCGGAAGCAATTTGCGCTCCCGTTGGACGAGTGCGCAAATTGCTCAAGGCGAGTAGACACGCCCACTTCACTTATATAGGCCCGGGGTAGTAGAACCATATCAGCTTCTACACTCACCTATGATGAACTGCACATTCTATGATTCAGCTGGGCCTGACCATTAATGGTTAAATGGGATCTGTCGCAATTGCGCAGGTTTCTGGGTTTAATGCTATGATGGCAGCAGCCATTCTGGTCATGCCTATGTGTTATCGTTTGGATGGGATCCATTGCAAATGCGCCGTTCCACAGCGTATGTGTTGAAGGACAACCTGGGGTCGTAGCACCATATCAGTTTCTACACTCACTTATGACTAACTGCATGTTCTGCGATCCTAAGTCGTCCGCCGGCGCATACACTGCGGAGTGGCTGCTGCCATCATAGCGTTAAGCCCAGAACCCGGCGCATTTGCGATGGATCCCGTCCAACCGATAACGCATGCTATAGATAAATAAAATTTGTGATGTCTGAATGTGAAACTACTTCTATCGGGTGCTACGTCTGATTTACACTGAGAAGGGCTCATTGAGTTGTTAACCAATGTTTACTTTTTGTGGTGGGGTGGGGAGTCGTTAAAGTTGCATGGTCCGATGGCCTTTGAATTTTTGTCTTATTTTTTAGATAAATATATCAAATTGATCGTTACAAGCTACTAATCATTACTCCGGAGTGATTTTGATTAAAGATGATTAGTTTTGAAGTAATATGAGCTGAAAGAACCAAAAATAATTTCGACAAGCTTGCCAAAAGTCCTGTGGCTATGACCCAGATGTCATCTCGCGGTGACCACGTGATGTGAGATGACCTGGAACCTTACAGGACTGTAGGTAGGTATTCCTGGTTGGATGGTAACATTCTGGGAATGGATTAGTGACATAGGCCCATGGCATTAGGGTTTAAAAAAAAAAAATGTGTGTCTGTTGTCTGCTTGTGTCTGTCTGTCTATGTATGTCTGTATGTATCTGTGTGTGTGTCTGTCTGTGTGTGTGTCTGTGTGTGTCCATCTGTGTGTTTCTGTGCTGTGTATGTGTGTATGTATGTATGTGGTGTATGTGTGTCTGTGTGTGTATGGATGTGTCTGTCTGTGTATGTATGTATGTATGTGTGTGTGTCTGTGTATGTATGTGTGCATGTATATGTGTGTCTGCCTCTGCCTGTGTGCGGCTGTCTATGTGTTTCTGTATGTGGGTGTGTCTCTCTCTCTGCAAAGTCAGGTCAGGTGTATGTGTCTGTGTATGTCGGGTGTGTGCATATCTGTGGTTTGTGTGTCTGTGTGTGCTGTCTATGCATGTCTGTCTGTGTGTGTCTATCTATGTGTGTCTGTCTGTGTGTGTATATCTATGTGTGGTAATGTCTGTGTGTATGTGTGTATGTATGTGTATCTATGTGTGTCTGTATGTATGTATGTGTGTATGTATGTGTGTATGTATGTATGTGTGTCTATGTGTGTGTGTGTATGTCTGTGTGTATGTCTGTGTGTGTCTGTCTGTGTGTCTGTCTGTGTGTGTGTGTGGCTCTCTCTCTGCAAAGTCAGGTTGGGTGTATGTGTGTCTGTGTATGTCAGGTGTGTGCATGTGTGTGTTTCTGTGTATGTGTGTGCTGTCTGTGTATGTCTGTCTGTGTGTGCCTATCTATGGGTGTCTGTATGTGTGTGTATGTATGTCTGTGTATGTATGTCTGTGTGTGTATGGCTGTGTGTGTATGTCTGTCTGTATGTCTGTCTGTATGTATATGTATGTGTGTCTGTGTGTGTATGTCTATGTGTGTATGTCTCTGCATGTCTGTCTGTGTGTATGTCTGCGTGTGTCTGTCTGGGGGTGTCTGTGTGTGTGTGTGTGTGTGGCTCTCTCTGCAAAGTCAGGTTAGGTGTATGTGTGTCTGTGTATGTCGGGTGTGTGCATGTCTGTATGTTTCTGTGTATGTGTGTGCTGTGTGTGCATGTCTGTCTGTGTGTGCCTATCTATGGGTGTATGTCTGTGTGTGTATGTCTGTGTGTATGTCTTGTGTGTGTATGTCTGTGTGTGTATGTCTGTGTGTATGTCTGTCTCTGTGTCTCTGTAAAATCAGGTCAGGAAACACACAGACACATACACACACATCCACCTCATATCCCCTTCCCCTCTATGACCCTGCACAGCAGGCCTACTTGGTTGGGGGGGCTAATGGGGTCACGAGATTGGCCTAATTGGTTAATGGCCTTCCTGCATAATGGGTGTTTCAAACTGAGTGTTCAAAGGGGTGAGGTTATAAACTCACTGGTTATTCTGTATATACTGTCCCAAATCATTAGCTAATAGACCAATATCTAAGTTGGATATATAGCATCAAATGTAAGTAGTTGTTTTAATTTTGACAAAATTATATTTCATCGGACCATGCAACTTTAAACAAAGTTTCTGGAAGTTTCACTCACTCGGTGGACCTAACAAGCGCATCTTCCGCTGGTTGGGTTTTCCTCGCTGCTTGCTTATTATATGTATGAAACAAATGAGCAATGGCTGTGCAAGCCTCATTTTCAATCTGAATAAATTTTGCATGAGTGATGCCTATCTGATTTGTTATCTGTAAAGAAATAATTTCCTACGGCTTAACTAGGCGTTGTAGTTTTAAAGAAGTGCAATGATGGGGTATGAATACAGCGGGTTGCATGTGCAGTGATAATTCATATCAGAACTGATCCAGAAGCAGGCCAGTGTGACGCTGAGTCATTTTTGTGTTATTCTCGGTGAGTTTACTGTTTCATGAGTTGTCATGGTCACATGTTCCATATGGTCACATGGTCCATGAGGTCACATGTTCTAGGAGTTTACATGTTCTAGGAGTTTACATGTTCCATGAGGTCACATGTTCCATGAGTTGGTCGCCATTAATATGGCCTATGCTGCTGACACGGCGTAAAACAACCACCAATCAATCAATCAATCAATCCATGAGTTGGCATGTTACATGAGTTTACATGTTCACTGAAATCACATCTTCCATTTTTTTTTTTGTGACAAGTTTTTTTATTCTGCCCATAACGTGAGGGTGCTTGTTTTCAACTCCATGAGTTTGCTAAAGATAGATGTCATGCTTTTCGACAGATTTTGAATTGTCCAACTTGTGTTTATTTTATACATACATGTAAATGTGTGTTACATTCCTCAAAGAGTTCTGTATTATTATTTAATATATAATATGTGATAATATAGTATATAATATATATATGATAATATAGTATATAATATGGTGCATATGTTATTTATATCTATTTTATAAGTGTCTAGCGTATATCTTATATATATATTATGTATATTATAATTATATCAAATGTACATTAAATGTATTATGACATGAAGTATATAATATAGATATACAATATCTAATACATAATGTTAGACAATTTTAGTTTTAACGGACGAATATTTTACATTTGCTAGAGTTTGACTGTTTTTAATTGATTCCTGATATGTAAGTTTAAATGTGCTAATTAAAGTTTGAAGTGAGTTCATCTTTCCAAAGCCTTGTCTTGTTTATTGCGTACACGCAAGGGGAAATTGCAAGCTTCTCTCCTTTCAGCTTCTTTTTTCTTTCTTTCTTTTATTTTTTTAATTTTTGTTTTGTTTGATGGGGTATTTATGCTGTCCATTACATGTAAGCCCGGATGATTGGGCTTGTTTTCAATGCTGAGCAGTTTTCGGCTTTTTTTCTTATAGTTGGTGTTTATGGTTTGTAAGTCTATGTTCGTTGTTAGTTTTTTTTCTCGACAATTGTTTTCCTTCTACTCTTATCCCTAGACTAGCCTACTCTATTTACATATTATAGGCTTGTACGCAATAGATGTTTGGTGTGTGGTTTTGTTGATATCTGGTTAGTTTTTTGGCCTGGGCACCTCCCAAGAGCTGTCCAGCTGGCGGGCTGTGACATATCACAATCCTCTGTTTGGTCGAGTTTTTAAATATTATTTATGTGATGTAAAACGAATTATGCGAGTATAAAGATAAGTAGGAGAATTATTATCGCTATTGTTATACTCCATAAGTCCCAACACTGTACCGGTGGCGCCACCTGTGGCCTCCTCGCCTCCACCGGATGTAGACCAGTGTCAGTCGCACCGGAGGATATATCGATAGATAGATAAATCATGGGGAATGTTTTTGCAAATGGGAAGCATTCACCTAGAGTGGAATTCGAACTCACACTTCTGCCATTCCGTGGCTACACTCTAACTATTAGTCTACCTAAGCTTGCTGATGCAATCAACCAACCCATGTCTATTTGTCAGGGATGCCAGTCTTCCATTAATTAATGGAATTCCAATAATTTCCAAATTTCTCCTTTTTTCATTTAAGAATTTTATATTAATGTTTTAGATAATTTGGGATGACTTCGATTTTTTGAATTTTCCAAATTCCATGCATATCCATTACCGATTTTTTTTTCCCCCCCAAATTCGATTTTTCTATACGTTTTAGATAATTTGGGATGTTTAACAAATATCTTCCTTTTTTTTTGGAGATAGACAATTTTCCATAATTCCACTAATTTCCAGTAGAGATTTCTACTGGAAAATCTTTAATGGAATGGGCAAAATATGAAGAATTTAGTGTGCTGTGATTGTCAATATTCGACAACAACTTTCTCATAAGGCTAAGTACTGACACCACCGATGGCATCTCCTGTTGCATTACGAGAACACTACCATCGATACTGAGCCTACCCAGTCAGCGGTGGCCGAAGTACGGTGGTGCCACCTAGCTTTTCGTGTTTTCCACTAATTTCATCAACCCCAGCTGGCATCCCTGATTTGTGTATGTGGCATTTCACCTGGGGAGGTCGGTGCATCTGACTACATTTGTTCCCCTGGAATCATAAGTCTCATACTTACCATTACAAATATCCAGGTGGTTCAACAATACAGTGCATAGCTTGCACAGTATCCTGGTCATGGAACCAGTGTCATGGAGGATGTTCTTGCAAATAGGAAACGGGTGGGATTCGAACCAATACTTCTGCCATTCCGGAGTTAGCATCCTAACCATTAGATTATTTAAAGTTGCATAGTCCAACGGTTTTGAGTTTGTTATTTTCTGGGCGAGTATCTGCGCTTTCACGGAAATTCGCCGTCGGTTTAAAGATAACATCACCGTAGGCATAGATTTCCCCCGGAGACCACTTTCATCCCTGGGGCACCAACTACACTTCCGGTGTGCAAACACACCGGGGCTGCGTTCAAGGTACTTGTCACTTCCGAGCCAGGCGGTCGGCATTATTAGGATAGGACAAGTACTGGCTGGCTCAGTGTCAGGATAATGTGACTGAGTGGGATATCAGGTCATGTTGTTGGTGGCCTGTCTCCCAGTGGGGCAGCACTATAAAGTCGCCATAAGTGCGCACTGTCACAAGTCGGTACCCATCCTGATATGACCTTAGATGTTGCTAGGACTTAAAACAACAAAACAAAACCAAATAAGATGTCACTGTATGGCCCCTCCCCCCAATAGCCTATGTTTATTGTTTGTACTGAGGGATCCTTAAAAAAACAAGCAATCAACAGTTACTTGTTAGGGTTCTGTGGGGTTATTAAGCATTTGTCACCACACAAAAGGAAATACAGAATCACTTGAATAGAACCTGTTACTGCAGAATGCTATGGTGTCCGAGTTATGGCATGTTTGCCAAAATTAATTTAGCATGTTTGTACTTCAAATATCTCAAAAGGTAGCGATTTAAAATAAAGGTTACCTGGCAAACGCTTCAAAACGCTGAGTCATCTCACAGTGAGTATTTTCAATGAATTTATTTATTAATTATGTTCAGGTGATTTTCCCATGAGATCTCTTTGAATAATTGGTGATGGGTAGGAGTTTCACGTCTTACGTAAGGTAGATTATAATGATCAACCTAATATATTTATCTCAGAAAATGGAAGAAATTTTAAACCATTGGACTATGCAACTACACACATTTGATATGCGTTATATTTTTACAGGAAGCGGAAATAGCAGTGGGTAAAATCCTGGCTGCAGAGCATGCGCATGCGCAGCCGGATGCGAAACCTGCACAGCCACAGGCTGCAGACACCGGAATTGCAGACGAGTACCTGTGCCCGGCGTGTGACGTCACGTTCCCGGGACGGGTCAGGTGGGAGAACCACATCCAGACGTACCACTGGTGGCGCAGCGGGACCCTGTACCAGTGCGCTCTGTGCCCCGACCTGAAGGTCAACCTGAAGGATGTCGCTGAGCATGCGCAGGTTCACCGCAACATCATGCACGCCTGCCAGCAGTGCCCCGCCATGTTCCCACCAGAACGAGGCTATGCGCTCCGGCACCAGCTGGTCGAGCACTGCACCAGCCGCACCAAGCCGAAGGAGAACCCCTTCTGCGAACAGTGTGGACAGGAGATGCTTTCAGCGAGTGATCTCGCCTTCCACCAGCTCATGCTGCACGATGTGCTTGTTCCTGTGAGGCGGCGCCACGGCCGGGACGCAGTGCTCTTCCACGCGTGTAACTACTGCATGCTTGCATTCAACTCTGACCGCCATTTGATCCGACACATCCTAGATGCGCATGTCCAGGACTCGGATCTGGCGAAGAGCGAAGACTGCCTGCTCATGGAGGATGAAGATGAGGAGGCTGTCATTGCTGGCGGAGCTGCGGCGGAGGAGGTGGTGGATGAGGCAAGCGGTGTCTGCAATGTGACAAGGGGCTCTGCAAAAAAGTGTCTTGTGAATGTTGATGTGCCAGGGCCTCCATACACATGTGCAAGCTGCCATCGCACTTGTAAGTCCGCTTCTACGTACTTGGTGCACAAGAACCATTTTTGTCTGGGAAATGCTGTGTCCAGGGCACCTGGGGATGGTTCACCTGGGAAGCCGTCGAAGAAGGAGTACCTGTGTAGTTTGTGTGGAACAGTGCTAACGACTAATTCCGGATTCCGCCAGCACATGGCGAACCACAATAATAAAAGCCGCTATGCCTGTGGCATCTGCAACAAGACCTTCGCCATTCTGTCCCAGGTCAACTTCCACCGCAAACAACATGGCCGCTCTTTCGTCTGTCAGCAGTGTGGCAAGCGCTTCAAAACACTGAGTCATCTCACAGTGAGTATTTTCAATGAATTTATTTATTAATTATGTTCAAGTGATTTTCCCACGAAATCTTTTTGAATAATTGCTGATTGATAGGAGTCTAACGACTTAGCAAAATCGGAGGTCCTTTCGTGCCAGCAGCACCATGACCCAATGTCCTTCTCAGTCCCATGATGATGACACTGAACTAGCCAACCAGTCCATTCCTTGTCCTATCCTAGTAGTACTGAGCAAGAGGCTAAGTAGCGCAAGAATCTATTTTGTAAATTCAATTTTGTCAGTTTGACTCGGGCAGGGATCAACCCCATGATCTTCCGCAGGAGAAGTGAACACTTTAACCACTAGGCTATTCTGTTGGGATCGAGTGATTGTTGATTGTATCTGAATGTTTTATGATGAAAATTGAAAAGGAAGCATATAATCTTTCCCTCTGAATCAAAAAATAATAATTTTAATTGATCATTTTATACATATTAATTATTCCAGGACCATCAAATTACACATTCAGCAGAGATGAACTTCTCGTGTGACATGTGCGAAGCCCGCTTCAAGTGGCGCCCAACACTTGTCCGACACAAATTCCGGGTGCATGGTCATGGCGAAAAGCCTCACCACTCTGGGATGCGCAAGATGGTCTGTATGCTGTGCGGAATGCACATCTCCAGTGGCACTCGCACCAAGCACTTCAAGCGGCGTCATAAGGATGTCACGTACGAGCTCAAGTACTTCAGCCTGTTGTCTGAAGAGATGAAAGAGACCAGTCCACCACCACCACCGCCACCATCACTGCCACTGGACATCGACGAGGGCACAGTCGAAGTGCTGCCCCCGGTTCCTCAGACTGAGCCGGTAGTGAAGCTAACCCTGCCTTCAATGGAGCCAGATCTGACGATCATAGGAGCTGCTGTCACAGAGTCCACATCCGTCCCAGACCTGACCACCTCAATGCTGTCACAGCACCAGCAGCAGTTCTTGGTGTCGACAGTGGACCAAATGACGCAGTCCTTGCCCAGCACCAGCGGCACCAACTACCTCGCCAAGTTCCCGCTAGAGGCGCTGCATGAGCATGTGGTCGCAGGGGAGCCCGTGAAGCTGGCAGCGGCGACCCCACAGGACCACGTGACCTTCGATGTGGTCAATATGCCTTCGCTGGAAGGGGAGAATCACTACCAAGTGGTGCAGGATGTATCTGGTATGCGGATCATCATCCGACCCACGTGGCAGACAGTGAAAGCGTCACCTACTGATACGCTCCCATCATAACTGATGGTGAACTCGCAATAAACTGGCAGTGCCACAGCTCAGCTAGTGTGCATATTGTGAATTCACAACATTCTGAAAGTGTCACAACTCACCTAGACCACAGATGTACTGACAGTGTTGCAATTCAGCTGGAGCATAAATATACTGACAGTGGCACAACTCAACTTGAACATACACATATTAACAATGTCACAACTCAACTAGAACAGACATATTTACAGTGTCACAACTCAACTAGAACACATACAATTTGACAGTGTCATAACTTAACTAGAACAGATATATTGACAGTGTTACAACTCAACTAGGACACAAAGATACCATACTGACAGTGTCACAATTCTGTCACAACTCAACTAGGACACATAGATACTGACAGTGTCGCAACTCAACTAGACCAGACATATTGACAGTGTCACACCTCAACTAGAACACTGCTGATGAAGTCACATGATACTAACAGTGTCACAACTCAACTAACATGCAGATACTGACTTCACGCCATTCTGACAGTGTCACAACTAAAACACAGATATACTGACAGTGCCACAACTCAACTAGAACAAATATATTGACAGTGACAGTGTTGCAACTTAACTAGAACACGACTGATGCAATCGCCCCATATTGACAATGCCACATCTCAACTAGTGCAGAGACAGTGAATTCCTTAAGCGTGACAGTGTCACCGTTCAACTAGAACACAGACAGTAAACTCACGACACAACTCTAACAACTAGAACACTGAGAGTGAATTTATAATGTAATCTTTATAACTCAGGTGGAACAGATTTTTGTTTTGTTTATGTCCGGTGTGGAGTTTATTGCCAAAACGAAAAGGAGACCACGGCTTGCATGAATAGCAACAACAATAATAATAAGAACAACAAAAACAAAATAACAGCAGTAATAATGGGATCGTGGGTTCGAATCCTGGTCGAGTCAAACCAATGACATAAAAATGTATACTTGTCGCTTCCTAGCCAGACGCTTGGCATTATTAGGATAGGGCAAGGTGCAGTGGAATGCGGAAGACCAGTCGTCTGCGACTGAAATTTCCCCTGCTTGAACAACTAATGTATTACGTAGCAACAACAACAACAAACAAAATAATTGTTACCCTATTACTATTGTAATTATGTTTTAATGTATCATGCAATTCAGCTGACATGAATATGGAAATATAAGTAATAATAATTGTTATCACTATTATCATTTCTTTCAAATTGATCATGCATTTAAGCCGTTATTTATTTTTTTAAATGAATGAATTATTGTTTGTTTATGGAATTAATTGTCAGTCCTTCAGCAATAATGTCAATTCTGAACCGATTTGTAGAGCTGGTACGATTTAGGCCCTGGTACCGAAAAGTGTGTAGACTGTTTTAGTGTTTGGGTTGTGTACATAATTATGCACTCATTTTAATCTGTGTGGGCATGAACTCGTGAAATAAAATGGATGAATATAAATGTTAACGTTTTGTGTCTCCTCCTCGTCGTCCTCTGCTCCCTCCTTCTCATTCTCTTCCTTCTTCTGCCTCTTTCTTCTGTATACACCTTAAAGAGTAGGTAGGCCTAATGGTTGGACTATATTATTTAGTATATAGCTTAATATATCCGTGCCCTCTGCATACTCTCGGCTATAGCCTCTAATAAAACAGAATAAATATCAACTAGACCAAAGCTCATATTCGCTTAACTAATTAAATAATTGTATATTTTTGTATTTTCTTTTTAAGTATAAATTACTCTTATTGATTTGACTTATTGGTGAGTGTTTTACAAACAAAGAAAGATGATATTTACTGCGAAAGTTCAATATATTGGAGGGCCACATGGGTTTTCCCAACAACAGCAAATCTAACCATCAAGACATGAGTAAATGTTGACAAAATAGCTCATACAATTGTAAAACATTTGTATGAACAATTTTTCAATGTAAAACTAAAAACCGTTTCTCTTCCGATGACATAGCACCATTGGACTGATTTGTCTATGTGCCAAGTTGTCATTTCAAAACGGTTACTAATTAATATATTCTTCTTTTTCTAGTCAAACCATAGACATTTTTTATAGTTGATAGTACATGTACCCAAGTTATACAGTACAAACCTGGTCCCTCGTTGCTCTCTTGGGGCGGGAACTGTCACCGGTGGCTATTTAAAGACAGCTGGGTGGCGCCATCTGACGGCTACAACAGTCACTACTCCTGCCGCCAGGCTCTTCCACGTTCAAGATGTTTGTTGTGTGAACTGTTCAATGTTATGAATCCAAGAAGATAGCCCTCACATGTAAGTAAGTCAGCCTACATATGGTCGATTGTAGTTGCGACTTCGTCTATTGGACTAAACTGCTGGGACATTGTCTGGGATACTAACAGAAACCATGCTTCTACCCGACGAATTCACCAAGCTCGTCTTGAAATAATAATAATAATGATTCGTTTGTTGACTGTTGACAGTGTTGTTGAATCACAATTCACATTGATGATTGAATGCACACTCCGGATTGCGGTGCATTTGATTAATTTAAGTCGTTATTTATGACTGGAACACTGTAACCGTCAATATATCTATAAATAATTTGTGATAGTAAAAGTCTGAGAGGAAAAAAAGGAAAACAATAATTATCTGCGTTTGCGATGAAATCTACCTTCAAAGTGAGCGATAATAGGAGAGTTTGGGACGGTGTATATTGGGTTTTTAGTTGAAATGTGAATGTTGGGGGTTTTCCGTCCTATCAAAATATGAGGTC
Organism: Branchipolynoe longqiensis; assembly: GCA_030323885.1. Lineage (NCBI taxonomy): Eukaryota > Metazoa > Annelida > Polychaeta > Phyllodocida > Polynoidae > Branchipolynoe > Branchipolynoe longqiensis. Next base: position 22,033,956 of record CM059202.1, read on the forward strand.
ATATCAGGGCATAACCTTTGTTGAGTCCTGTGTCACAGGTAGGCCTAATTCATGAATGCCAAAATAATTATTTATTATCCAACAGCGACACAGTAAAAGGTAGATAAAGGATTCATCCAGACTCCAGTACAGCCTACATAGTCATAGGGTTAGATAAAAGATTCACCCTGTACTTGTAGTACACGGGTGAACGACAATGTAGTGTAAATACGGGCGAAAATAGCTTTAGTATGGAACAGGAAGTAGAATGCCTGCCTCCAGTATCAAATGGGTACTTATATCGGCACAGAGTTTGTGAAATGGGAGAGAATGAAAAAACCACAAGATGGCGGCCATAGAACGCCGTCGATTTCACCTTTAAATTCTATTAAACTGTATGTTTTATTATATTTTTCAACTCAAAGGGAGCGGGGAAACAGGAAGACAGATATAAAAATTAAATGTTGGTTCTTAGATTGTAAATTTAGGCTCTCATTTTATTTCCCCGCTTTTTCGACAGCTTTTATATAGGGCTGGCATTCACCCGTGTACTGCGAGTACAGGGTGAATCCTTTATATAACGTAGGGTATGCACTGACGTCACGCTAAACGGAAGTGCGGCCATTGTGGAGATACAACCACAATTCACACTATTCAGGCATGACCTAATTCGGCATCAGAACGAGTCTGAGTATGCGTCGGTGTTGGAAATGGCCATAAGACACTGCTGTGTGCCGATATGTATGAACTACTACAGAAATTAAAAGAGTAAAAATGAAGATATTCACTTTTGATCAGATGGATTTCAGTATGCAATGTCAACAAAGTCGCCCACCTTGGCTGCCAATCTTTTCTTAAATTAAAAATTGCATAAATTTGTTAATATATATATATTTAAAAAATATATTTTGACCCTTTTAAAGCTTTTATTAATTTGTAATTACTAAGACTAGTTGTTTAACTGTGTTGCACAGATAACTATGCTGACAGTGCTGCAATATATGATACCACCATAACTATGCAGACTTGAAGTTGACAGTCACATTGTAGTTAAAGAATGGGAAAATCACCATGCAAGGGTCACCCAACCTTTGTGAAAATTGGCCAATAGATAGAAAACAGGTAGGCCCTATGCAAAGATCAATATGGTAGTTTCAAAATGAATACCCTCAAATTTGAGTGATTTCGAGAGGTATTGGTCGACGAAAAAGTATTCACATTACTTTTCATACAGAGGCGCCTTGCAGATGCGTAAGTGTCCTCGGTCTGGTTTCAACATGGCCGCGGCATGAATAGTGTGAATAACAACCCCAACAAACTCAATGCATTGTCAATGGCAGTGAGCAATCTTCATACAGAAAAAGTGAAATAGCTCTAAAACCACACCACCTAGAAAAAATCGCTTGGTACACATATAGAAAACATGTTTACCAAAAGGATTATATTAAATTGATACGGTTAGGGTTCTGGATTTCTATTAATTTTGATTAAACCTAATGTTTTGCACTGCGCATACCAGCAAACTCAAGGCATTGTCATTGGTCGTGAGCAATCTTCATACAGAAAAAGTGAAATATCTCTACAACCACACCACCTAGAAACAAATTGCTTGGTACACATATAGAAAACATGTTTACCAAGCAGATTATATTAAATTGATAAGGTTTAGGGTTCTAGATTTCTCTTAATTTTGAATAAAACTAATGTTTTGCACTGCGCGTACTGGCAAACTCGAGGCATTGTCAATGGTCGTGAGCAATCTTCATACAGAAAAAGTTAAATATCTCTACAACTACACCACCTAGAAACAAATCGCTTGGTAAACATATAGAAAACATGTTTACCAAAAATATTATATTAAATTGATAAGGTTAGGGTTCTGCATTTCTATTAATTTTGAATGAAATAGACGTTTTGCACTGTGCGTACCGGCAAACTCTATGGGTTGTTTACTGGTGGATATCGGCACAATGGCCGCGCATCCGGTTATTGACATCACATGAATACCCTATACAGGTGTGAAAACCAACCCATTAAAAAAACTGGCCGAAATTTTTTGACATGCTGGGAAAATGAACTGAGCTGTTAAATTCTTAATTAATGCCTAGTACACACCTGGTTTAGTTTTAGTCGGTTCCATTATATTTTACTCACACTGTGTGTACGCACAGTGCTAAAGAGTGATTCTGATTCTGCTGTGGCAGAGTTGTTGTTACTGTATTCTATACTTGTTACGGTATACTTGTTACGGTATTCTACCGTTGTATGAAAATCAATAAAAGAAACCATATAAAGCAATCTTACCTTGAAATAATCGTTCTTCAGCGACTGGTAGATGGCGTCGCAGGTCTCGGGGACAATTTGGCCGATGGTGGTTGCCCCCACACGAAACAGGTAGCTGAGACTCCGGAAGGATTCACGTACAAACAAAATTAAATTTGTTGGTTAGATATATCGGTTTATTTAGATTTCTAGTTGTATTGATTTAAAACTGGTAGCTCAGACTCCGGAAGGAGTCACCTAAAAACAATGACAAGGACTAACAAAATTTGTTTGCTAAACTAAATTATTTGGTTACATATTTCGGTTTATCTCAATTTAAATATATTTAAATGTGAACTCAGAGCAAGGATATCGTGAATCTGACAAGGAGAAAAATATGTTTAAAATAAAGTTAAGTCCTTACCAGTTGCCATGAATCGCAGGGTGATGGCCAACCTCTCCACAGCCGATATCGACGCTCGATATCGGGTGTTTTGGCGTGTGATACGATCCTCTACCAGGCGCAACAACTCGTCGAACTGATCCGACGGCATGCGGCTGAAGTTGGTGAAGGCCTGCGGCTCGTCCCTGCGTAGACCAGCCATCAGGGCATTGAATGCTCCTAGTTCCGATCTTTGAGCGATGTGTGGCCGAACCCACACATTTCGAGCAATCTTCCGACGTCGTCGGCGGCGGCGTATGGCAAGCAGAGCAAGCCCAATAGCCACGGCTCTCTTTTGAGCAGTTGAACGCGGCGCCATTTTGCTGCTCACTTTAAACGGCTCAACGTGGTTCGCGGCCCCGACGCCAGTCGCAGCGATAAAAAACAACTTGGCGCCATCTAGCGTTGCCGGCCAACGGCCGATCAACAACTGCTAGGAGGCGCTGATGCGAGTGTAGTTCGCGCTAAATACACCAGGTTCGTGGAACGCAGTGCGCACACCCGGTCAGTATATGTGAGCATCCCCTGTCGCCAGTTTTAAGTCGCAAACGAGATGGACCGGGTCGTGATGCGTTGCGTCGGCCAGCCAGTTTTAGTGCGCGAATCGTATACGGTAGGTGTGTACCGGGCATTAAGAAACAAACTATGTTCTTCACATAAATCTTCATATTTACCGGCTACTTCTGATTGGAAAAATATAATAAAACATGTAGTTTAAGGAACTTTAAAAATAAAACCAATGGCATTTTATCTGCATTCTCGCTCATTTCACTTAAACTATGACCTTTGCATAACAAGCACTATCAAAAAGCAAACCATAAAATATGGCTACTGGCAAAACTAAGGTGCTACATGACTGAAAGCATGGCAATCAAAATATATAAAGGAATGATCCTTCCCTACTTCGACTACGGTAATGTAGTATACATGGGGGGAAGTACCAAACTACTCAACAAACTACAAGTGATGCAAAATAAAGCCCTTAAAATATGCCTCCAAGTACACAAAAGATATCCCATGATAGAACTACACTAAAAATGCAAAGCAACACTATTAACAAGCAGACGAGAAACTCACCTGAAAATACTAGCACACCACTACACCACAAAACCGGATCACACAGTAGCCCCCCCCCCCCTCCCCCGCAGGGACACTAGACACATGGTGGCCCCAATACTCCTAACGGAAAGAAGCAACATGAGAATACATGAGAGAAGTGTACTAACCATGGCAGCACATGCCTGGAATAAACAAAATGTAAAATTACGGGCAATCCGTAACCCTGACCACTACAAAAAAAATCCTAAAGAAAACAATTACTTACTGACACAACAAAACCGCACCTGCCCCTGAGCACCGCCAATTCTTGCTGTGTACTGGCACAGAAAGCAAAAGACAGGCCAGGAAAAGTGGTATCCACTAAACAGAAAAAATTGGAAAATTAGCCCTCCTAAATATTAAGGAAATCAGGAAAGCTATCACCACATGGCGCAGTCCACCTGGGTATGTGTAATGGCACAAACCAACACAGAAATGGACAGGCCAATGTCATGCAACTGATCCACCCTGAAATACAAAATGGCTAGGCAAACAACACAGCCATCCCACCTGGCCGCAGTCCTAAAGGGTCCGAGTGTGTTCTAGCACACAAGTGCACTATCTAAGGACAGGGTTTAGGTGAAAGGATGCTGTAACAAATAACAAAAAATCTGAATGGAACGGGATCCTCGCCTGCAAGCCTGCATGTCACCCAAGTAGATGTACATAGTAGGCTAAGATATCATACTCGGACTAGACAAAAAAAACTGGAAAATGACAAAAAAACTAACATAGGCTATTACTAACAACCAAAATTGCAGAAGGCTTACCCGAGCAGACACGGGTAAACACTCCGAGGCAAAGGAACAGATCAAGACAGCACCACAGCTGTCCAGCGTTGAAAACAAACACCCTGACAGGAGCTTATACGTTATGGGCAGAGTAAATACCTCGTCAATAACAAAACAAAATTAAAAATGTCATCAACTCTGTGCCGATATATGTAGCCATTTGATCCTGGAACCGCAGTTTCTAGTTCCTGTTCCATACTAAAGCTATTTTCGCCCATATTTAGACTATGTTAGGGTTCACCCCTGTACTGTAAATATGGGGTTGAATCTCTTAGGAGCATCATCCGATCGTTATTTATGTCGGCAGTAAAGTAGACTAAGCTTTTACTACAATTGTGAGGTTGGATTAATGGCGCTTAAGTGTCAGGGTTTGATGCGCTTGCCTAAATTATGTGTGGCACCCTCAATGGGTCCATAAAGATACATGCTTAAGACCTGTTAAAGTAATAGTCCGATGGTTTTGAGTTTCTGAGAATATAAATCCAATTGATTGTTATAATCTACCTTACTCTAGTTTGAAGTGACTTTTATTTTAAATGGCTAACCTTTGAGATATTTGAAGTGTAAACATGCCAAATTAGTTTTGGCAAGCATGCGTACCAAAACTCCGAGACCGTAGCAGGGTCCCTATGGGACCTGGAAAGTCATAAACTTCATTTGCCCTATTTCAAGGCCTTGAAAAGCCTGAACCTATTTTAGGTAATTTAAATTTGAAAAGCCTTGAATTCCATTAAATTGTCCCCACTGATCTAAATTAGTCTGAAATCAGCATTTGGCATGTTATTTTTTCATGAAATCTAAATAAAATTAGTCTTGAATTCCTATCAAAAACAGCCTTGAAACAGCATTGAATTCCTCATCTTCAAATGTGTACTGACCCTCCCATAGGCTTATGCAATAATGGGTTTTATTAAATGGACTCAGTATTCCCTTCTACATAGCAACAAATGCTTAATAAGTGGATCAGTTAAATATGTAAAATCAAATCTAGATAATTGCTTTCGTTTTGAAAATTTGGTACTTCATCGGACTACGCAGCTTTAAATTGGAAATGTAAATTGCACATTGCAGGTCGCCATGGCAAAGGTCATCGTCCATTCGTGGGCCATAAAAAAGTGTCTTCAAAGATATCGGCAAAGAAGTTCCTAATGTCAACGTTATCGGTCAAGTGTGCTTCCGTAATAGAACAAACGCGCATTTCCATGACGAGGTGCTTGCTGACGTCATGATCTCGTGGATCATGCCAGAGAAGCGGCGGTTTTTCTACATCCTCATTGGTATCCTGCTGTTGGAGGTCATCCTCATTTCGTTAATCATTCGATCTGAACACAGCCGTTTCTTGGCCGTGGAAGAATCCATGATCGGGGATGGATCCATGGCAATGGAGGAGTTGGGCACGTTGGATCTCAGTGACCCTCTCAGTGACCATCAAGATATGGCACTGGACATTTCATGATTCAAAATGGCTGCCCTTTTCAGTGGCGACTCCCAATTCTGTCATAATATGCTCGAGGCTGTCTTAAGAATATTTGCGGTCACCTTTATTTTGCATGCAAGGCGGCTCCGATTTCACATTAACGCCACTGCCATTTAATAATATGAACCATAATTAGTATTTTTTAAATTGAATTTAGGAGCCCCTAAAATCATCCCCCCCCCCGGCAAATTGCCCAGTGTGCCCATGGGATAAGACAACACAGAACGTGGTGGTGTTACTAAAACCCCAAAGCCAGGATGACTCCTACATCTGAATAAGCTTCAAGACCAGATATAACCCAGTAACAATTGTAATGAACAGCCATCAACCATGATGATGTCATCGTCGCGTGCATCATGTCTGGGAAGCGTTGGTTTTCCTGCATTCTCATTGGCTTTGTGCCATTTGACGCTAACCACATACACTCATCTGATCTGAATCCAGGCGTTTCTCCACTGTGGAACCATCTGATTATGGACACGACAACCATATTTACCATCACCAAGGCAATGCGATTCAAAATGGCTGCCTTTCTGGGTGGTGGCTCCCAATTCTGTCATTGCGGTAGTGATATCATTAAGTTCCTGAGACCAGGAACACTCAGAAGCCTAGAGGCGGCGTTAAATAAAACACGTTTTCCTCTTTTTTTCGATTTTTTGTTGTTGCCAGGATATTAAATTGCAACAACCACCCAACTATTTGAAATCACTCTGACCACTCACTTCAACTATATGTCTGCGTGTATGTCAAATTACGCCTTACTATTACATTGTGTCACTCTGCAAATTCAATCTTTCGAAACATAAAGTATGTGGGTAATTGCATATTAAGACATGAAAATATGTATTCTGTTTAACTCATTTCCAGCGCCACCTATCAGCTCACCACTGCATTAACCCATTCGCAGTGCCACCTGTCACTCCTCCACTGCATTAACACATTCACAGCGCCACCTATCACTCCACTACATTAACCCATTCACAGCGCCACCTATCACTCCACCACTGCATTAACATATTCACAGCGCCACCTGTCAGTTCAACACTACATTAACCCATTCACAGTGCCACCTATCACTCTACCACTGCATTAACACATTCACAGCGCCACCTATCACTCCACTGCATTGACACATTCACAGCGCCACCTATCACCCCACCACTGCATTAACACATTTACAATGCTACCTGTCAGTTCAACACTACATTAACCGATTCACAGCACCACCTATCACTCCACCACTGCATTAACGCATTCACAGCGCCACCTATCACTCCACTGCATTAACACATTCACAGCGCCATCTATCACTCCACCACTGCATTAACATATTCACAGCGCCACCTATCAGTTCAACACATTAACCCATTCACAGTGCCACCTATCACTACACTGCATCAGCATCCCCATTTATTTTCCCATTCTCTTAGAATTCTTTACCTTTTTAGTGTTTACACTTTTATTCCATTGAATTACAAATTGTCAGTGCCAAGGCTCTAGTCTTCCACCATTGTGGCTTGTGCAAGCGAACATATTTTACAATGTGGAAGTCAATTTCTTTGCGTTCAGCCCCACTAAAATCCATTCCAAATGTTTGAATCATGTCACTGAAATGCTAGAAGCAAGGTCTAAATCTGTTTTACCGGTGAATACTTTTATTGCCTTGTTAAAGAAGTTGCGACTCGTATTTTGTTAGGTTTGATGAGGAAGTCTTTTGAAAATAGCTATTGGGATTCGCGACGATGGGATGTAGTGTTAATAACGCTCAGCCGCAGACTAGGTTCCAATAGGTTAACTGCAGCACTCGCTATAAGGTGGTCGCCGAGCTCTACTAACGTTCGAGTGAAACCAACGGGAGCGATGATGTACTATGGATATCTGTAAGCCTTCTAGAAGTGCATACGGATCGGATGCACTTATTAAGCATCTGTTGCCAAACAGAAGGGAATACTGTCACTTTAACATAACCTTTTACTGTAGAAGCCTATCGTGCTTGCCAGAACTAATTTGACATGTTTACACTTAAAAAATCTCAAACGTTATCCATTTAAGAGAAAGGTCTGCCGATAGATGTCACTAGCTTAACTGGTGGGGGGGGGGGGGGCTATTACATAGGTTATAAGGCGTTGATCAAGGGCTTCAAATTCATTATTATTTCAAAGCGGTTTTCTGGTACATTCATTGGTGCCCTCGTGATGCTTTTCTGTTGCAGTGAACTGCTTATTCTATAACGGTCTTCTATAATTAGTGACCCTTGAGTCTTACACTCTTAGCATCTTGTAGTTTTATCTCCTGATGTTCCCGGCCTACGTCACTCTGCAACAGCAGAGTTACATAGCACCGCATACATGGGATCCTGGGCCGCGTCCAGGGTAAGCCTCCGAGATGACTCGGGGAAATCCCTGACATCACGCTAGTCTGAATGTCAAAAGCAGTTGGTCGCCTCGAAAATGGCCGGCCCCATAGGCGGCAGCCGTTTGCAATGGAAAAGAAGCGCTGATTGGCTGAAACCACTGGATGCGGCGGCCATTTTCAAGGCACTGTTTGTCTCCTGTCTGAAATAGGAGACACACCCTGAACGGAAATAGGCCAAAAGGCGTCTCCGAGATGTCGCGGAGGCATACCCTGAAGACGGCCCTGGCTTAACTCTGTACTAGTGTTCACCACACACACTAGAGGGCGCCAGCCTTAGAACCAGCTGCTTATGTAGTTTGCCCACGTGTATTCATATGTGTCTTGCTTATAAAACTTCTGTACCATCTGTGTGCGCCGTCAAACGACCGTCATTGTCACGGTTCGCCCTACAGAACTCACAGAGAATAGGTTGTTTCAGGGCATGCAAACTACATGTCATATTCGATCATGGTAATTGTGAAGAATTAAAGATGTGTTGGGTCATGTTATTGTCCCTTTAAAGAAGAATTGGATGGATATTCACGCCAATGTTATGGCCCTGCATCTAAGTGAGATAGATACAATCAGTGAAATAGATACAATCAGTGAAATCCCATAAAATGCTGCTGTGTAGATGGCTTACTGGCCTACTTCCACAAATTGAGGTCATTCCAATTAACTCCACAAATTGAGGTCATTCCAATTATGTTTCAAACCGCGGCTATCAATATAACTAGTGAGTTAATATTAACCTCCCCAGGTGAAATGCCATGTATGCACATGTAGGCGTGGTTAGGGTGATTGCATCAGGGAACCTAGATAGCATAATGGCTAGGATACTAGCCTCAGAAGTGTGGGTGTGCGTCGCGCTGCAGGCGTAATGTTCCCTTTGTTTACAACACCTCACATGACACTGGTCCCGTGACCAGGATGCTGCACATTCTGCTGCCTGCTGTATTGTGTTGAACCTGTCCTGGGTATGCAGTGGAAGCATGCTACCTGGATATTTGTAATTGTAAGAATGAAGCTCACCATTCCGGGTCGACAAGTGTGATGAGGTGCACTGACCTCAGGTGAAATGCCCAATAGTAATACATGGGTGAATGTAGGTAGGTTGATTAGATCAGGGAGCCTAATGGTTAAGACGCCTGCCCAGAAGTATCTCATTTGTTTGTAACACGCTGACAACATAACAATTCCAGAGAAAGAATTTATCGGATGAATAATGTTTGAATAAAGTTGCATGGTCCGATGAAAACATAAAATTGTCAAAATTAAAGCAATTACCTAGATTTGATTCTACATATCTAATTTAGATATTGCTGCACTTCTTAAGCATTTGTCACTACACAAAAGGGAAAACTGATGCAATTTAATAGAACCTATTATTACAGAAGCCTATGGAGTTTTTGGCGTGCTTGCCAAAATTAATTTTGTGTGGTTGCACTTCAAATATCTCAACGGTTAACCATTTAAAATAAAAGTTAATTCAAGCTAAAGTAAGGTCCGTTATAACAATCAACCTAATATATTTATCTCAGAAACTCAAATCCATTGGGACTATGCGACTTTAAAATTATTGTCAACGGCAACAAACATTTGAGTTACAATGTCACCTGGGGAACGTGGTGGCCTGATGAGTATGCCATTATAGATAGCCTGTTCTATATCTAGGTTCGATCCAAAGATGAATCAAACCAATGAGTTACAAAAAGCGACAGTATCTGGCGATTGGTATTGTTGATGAGGTTCGTTCTCCCTGCTTGAGCCTCGGAACGAAAAGAAAGACACAAACACCAGAGTGTCGGTACAGACTCCTATTCCACTGAGATATTGGGCGCTTAGTCATGAACCGACCCCGACCCATGTGTCACAGGCTCTAAAATATTGCGCCCTAGCGAGGGGTGTTGGTCACCTGGGCCGTGTTCAGGGTCCGTCTCTGAGACGTCTCCGCGATGCTTTTTGGCTTATTTCCGTTCAGGGGGCGTCTCCAAGACGTCTCCTTTTTTAGATACGAGACAAAAAGCGCCTTGAAAATGGCTGCCGTATTCAGTGGTTTCAGCCAATCAGAGCGCTTCTTTTTCATTGCATGGCTGCACCCTATGCGAGCGGCCATTTTCGAGATGACCAACTGCTTTTACCGTTCAGACTAGCGTGACATCAGGGATTTTCCCGAGACGTCTTGGAGGCGTACCCTGAACGCGTTCCTGACCATGGCTTGTGGACCTGTAGTTCACTATATAAATAGGTGGTCGGTTACCGCTCACGTTCCTCTGGCATGACCGGAGTAGTGGGGTCAGGGGCTGCGGTGAAGCCTATTTGGTAGTATTACAGTATTCTTAGGATAATGTGACTGAGTAGAAATGAGTGATTGGGGTTTTCTGCAATAGCAACATGTGAGGTAATATCAAGAGTGCCGATGGCGACTATATAGTGTTGCCCCCTAGAATACCATGCTGATGGCACCATAATCCCATATACTAAACCTGAGCAAACCTTTCTTGCCCTTACCAATAAGAAAATTATATTTAGTGAGCTCATCACTGTTATCTAGTAAACAATGTATGTGATGTCTTGTTACGTGATAATTACTTGAATTTGGTCATTTAGTTTAATTAATTAATGTAATGGCGGTAATGTAGTGATAGGATAATTAGAAAGGAACAATCTGTCTATAAGTAAGAAGCTCAAAACATGTCTGGGTTCAAATGTTTGCGTTGCTAGGACGAGTTGAGGTTGAGTTTTATCATTAGTTTTAGCACAACAGCATAGTATCAGGATAATCTGACTGGGATATCGGGCCATGGTGCCGGGGGCCTCGTCTCCCAGTAGGGCACTATGGGTGCACACTGTCACAAGTCAACACCCGTCCTGATATGACCTGCAATGTTACTAGGACGTAAAATAATCGTCAAACCTATCCCATGTCCCTGCCTACCAAACCTCTCACTGTACAAATATATATCCTGTATACACAGTTCTTATGGTACTGCATTATCCAGTCAACTCAGATTGTCACCTAATATGCGCCTGGCTTTATTTACATTTTTATTTTTAAAGTCTACTCTAGTCAAGTGGCACTGATTGCAATGCGGTTTATAGGGATATTTGAGACTAAAGGTTTATTGTGTATGTTCTTGTTTTTGAAACCTGGTAATCATGCTTGTTCAGTTAGGATAAACCACACGTATAATCTTGACCACATTAAAAGAAGATATTTAAAGGAAGAAAAAGGTTTGTTGTTTTGTGTTTATGGAATGAGAGCAGAGCTGTAGCTTCCGTTTTTTCCACTGGAATATTTCCAATGTTGATATTCTACAGAGTGCGTAAGGGTCCTTTACAACTTTAAAAGTCCTTGAATTTGATAACTCGGGATCCCAGGCCTGGAAAGTCACGGACCTTGAAAATAGAAAATGATTACTATATGTATTTGTTAAGCCTATATTCACCGACATGCGCAAACTGTGTTCTCTGTGGCGGAGTGGTTAGAGTGAGTGTCTGACTTTTTTTCTAGGTCAGACTCCTAATCTGAGGGTCGGCGGTTCGATTCCCCGTGCCCCCAGCTCTGCCAATTTGGATTTCCACCGCTGTGTATAACTTACAGCGTCATCAAAGGCCGGTTGCTCTCATACCATGTCTATGTGGTGTGGGAGGTTAAAAATCCCTTGGGTCGTTGACCAGCAGTGGAATGAGGAAGACCAGTCCGCTATGACTGAAATTTCCCCTGCTTAAACTAATGGACACAAAAAACTGTAATCAGTGATTTCTTTTGTATTTAACGTGAATTTTCTGGGTTTGTCATCTTGCTTCTTGATTTTTATATTAATAATATATATGTTCGTTATGTGTTATGCTTATTTACACCTCACATCTTACACAGTGAATTGACTGAATATCGCTGTGTTTTGGGGTACTTTAATTTCATAAACGTCTTTAAAATGTCCTGGAATTTTGCACTGAAAGATCCCGGCAATTGATATGTCAAAACGTGTATGAACCCTGTATGATCCTGGTACTGGGGGGGCATTATTCTGTCAGTTTTGTTAATTACATTTATATGTGTACACAACAGTCTGAAATGGTTAGATGTGTATCAAATGACAGCAATAAATGTTCCATTTTCGAGTGCTTAAATTTGTGTCAAATGACTGCAAAATTTAACTCGTAAAACAACTGACATTACAGGATGCGAAACCGTCCAGTTCTTAGATTTATCAAATTAGTTTGTGCTCTATGTTGGCACAAGGGCGTGAAATATACAGATTTGAGCAGAATGTGTCTGAGAGTGGACACTGGCACCCAATGCACTCAGGTGGTGATTCTCACTTAAGTAAAGATACCTCAGTCAGCCAATGCGGTATCGAGTAAAGACTACTTGGTTTCACCGACACACCCAGCGTGAAACTATAGCTGGTCTTCAATGCATGAGAACCGGGCGTGGTGGCCAAATCGGTAGAGCGCGGGCCTAGCGTGTGGGAAATCAGGAGTTTGGTTCTTGGTCGAGTCAAACCAATGACTTACAAAATGTATACTTGTCGCTTCCTAGCCTGGCACTCGGCATTAATAGAATAGGACATGGACTGGTTAGCTCAGTATCAGGATAATGTGACTGAGTGGGATATCGGGTCATGGTGCCAGTGGCCTAATTTCCCAGTGGGGCAGCACTATAAAGTCGCCATGAGTGTGCACTGTCACAAGTCGGTACACGTCCTGATATGACCTTAGATGTTGCCATGCGGTATATCGTTTTGGCGAAATTAATAATAAATATATCATTTAATTTGCACACACAGATGGTTAAAATAGTTATAGTTAAGAAATGTGTAGATGTGCAGAATGTATAGATGGGTGGCAGCCAGGAGTCGATCCCAGGTGGCGCCACCGCAGCCCTTTGCTGGACATGAACTACACATGTTCACGAACTCTCTGAACTGACAAACTGAGGGGTTCCTTGGTTTCATTTACTGTTATAATCATACAAGTGTCAACTTCCTTATATACAATTAATTCCCTTATTATAAACATCATCATATCAATATTATTATACATAAGGGATAACAGAGACTCATCCTCCATAATTATAGTGCAAACTCACTGCCCATGACGGACAAGAAATGTTCCAAAAACTCCCCCATATGCAGATCGAAACAGTTTTAAAAAGCTTAAAAATGGTTAAATATTACTATTTTCCACTTTACATTTGATAAATAAAAATTAATTAATTAACTAGTCTCCAGTCTGGTCCTTCGTTAGTAGTGAATTGCGACAAATCAAGACTGGATTGTCTAAGACCGAAATGCATGGTGGCCTATTACTATTTCACAGTCTCTGTATGTAAAACAAATAGTATATTTATTATAAAATGTTGGATGCACATCAAAATTCTGGATATAGGCTTCAGCAGGGGCAAATTTTTATTAAATTGACTTCATGACTTCCTTGTTCCTTCTGTGCAACAACCAGACATGGTGAGCGAATCAGTAGAGTGCAGGCTTCCCGCATTGAAGGTCGCAAATTCAAATCCCAGTTGAGTCAAACCAATGACGTACACAAATTTATACTTGTCGCTACCTAGCCCAGTGCTTGACATTAATAGGATAGGGCATGGACTGGTTACCTCAGTATCAGGATAATATGGGATATCAAATCATGGTGCTGCCAGCCTGGTCTTCCAGTGTAGCAGCACAATGAACCGCGAGTGGAGTCGACAAAAACACGTGCCGTGTGCAAAACGACCCGACGCCAGTAACCCACCTCTTGGCTGGGGTTTGCTAGGAACGATGACGTCACCTCTGCTGGTACCTGCAGCTACCACTACAAGTCCTATTCGTTGTTTTATTGCTTTTTTTAAAAAATAACCCAGATTGTCAGCTTATACGATCCTAAAATACTTTAAATCCTATTTTGCTGTACTTATATTGGTTATTAAAACAAATACTTAGGTTTTAGATTAAGCCACCATTTTTTCCACCCCGAGCACGGAGAAGCGTATTTGTTTATTCAACCCTAGTCTGTAGGATGTGCGCATGCGCCAAAAAGTGGCTCGGGTGACCCGAGTTGATTAATCGATTACGCCCCAGATGTTGCCAGGACATAATACCCAAACAAATTTCTGTGAAGCAATACATGTCTAATAAGTGCGCCAGTACCTATGGTGGATACATAGGATCACATCTGGGTAACTGGTTTGTTTTAGAAAATTTGATACTTTCATCGGATTTCCGACTATTTTCGCCGTGAATATGGCCTATGCTGCCGACACGGCGTAAAGCAACCACCAATCAATCAATCAATCCGACTATTTAGTTTTAAGCTAAGATTCCATATATACGGTATGCAAATGCGACAAAAAATGGTAAAGCATGTAAATACAGTGGTGCTTCCATATGTCCGGATGCGAATACGAACATGAACGCGGCAAGTGGATTGCTCCATGTACCGTCCATATGTCCGGATGCGAATACGAACATGAACGCGGCAAGTGGATTGCTCCATGTACCGTCCATATGTCCGGATGCGAATACGAACATGAACGCGGCAAGTGGATTGCTCCATGTACCGTCCATATGTCCGGATGCGAATACGAACATGAACGCGGCAAGTGGATTGCTCCATGTACCGTCCATATGTCCGGATGCGAACATGAACGCAGCAAGTGGATTGCTCCATGTACCGATCGGTGCGAATGTGAATAATGTTGCTGCTGCATTTGCCATAGAGCAAACAGAACTTTCCATCACAAATTTGGAGCAAAAATTCGTGAAAATAGCATGGGTATCTAGGCCGCATGCCACATTTGAATGCTGCGTATATGGAATCTTAGCTTTACTCCGGAAAGCTCACCATCTAACCAGAACATTCACCAAACGATTTCCACCATTCAGTTTGGTCCTCTTATCCGAATATCGCAAACACCAATTACTCTTTTTTAAATTTATTAAACATATCATAAATATACAACTAAAAATCTCCCCATAATCTAAACAAAAATCGCATAAATCGACCCTGACACAAATTTATAAAACCATCTGATCTACTCCAGTAGGCTTTGATCATTATTATTTGCATTTACATGTACAAAATCTATTATCCGACAATCTCGCTAATCCAACATAAATATTGGGAACAAAGTAGCCCAGATTAATGAAGGTTGACTGTATGTTGTTTCACTTCCAACACTTAGAGAACGCAGCTCAATCTGCATTCCCCATTCCCAAGGCAAACACCATTTGCTCAGTGATCCGAGAATTCTTTTGACAACTCGCTTATTATAAATACTACAGTAGTTTTTTTAAAGTAATAAATAATTGACCACAACTTTAGATTAGGCTTCGCTTTCTTCACATTCTTTGATAAATCCTCCCCGCCCCATCATGTTGCTATGGAACACTTCTAAGTGGAAAATAGACAGCACCACCGCCATTTGTAAAGTTCACCTCTGATGAGTGTTCATTTGTATTAATCCTACAGTCTTTGCTATTTACAGTTCTTATACATACTTACATAATGTTTACACATCACACAACTTGTCAAGCCTCAAATACACATCGACCACACTGTTGGAATGAGCAATATAAAACCATGTGTAAGGCATTTAAAAGCCTATCCCAGAATGCAATGCACCAAGTGTGTGACGTCACAGTTACTAATCATGAGCTATCCCTTAGGAAATATGTTCCCACAAGAAAGATGTCCTACTCCTTCCCCCCCATCCTCCTGCCACAGGAAAGATGTCCCTTAACGTAAGAAGGTGTTGATTGACGAGGATTCCCTTTCCGGAGTGTGTTTGCACTGCGAATGTTCGCTGGACGGGATGTGATATCCCATAATAGGGTTTCCGCCAGGAGATGGGGAATGTTTTCCCCCCCATAATTCAGTTCAGATCACGGGATTCCCTTCGGAATGACGAAGGACAACTGGTCCCCCAATTCCCCCCAGGCGGCACGGTTCATCTGGAAGATGGTCACCCAGGCGATTATGATACCAGTCCACAGGATGGTGCCCACCATAGAACGTATTACATCTGAAACATATATCGAAGAAATCTTGTTTTTTTTAAAGGCGCCATGAGATTACTATTTTGTTGTTGTAAATATAGCTTATTCATTGAATAATGTATTTTGTCAGTGACGTGGCACTGGTCTTCCAGCCATGTGATAATACAGTTATTTACAATATATGTATATATGGTCTGATATTGTCATCAGCAGCTAGCTCAAGTCAGCTGAAATAATGATATTAATCACTTCAAGACTAACATATGGTATAATTTGACAATTCACATACAAGATAGTAATATGCTGTATACATACATATATGTGTATTGATTAGATCATTACATTACAGAGTGGTTAGGTTATGGTTTCCCTTTGCAGTTTGTATACCTGTTGTGTGAATTGCCTAATTGTCATGTTATTGGAGATATCATTTTGAGATGCAGTGTCAGTAGAATGTTTTGTTTATTCTGTTCGATGGAGTGTAGTTAGGTGCAGGGTTGTGTTAATACCTGGGGTGTGTTTTTGACTACATGAAGTGGTTTGAGTGAGTAGGTTGTTAGTAATGATGGAATAAACTGTGTTTGGAGGATTGTAAGTTTCAGTCAGTTACTAGTCTAGTTCAGTGTTTATAGCAATACCAAGCTTATAATTGCATATTCCAGACAACTAGTTTATTTCCAATAGCTATCACATCGGGAATTGTCATGCTGAATAATAGATTGCACTAACTAATTAATATATATTCCACAGCCTTACTTGACGCAATAATAGCAATAGGACAATTAGAATTGAGTTATCAGGAGGGAGTGGCATGAAATACATCTGTATTGATGGCAAGAAAGCAGGTGGCGCCACTGGTACAAGAATTGCAGTTTTAGTGACCTACAGAGAACTACAACACAATGGTTTCAGTTGCTTTATTTATATTCACATAATAAACTACACACACTCGTTTAGGTCAGTAATGTCGGGTATTATCACCATGTGTATGAAATGTACCGTAATATCTTTATTATGGATGGGGGAAAAAATAGAGAGGGAGTAAATGGAAAATAATTTTACTAGCCTAAATTTGTATGCGAGGCTTAGGGAATAAAGGTTTCAGATAGGTTGATGGAGTGTCTAACACATTGTTGGACAATACTTACAGGTGCGGATCTGCGATTGCTGCTCAAAGTTCTCACTGAAGAACGCCAGACGGAAAAACCACACTGTGTTAATCAACCAGAGGAAGGGCAACAAGGCAAAGCCTCCTGCAATTAGAAAGACGCGGATGACATTTTGGTACATCGCTAAGAATAGCGTGATGTGCAGGAGGGGGGTTGGGAGAGACTGAAGCAACAACCCTCACCCTCTTATTCATGAGCCACAACCTATGGGTTTTCAAATTTTATGGGGAAACGCATTTTGGGTTCCGTGCCCAGGGCTCGTGGAAACACATCAGTAACGATTATGTATGAGAACCAAAAATTTAGTTCCGTTGTTTTTCCAGCATGGTAATGACACATTGCCGGAAAGGATCATTACCGCGAAATTCCATTGGTTCCGCCACCTACCTCACTGAAATTCCCGTCACCCTCCTCTACACCCTCCCTCTTTCCTTAATCCATTCACCATGTCACCTATTGGAGTGTGTGCACCGATGACAGCGCCATCTACAGTGCACTCTCCATAACCCATTCACCATGCCAACTGTTAGAATGGGATGACAGGGCCATCTACAGTGCACTTTCCTTAACCCATTCACCACGTCACCTGTTAGATTGGAATGACAGCGCCACCTACAGACTCAGTGCACTCTCCATAACCCATTCGCCAATACACCTGTTAGAATAGGATGACAGCGCCACCTACAGTGCACTCTCCTTAACCCATTCATCACGCCAACTGTTGGTGCGAGTGCACGGATAACAGCACCATCTAAATCACTTACTTCTGCATCACAATTTGGCATTGTTGTTTGTGTTTCTATAGTTACACATGTATTCGGATCTAATAACTCTTCCGTGGAAGTTTATGCAAGCTATTCTTAATACACAATTTTTATTTAATAATAAAGATTAATTTCTTCTCAAACAGATATGCCATAATGCACCCTAAGCTTGATCTCTAATCGGGTTGGTATGTGTGTGCATATATTTGTGTTATGGGCTGAAAAATAAAGGGCAACTACCTACCATAGTAGTATTTTTTACACAAATCCAATTTGTCTTCGTTTTTTATCCGGCGCATATCCATGATTGAAGCTTCTGCTGGTAAAAAAACAAACATATATTAACTGATATTATGTCACTTTCATTTATCCAATGAAACAAATCGCATCAATAAACCTATTATACTTATAGGGATTAGAATTGGGATTGAAAAAAAATGAATGCAAACAGAACCCATGACATCCAAGTTGTGGTTTCTGGTTCTCTTGCATAATTTTTATAGATGTCAAATATATCCACACAAGCTATACAAGAGGAGAACCAGAACCCGTTCTAAGCAACGTGTCTTTGCTGAGAGTTACCAATGTGTGGCACATCCTTCCAAATAATGTCAGAGAGGCCTCAAGCATTAACTGTAAGATTAAAGGAGGATTAGGACATTGCAACTAGTTATAAGACCATCAATCACCATCTAGCAAAATCCTAGCACCCCAATCACACTACGGCCAGCGTTCGCTTGCTACCACTTTACGACCAAAAGGGCGGCGACCTCCTTGCTACATTGAATCAAAGATGCGGTCGGCAAGTGGTTGCTGAGCAGTCGGCGACCACATTGGCAACCACTCACTGACCGCTCGCCGACCAAAATTCTGATAGTATCTGGTGCTGCGGTCGCCAATGTTTAGGGGGGCGGGTCGCCGAGTTGCTGGCACGACAGTCGGCACCAACCTCTTGTGACCACTCGCTGACCGCACTGGTCGCAAGTGCAACCTCCTTGCGACCAAAATCTCCCAAAATGGTCGACGACCAGCCGAATAGTGGGCATGAAACAATTGCAAGCAAATGCAGGTGTAGTGTAACTGGGGTATAAATAACCTAACTTAGACTAGTCTTAGCCTTAGGTTGCTGGAGTTAACTCCTGACCTAAACTTAAAATGCTACTACGGCTACGCATCTACTCTCACTAGTTACTCTAGTCTTGTACTAGATATAAGATTCAACCCGTACTTACAGTACATGGGTGAAGATTCACCCCGTACTTATAGTACAGGGGTGAACCTACAGGCTATGTAAAAGCTGACGAAAATGTCCCTAACAGTAGATGGCCTCTCCTACCTTTCCTACCATATGTTGAATAAAATCCAATAGCCACAATCCATTGTATCCATTTCCCCTCAATATATATTCTCCAGAGTGTCCAAATCACATAATATCAGGCTCACTGATACAAAATCAGTTGGATATTATAGAGCCCATGTGGTAAATCCGCCATCTGGCTCACTTACATCACTTCCTGTTGCCAGGGCGTATCTTCATGCATCTATGAATATAATTGACTAAACAACTCAAAAGGTAAGGGTAAATACATCCAGGTAAGTGAAGAATATATTTGCTTCTTTGATTGTGCAATTAGGGTCTCATTTTAGTTCCCCATTTTTTCACCAGCTTTTATATAGGGTTGGTTGTATTGCGGGTATAGCAATACCTCAGGGAGTTTGACACCCCTGCCATGCAGAGTTGTAAACCATTGCCTTGTGGTGCCTTGACAGAACCGAAGGCTAAGGGAGCAAACTCTAAAACAGAAAACCATGTCACTGTGGCAGCATTAAGGGCGGTTGATGTATGGAACTCCCATCTCCCGATCAGACACTGCAGGGACAAATAGTTTTGCGCCTGTCTTGACATGTTCTTGCCGGTGTGAAACCTCTATTTGCTCCCCAAGAGAGTGCCGCTGGTAATTTGCAAAAGCCAGCAGCACTTAAACACTTTTGCAGGCAGCTTTCATGAAATGTACGCAACTCTCACAGCAGAGAGCTAAATGGAGAACGGCAGTCAAGTAATGAAAGCAGTCTTTGTCGCATCGCGACCGACAGCATGATGATGGTTGTCACCCCTGTACTGTAGTACGGGGTGAACGCTTTATCTAGTCTTGTACTAGATAAAGATTCACGCTGTACCTACAGTACACCTACTCTGGGTAGGGGTGAATCTTTTATCTAGTCTAGTCCTACTACTACTAGTACTAGTGGCAGTGGTTAGGTACCCAACAATCCGCCGGGCGCACCACTATCGCCTGACCAATAAACTTGTACAAATATTTGTGACCTCATCTCAGGCAGAGTAGTCAGGAAAAGTCACCCCACCCGAGACTCATGCACAGTACACTCATTGTTACATCCGTTTTTGAAGGGGGAAAGATTTCAGCAAAGATAGAGACTATTTTCCCTGTTGTACGATGTTTGAAAGTCACTTTACTAAGCTATTCAAATTTTGACATGCAAAATTCAGAGGTAAGACGGCCAGGAATGGCCATGTTAACTATTAGAATGTGAATCTTTAGCATTTTTTCTTCCTAAAAATGGTCATACAGTGGCTACAACTGGAACCACAAGTCTAGAATCTGGCAGAGTATTGTCGGTGTCAGGAGGTTTTGTATAATGGTTGCCATGGAAACCCACATTTTTCTGTGATGTAATTTTTTTATATCAGTTTTGATAGTAAACTGAGATGATTTCTCATAGCAAGAAGAACCCTGGTATCAAGTTTGATTAGGATGAAACCATTAATAAAGAAACTGCAGTTGTCATATTGTAGGTGGGCATGATTGTATTATGGTTGCCATGGAAACCGACATTTTTCTGTGATCTAATTTAAAAAAATCAATTTTGATAAGCTGAGGTGATTTGCATACCAAGAACCTTAATGTGAAATTTCATCAGGATCTGACCATTATTTAAAAAAAGTTACAGTTGACTCATATTATAGGTAGGAGTGATTGTATTACGGTTGCCATGAAAACCTACATTTTCCTGTGATCTAATTTTGTTGAATCAGTTTTGATAAGCTGGGGTGATTTGCCTTACGAAGAAGAACATTGATGTAATGTTTGATCAGGATCTTACCATTAATAAAGAAACTACAAAGAAATCTTATAATTAGTCTATTTAACAGTCCTTAATAAAGCACAGGGATGAAAGTGGTCTCCGGGAAAAAAAGCGGAAATGCTGATATTCTCCCATAGTAGTATACGCTGCTAGTGCTGCGGCATTTGCATCACATATCGGTATATGCTGATAGTGCTGCGCCCTGAAGGCATTGTGCATGTTATATCATAACATGGGTAATTCATAACATAGAGTTTGAGCCTTTGATAAATGGATTCAACATGGGGTTGCTAAGTAAGGTAAACAATTTTAAATGCATTGCCATAATCACTCATCTCAAATCTGGGATTGTGTATTGGGTTACTAGGTCTGGTAGTGTGAACACATGCATGTCTCTAAGCAATCATATCAAATTTCAAAATGATATCCAAGGAAACCTATAGAACATCTTTTAACCCTCAGCATAGTTCACTCACTTTACTTCTGACAGTCGGACAGTGCACATCTACCAGCTTTTCCCCGCCCTCTGTTCTGTGTCGGTTGAGTGTTAGAGGTATTTGGTTGGTTTGAACCCAGACCCTTGAAGTGTGAATAAATAACTTGTGTGTGTGTAGTTCTTTGGGAAGGAAAAATATTAATACTAATGACATACTGTATAGTACCTATGGATAATTCCAAATGAATTGTAGTACGTACCTAGTATGATACAATATTCTGAATGATGTAAATAAATTATAAATTTATTTCCCAGATTGGTCTCTTGTTATGAATTTGTAGTATACGCTGCTAGTGCTGTGGCGTTTGCACCACATATTAGTATACGCTGATGGTGCTGCATGGTGAAACAAACGTATTGGTTGGTTGGTGGAGTTTTACGTCCTTGCAACATCTTAGGTCATATCAGGATGGGCGCAACTTATTAGTATACACTTATAGCGACAGGAAAAATCCCGGAAATCCGCGAAATCGCAGAGATCTTTCATCCCTGAATGCATTAGCTAATGGTAATACAAAAGATCTGAAAGTCAACAACCTTCAAATGCACATATCTCACTCAATTTTTGGAATATCTTAAAAATTCAAAAAGCATATTGCTTTTGAAGTTTTGATTCATTGAAGCTTCCAATGAAATTATAATGTTTGGACTAATTTTACAATTTTAGTAGGGTACCTACAGTGGTAGTAGTATTAAGCCGTGTTCACACTGGCAATGTAAATCGATTCGTAGAAATCGACTTGCCTAGTTCGGCTCACATTTGGCGTGTGAACGCACGGCTGAGGCGGTTTAGGGCTGAATCGATTTCTGTGATCTGGATACTGTAAACCACTTGTGGAGGTGGATTATGTGAGTCGATTTCTGTGAATCTATTTATTTTGCCCATGTGAACACACTGAGGCGGATTAAGGACGTCACACGCATGCGCAGTCGAGACCTTAGTTTGTTGACTTTCCGGTCGATCAAAAGCGGATATTATATAATTTGGTCTATGAACCTGCTAGAGGTGCACAGATAATTTTTTCATCATTTATTTTTAGGGTTTCACTGCCCAGCAGAAGTTTTGACCGTTCCAAACCAATACGATTCAGTCCATACATATCTAGGTCGAACCCACACTCTCTCGTGGCGACGTCGACTAACCGAAACTGGCACTGGATAGTATCGCCTTGCTCATGCGCTGATATCGATTTCCGGCCCAAGTACTGCCCGTGTGAACGCGCATCTAAATCGATTCATATGATTCGCCTTGGCTGAATCACTTTAGATTTTGCCCGTGTGAACACGGCTTTAGACTTGGCCTTGCCCTTGGATTGGTAAATAATTAAAATATTTGACAACTCACAAGACACAGTGACAGTCAGTGAGTCACACACTGCCACAGCACAGCCACAGGTATTATTTGTCAATAATTTGAGGTAACATTAAACATGTTACATGATCATAATACATGGGAGTAGCAGAAACAGATAGAGAGCCTCCATATTTAATACTAAGTGTATAAGGATTTATAAACATGATATAGAAAGCAATACAAACTAAATCATAATACGACAACAATATCTCACTTGGATACTAAAAACCAGGAAGAAATGGCCAAATCCAGTTAATTGACGAGGTCTGCGAAGACGTCAAGCCGCTTTCGACTAAACCGGAAGTAAAGCTATGTTGACATCACGAAATCTCGTGCAGATCCGTGATTTGTTTAGCATGTTAACATTTATTTTTAATGCTATCTTCCTTCAAAGTACTCCTATATTGTCGCTTAAATCAATATTTAATCGCGTTGGAGTCTCTTTTTATATTTAAAAAATAGAAAGCTACC
The DNA here is from genome assembly GCA_030323885.1 of Branchipolynoe longqiensis. Classification (NCBI taxonomy): domain Eukaryota; kingdom Metazoa; phylum Annelida; class Polychaeta; order Phyllodocida; family Polynoidae; genus Branchipolynoe; species Branchipolynoe longqiensis. The sequence goes on from CM059202.1 coordinate 22,057,755, forward strand.
TAAGAATTTACACTGGTCCCCGTGCCTCTAGATTCATGACACCGAAGCGGAATCAACACAAAGAATCCGTGGCGCCTTCTCGATATCAAGATGGCGGAATATCTGGCGTCGATCTTCGGAACCGAAAAGGATAAGTAAGTTTAGCGGTTAAATCGTCATTCCAGGCCTATATTTAAGGGGGAACTGGGGATGGAATATCTCTGAGATTTTCTCAGATAAATGATGCATTTTTAGTGTATAAAATGACGTATTTGTCCCAGGGTTAATCATTAACATTGGACCGGTCTATATGATCTTGGTTGGCCATAAACAACGTACACGTTGGATTGGAAGCGCCAGTCACCGCGTTTCTCTCTTTCTCACAAGTCACATATCTGTTGAGTATAAGTTTAAAAATATAATTAGGAATAACTGTCACTAAGTGCTGAGTAATTTAAATGAGTAACTTTGGATATCAACTCTTTATATATTCAAATAACACTTACCCAAAACTCAGAAGCTGAGAAGGTGATTCAAAATGATTTAATTGACGGAATGCTGGTTTTTAGCCTAGCCCTAGAGATTAGTTAGCTTTACCTTAAGCCGTGTTCACACGGGGCAGTTAATTCGAATCATATGAATCGACTTGCCTAGTTCGGCTCACATTTGGTGTGTGAACGCGCGTCTGAGTCGGTTATGGGCTGATTCGAATCATATAAGCCGGAATTTATGAAGCGAATTTTATGAATCGACTTAAATCGTCCGTGTGAACGCAACCGACTTACTTGATGCGGATTAAGGATGTCACACGCATGCGCAGTCGAGACCTTAGTTTGTTGACTTTCCAGTCGATCAAAAGTGCATATTATATATTTTAGTCTATGAAACAGCTAGCTGTGCACAGATATTTTTTTCATCATTTATTTTTAGGGTTTCACTGCCCAGCAGAAGTTTTTACGCTTCCAAAACAATATGATTCAGTCTATACATATCTAGGTCGAACCCACACTCTCTCGTGCCGACGTCGACTAACCGAAACTGGTGCTGGTTAGTCTGGACTTGCTCATGCGCAGATATCCACTTCCGCCTTAAACCGACTCAAAGCACTGCCCGTGTGAACCCGAAACACTTTCAAACTAAATCGATTCATATGATTCGCCTTGTCTAAATCGCTTTAAACTTTTCCCGTGAGAACACGGCTCTAGACTAAGGTAGTTATTTCAGATTCCGATAGGGGTGCTTCGATCACCATGTCATTGGTAAAAATGTTCCTGTCTTTTCACGATTCCGGTCATGATTAAAGTACTTTTGCATTGGAATATTTTCATAAATTTTATATCACTGGAAAGAACATAACCTAATCTTACTGAAAATACACATCAAAATACCAAAATCAAAATACTTAGAGCATACAAAGCTGTAACAATGTGGCAATAGTCACAGTTTATTATAATGGTGAATCCAGACTAAATTGAACAATTAAGCTGACATTAGAAATGCCATAACTGGTTTATATAGAGACTTGCAGAAAAAATTCAAATACCAGATAGTCCGACAAAACAAATGTATTCTGTTAAAATACATCAACCCCTTTAATTTAACATATATATATGGACTTTATAGCCTTAATATTGGCCTAGCAGAAGCAAAGTTATTACAGTTTATGTATCAGGAATACAGGCTAATTATCTCACAGTTACTCTATTTAGGTATGTGGAAATCCCCCCGATTAGTCATTGCGATTTTGTTCCAGAATGCTGTGATCGGTTAAAATTTGCTGCACTGTAAGTGTTCATATCGGTTCAAATTCATTTTGGACGGAACTAAAAAGTAGATTAGACTTAATTATATATGTCTTTTCATAGTTTCTACCAAAGATTATCACAATCTGATGCGTCGAAGGTAGTTAATTTTGAATCGGAATATAGGAATGTGCACCTTGACTGGAGGGGATTTCCACATACCTGTAATTAATATCAAAGTCACCAAGCCAATTTAGAGCAAGTCAGGTACATTGTAAATTTTGATTAACCTTTATTTCATATCCAGTCTCTGTCAGGGTCAAAAAGATTTACAAAAATATTGTAAATATCATGAAAATTAAGAAGTTCTGGCATATTTTGTGTTTCTTTGAGATTAATTATCAATTAATTAGTTAATTAAATAATTAATAATACAAAATCAGACTTTGCAGTCTTAAAATGGACCTTTTCTTCTATTTAAACTATTACAAAAATAATGTAAATACCATGAAAACTAATGAAGTTATGCACTTTTTTAATTCAGTTTGCATTGTTTTTAGGATCACCCTCATTCCCTTTGTTTCAGTTTAATTACATGGCAAAAAGACATGCGATTTTAAAGAAATAAAAATTCATAACTTTCTTAATATTAGACCAATATGCATGATCTTGGTGTCATTTAAAAGCTTCTTTTTTTTTATCTTTACAGTGGTATGAGTTTCATTTCTATACAGTAAACTTTTTTTTGTTTGTCACATACCTACTCTATTGGTTTTCGGTTTCAGATTTTTGACCTGAGTAAAATAGTAAATGAGATTGTCTCAAAAGGTGCTAAGCAATATGGGACAAAACTTTGTCCATAGTAACGATCAACACACTATCTACTTATGCATTTGCTCAGGATAAACTGATTTGTTTTTTACATGGTGTTTCATAATCCCAATAGAATACATATTGATTTGAAGCAAATGTCCTTGGGTGTTTGGACAAAAAAAAAAGTTATCACCTATTGAGACAGGCTCAAATAAACAACACAAATTATTAATGAAAAGTTCCAAAGTCGTTTAGAAGAACCTTCTTTTAAATGTGTGTGCACTGTCTGTGGTAAATAACTGACAATTATTAGTTTTTAAAAAGCAACATGATCACAAAAGCACATGGCCTGCATCATGTAAATGTAAGCAACAGCACATGACAAGCCAATCCGAATGCTGAATTTTGGTCATGTGATCCAGCTGAGAAATGAACTAGACCACTTTGCACTCCAGAAGAATTAAATTAGGAAGTGTCTAGGACCACCGACATTCTCAGAGTCTGTACAACTGACAATGTCGGCTGCCTAGACGTTTGATGTTCTAGACCATGCGCAGCCGACAATTACATCAAATGTGTTACTAAAATGCCATTCCTTGCATATTGATAACTGAAGCTACATCATTGCTTAAAGTTAAACTCAAGTATTTTGATCTAGGCGTCCGGTTTTATCTACTAATAGGCATACAAAAATCGAACAAGAGGAATGATATAATACAGTGATCTATGGTCGCATATATATATGCGACTGTTTTGTTTTTTCTGATTTGCACATCCACGGTTGCCCCCTTGTATCTGACATTGATTTATCGAATGGCGAAAACACTGAGGTACTTGCTTTTTGAGGCACAATGCAGTGCTTTGGTGAAATGTAGGTTGGTTATATTGTAGTAGGTATCCCAAGTGAAATTTTGTATGTGTTCGGAGTTTGATATAAATGATTCCATCTGTTAGTATATGCAATTCGAAACACAATGATACTTCATTTGTCAAAATCGGTCAAGTATTAAGGCAAATACAGCCTTTTAAAATTTTTACTAACCCTACTTGAAATCGGTCACGCTGCAAAGTCTAAAAGATAGCATTTTTGATGGTCTCCAAAATTTAAAGGGATCACCCAGCTTGCTTCACAAGGCAGAGGCTAAGAGTCCCTGGTCTGTACACAGTGTATATACAGTTACAGGGGCATGGGGTGGCTAGTTTAAAAAATATAGACCTTCAAACTTGGTAAAAATAGCATTTTCCTTGAATTCACCATTTGTGAAATTAGGCCCCAGAGCACTTTTTCGAATGCGCTGGTGGTAAAAATTGCCACCCAAATTGATTCTTTTTTAATTATCCCGGGCCTATGGGGTAGTGCTAGTAACTCTATTTTTTTTCAAGGCCCCAAACCATGGGGAACAATTAAAATAAATAGGCTGAAAACACCCGAGAGCCAGTTTTGGCAGGTGATAAAGCTACAATTTGTAGCTTTATTGTAGAATGCCATAGAATGATTCCTACTTGTCAAGCCTATATTAAAGCTGCATAATATGATAACGGCACCACATTTTCAAAACACAAAAGATACTGCATTATCTTGGCTATGTGCACAGTAAAGGGATCTCACATTACGACGTATTGCGCCAATGTATGTGATTTTTGCCAGCTACTTCGGGATAGTCGTTATGCGTTAAGCGTGAGTTAGGCGCTCGTTGGTGTACGTCAATGTTTGTCGAGATACCTCGTGCATCAGGGGGTCGTCAAAGTTTTGTGCATGCACAAAATTTTGACGTTCGACAATGTGTGGATTTTACGTCGGCCGGACGTTATGTATATGTTAGGCGTACGTCAATGTATGTTAGACAAATGTTCACTACGTTGCACTATGTTGACCTACATTAAAGGCAGTGGGAACGTAGTCTGTGTACTGACACGGTATTGATAATGTGCGTTTAGCGTTTCTCCAGTGTGTCTTAACGTATAAGGCGTAGTTCTGGCGATCGAATAATGTATATAATGTTCACCGGCGCTCTGCGAATGTACCGTGAGCATTGACGCTTCTCGATGTAAAAGAAAAAGTGATTTTACATGTTGGTCGCGCACTTGTGAGATGCGTCGTAATGTGACGGCCTTAAATAAGCATTTCATATTTTCTTGTTGCATAGAAAGAATATAAGTCAATGGGGGACCTCCGACTTTTTAGTTAAAATTCCTGCCGTTTGCGTCGCCACTGAACGAGTGGGCCTATTCGGCACACTGTCACACTGCAAACCCAATGGCTATGAGCAATCTTCATACAGAAGAAGTCAAATATCTCTAAAACCACAACACCTATAGACAAACCGCTTGGTATACATATAGAAAACATAGAAAGAATAGATTATATTAAATTGATAAGGTTATGGTTCTGTATTTCTATTAATTTTGAATAAAATAAACGTTTTGCACTGGGCGTACCGCCAAACTCAGTGCTTTGTCAATGGCCGTGAGCAATCTTCATACAGAAGAAGTCAAATATCTCTAAAACCACAACACCTACAGACAAACCGCTTGGTATACATATAGAAAACATACAACGAATAGATTATATTAAATTTATAAGGTTAGGGTTCTGTATTTCTATTAATTTTGAATAAAATAAACGTTTTGCACTGGGCGTACCGCCAAACTCAGTGCATTGTCAATGGCCGTGAGCAATCTTCATACAGAAGAAGTCAAATATCTCTAAAACCACAACACCTAGAGACAAACCGCTTGGTATACATATAGAAAACATACAACGAATAGATTATATTAAATTTCTAAGGTTAGGGTTCTGTATTTCTATTAATTTTGAATAAAATATACGTGTTGCACTTCGCGTACCGGCAAACTCAAAGCATTGTCAATGACCGTGTAGGCCCACTGGTACCGACGCGCCACCAAGTGTCAGTAAATGAACTACGCAACATGTCCCCCATTTAATTGAGACTTACTGCTACATATAGAGCATTTCAACGTGCACGCCAACAATTTTGCTCTCCCTTTAAATAACTCCAAAGTTATAAAATAAAAATTAATTCAAAGTGAATTGGATTATAATTGTATTATTTCATGTATTTCCTCAACAGTAGAATGTAGACCTGATATGTAATTCAATCTCATTTTTAATCTTGTGGTGTTTGTTGGGGGGGTTTGTAATTGCTTTGTCTGTTTTAACTGTGTTTAGATTATATTGTGTTAGCTCGTCTACCAAATATAAATCAACTTTAATCCCTCTCAGAATTCAGTATGGAATTGAACATGTGGCGTTTCATTGTTTGCTTTATGCTACCGAAATGTTCTGGCCTGTACACTTGTCTGTGTACAGAACTGACCATCTTATTATGTTTCGCACATTTTCTAGCTGGATTTTCTTAATTTAACGTTTGTAACAATGTCCAATTTCTATTTTCAGGGTGAACTGCTCCTTTTACTTTAAAATAGGAGCATGTCGCCATGGAGAGCGGTGTTCGCGTCTGCACAACCGTCCGACATTCAGTCAGACGGTTCTCATCCAGAACCTGTACATCAACCCGCAGAACACTGCACAGACTGCGGACAACTCACACAGTGAGTGCATAAGATTTCATAGTTAATTTAGTTGTTTTTTTTATTCATTGTTATTGTTATTATATTATTATTATTATTGCAGGAGATGAATCTTGCCATATCAAAGTAATGCTAAATACCAGGTTATGTAGCGACGAGTATAAAATAAATTGTCATTGATTTGACTCAGCCAGTTTTGTTTGTTTGTTCTTTTAACCTTTCGGTTATTGACTTCTGCAGTACACTTTCTAAGCTAAATAAGTAGCACCACTACCATCTACTAACAGTTGACCATACATTTGTACCATTTCTTCCAATGGGGTTCACTGAACTAGGTGTAACAATAACACAAGGAAACCACACCAAACATCATATATTTGTTATCAAATCTGCAACGAAGTATAGGAATTATGTGCATCATATTCTCCTCACAGAATAGCTTCATACTCACCAACTATATTACAGGGGTGAAAGATCTCCGCGATTTCGCGGATTTCAGCGATTTTTTTTGTATTTACCGATTGACGTTAAACAAAATGCCAATGAATCGATGCATATGACAACAGTTGGTTAGTTTGAAAGTCATTCTTATGACCTTAGATGTTGCTTTTGTAATCTTGGTTTACAAAAAAAAGAAGATTGTTGTGACCCTGTGGTATGATTCATTAACTTTTGTATGGTCAGTTGATGATACCATTTCAGAAGGATGGCCATAGGATTACTGGATTTGGTCGTTAAAAAGAGCACTCTCGAGTCCTGAGAAGTCACGGGGGGGGGGGGGGGGGGCAAAACTATTTTTATAGAGATTGGGAACCATGTCTCGGTGAAGCAGCACTAAACTCACCAAGAGATCACTATCACAAATGGGTAGGTTTCTTGATATAACCTTAACTGTTGCTAGGGTGTAAAATGGCAGACACTGACTTATTTTGGTTGAAACTATGTAGTTGGTTGGGAGTTTGCATAAACCTGCACGCGTCTTTGTTCCGCAGTTATGCTGTCGGATATGGAGGCACAGGAGCACTTTGACGAGTTCTTTGAAGAGATTTTCACCGAGATTGAAGACAAGTACGGAGAGATTGAGGAGATGAACATCTGCGACAACCTGGGCGACCACCTGGTTGGCAATGTTTACATCAAGGTAAGACAACTGTCGTGCTACCTTAAATAGGGCCATTCTCAGAAAGTGTACCACATTTGGTTTCTGTGTTACATTGGGGATGATTTTGCCCTTTTTTTGGCAGGTAGTAAGTCAAATAGTTATCGCTGTATATCAAGAATGTTAGTAATACTATTTAATCTATCCTACAAATTGTATTCAAAATATGCTTATTTGATTTTGTGCTAAAGTGAAAATATGAATATTTGCATATCGATACGATGCAACCAACCCAAACGGGTTTTTTTCCAACTCTTTTCTCTTACAAGACAATCTTTTTGCTTAACTCTAATTGATAATAACAATTTATAAAAACTTGTTTGAATTTGTTGTGTGTTAAAATGATGTTTTGGATGCGTGCTAAAATGATGTTATGGATGGATGTTACACATTTAATTTTAACAGCTTTCTCAATTTGTATGAGATCAAAATATAATTTAAAAAAAGTTAAACTGACATGCACAACATATAGATCATATGAATATGGATTCTGGCCTTGGTGAGCCCTGCTGAGAAGTTGTGCTAGTTTTCTGTGCCTGGTTCTGTTCCAGTTCCGCTATGAGGAGGATGCCGAGAAGGCGGTCGGAGACCTGAACAACCGCTGGTTCAATGGCCGACCGATACATGCCGAACTCTCCCCAGTTACCGACTTCAGGGAGGCGTGTTGTCGCCAGTACGAGATGGGGTGAGTGCTCAGTATTTAAACATTGTCAGCCTTATGGTTATAAATGCTGATTTTCAGGGCTTTTCATGTTTTCTCCAAAATTCAATTTGTTTGGGGGTTATAATAAATAGCCAAGAATGAATAGTTGTTATATATCTTGTGGGAGGTGATCATGTGACTGTGAGTAGAGCCATTTCGCAACATGTATTCAAACAATGCCTCCTGTATGTGATGAGTCCACCCCCCAATGTGTAAGATTGCCACTCTTTGGGATATTTAGCGTTTCTTTAAAAGTCCTAAGTTTATATTGGATGGACGGGTGGGGGGAAAGTGAAAATGTCATTTGTCGAGAAATTGAATACCTTTGACATAGCTTTCATGTGCCACCTTTTATTTTTCTCCTTTTCTCTCCTCATCCTCATCCCTCCCCTCATCCTCATCTCTTTCCTTACCTCCCCTCCCCTCATCCCATCTGATATGACCTTAGATGTTACTAGGTTGTAAGACCCCAACAAACAAACCCTCCTTCCTCACATTCCTTTCTGACTAGCCTTATAATGCGTGTTTTCAACTTCCGCAGAGAATGTACTCGTGGTGGATTCTGCAACTTCATGCACTTAAAGCCGATCTCGCGTGAACTCCGAAGGCAGTTGTATGGCCGAAGTCGGCGTCGCAGCAGTCGCAAGTATGTATTATATTAAACGCATTAGATCTTCACTACCAAAAAGCCTTAAGCATGTGGTTAAATTTGATCCTACATATCCAACTTAGATACTGGTGCACTTATTAGCCATTTCTTGCTTTCCGTGCTCCTGTGCTATGTTCTAAGTTTAAAAAGAAAATGGAGTGGATCAGCAACATTAATTAAGTACTAATAATGGTGCCACCCAGTGTAACAATTATGGCGATCGTAAAGATTGGTCACGTGGTTAATACCACTTATTCCTTACAGACTATTCCATGTATCTTATTGAAAACACTTAGAATGGGCTATTTAAGTGGGTTCTGCTGCCCGACATAGGAGGGTGTAGTTGACTTCGGATACTGTGGGTACCCAGAATCAGCATTCCGTAGGCGGGGTGTCAGGTTGTGGGGGCAGCTGGTGAAAACGTGTGCGCGAATTAACATTTGATCAAATGTAAAATATTTGCAGGAGTAATTTCACTGCAATCTACATGAGAAACAAATGTATGGCAATAACCCAACCAAGTTTGGTCATTAGGAGGTGCGTGGTTATAGATTCAAAATGAGTTTAAAGTATAGGTCCTACGACTGGGCAATGCAGCAACCCCAACTTCCGGCGTGTAAACATGCTGGCTCACAGCATTAGTCCCTCCTTTGAAGGCTGGCGGAGAGTTATTTGGGATAGCCATTATTCAGTTACAGCTGAACGCCAGAAGTAGTTTGACCAGTAATGTAACACCGAATGCGTTGTTTCAGGTCCAGATCTCGGTCGCCTCCCACACGTCGCAGTCGCAGCCGTAGCCGCGAACGTCGAGGTGGTCGACCAGAGCGATCCCACAGCCGCGATCGCCGACGATCTCGCAGTCGGGAGCGAAGTGGCCGATTCTAACCGACAAGCTGGCCAGTCTTGCTTGCGCATACCTTGCAAGCGACAACGTGTAGATGTCAATGTTCTTATCGTGGTGGGTCAAAATTGAGGTTAACAGCTATATGGAGTCGACAGAAAGACGCGACACAAAGTTGGGTGTTGCTAGCCTATACTTTTTACCACACAAATGTACTGACCATGTTGGATTAACGGCTATTTTTCTTCTTTAAAAAAAAAGTTAAATAACGGTGGCATTTATGTGTATTTACAGTATGGTTGAGATAACTTAGTGGGGGTAACACATTTTGTAGCACACAATAACAATAAAGAAGGCAGAGTACCATGTGTGCGTGTTCTTTTATTTCCTGCGTAGATTCAATGCGGAGAGGCCGGCTTTCCCTTGATAAGTAATTCCAGCAATACAATATCAGTGAGGGATGAGGATTTCCCGAGTTGTTGGGGTTGGTTTTGATACCATAACATCCATATTCCAAGTCTGAGGAAATAGTGGGATGTGGTACCCCCTGCATTATTCACATGTGAGTGTGAAATATAGTCCTATATACAGGAATGAGAATTTCCTGTCGATTGGTGGTTTCCTGACTTTAAGCAATGACTCACCTTTTTAGGTCTGATCTGTTCTCATTCCTGGTTAGTGCAGTGTCCTAGCAACATTTAATTTGTTCTACGTCCTAGCAACATGTAAAGTTTGAGGACGGGTACCGACTTCGACTGCGCACATATGGTGGATTTATAGTGCTGCCCCTTAAGGAGACTGCTGGCACCATTAACTGATATCCCCCTGTCATATGATCCTGAACTAACTAGTCCTTGCCCTATCCTAGTAATGCTGAGTGCCAGGATGGGTAGAGACAAGTATCAATTTTGTACGTCATGGGCTTGACTCGCCCAGGATTGGATGTTTATTTGTTGTTGTGTTACGTCCTAGCAACATCTAAGGTCATATCAGGACGGGTACCGACTTGTGACTGCACTCGTGGCAACTTTATAGTGCTGTCCCACTGGGAAACCAGGCCGCTGGCACCATGACCTGGTATCCCACTCAGTCACATTATCCTGACACTGAGCACACCAGTAGTCCTTGCCCTGTCCTAATAATGCCGAGCGCCTGGCTAGGAAGCAACACGTATCAATTTTTAAGTCATTGGTTTGACTCCACCGGGGTTCGAACCTACCAGCACGGGAGACAGACCCCGGTGTAGTGCACACATAAGTAGGTAGTCAAAAGTGTAAAACCGCGGTCCGCTTAGCTACGATAACCGTGTTTTAGTGACTTTTCATTGACAAATATCTCGGGTATTTCGGATTCAATTTCAATAAAAAAATATACCAAAAGAAGGATCCATGTCTTGTCTACATGACTGTGTAATTATTTTGATTACAGTCTGAAATAATTAATTAAAGTTGCATAGTCTGATGGTTTTGAATTTCTGTATTTTTTCTGAGATAAATATATTAGATCGAATAATAGTATCTACTTTATATTAGTTCAAAGTGACTTATTTTAAATGGTAAACTTTTGAGATATTTTGAGTGCAAACATGGAAAATTAGTTTTGGCTGACACCATAGACTTCTGCAGTAACAGGTTCTGTTAAATTGACTCAGTATTGCCTTCTATGCAGAAACAAATGCTTAATAAGTGCATCAGTATCTAAGTTAGATATGTAAAATCAAATCTAGATAATTGTTTGTTTTTTTAAATTTTTATTGAGGCTGTATTTATACTGTCCATAGCATATAAGCCCTGGTACCCAGGCTTGTTTTCAATGCTGGCCAGTTGTAGTGTTGGTGTTATCTTACCACACAGTAGCTGCTGATAAATAATTTGATTGCCTGCATTTCAGAAGCAGATAGATGGTTGGTATGGTTAGTAGCCTATGTTAGTTTGTTTTTTTAATTTTCTTGGCATATGTTTTTTTTATATTTTGTTCTACTCTTATTACTAAACTAGCCTACTTCTATTTACATATCATATGCTTGTACGTAGCTGTGTGGTGTGTTATCTGGCTACTTTTGACATGGTTACCTTCCATTGGGTGTCCCGCTGGTGGGCCGTGACATATCACATGCCCCTTTGCAGTGCAGCTTAGTGGGGGTTTCCTAGCCTTATTTTGCACAGATATTTTTTGTACGTTTTTAGGTCAGGAATTTGTCATTCCTTTACCGTTTGGGCATTCCACACCTTGGCAGCCATTTCCAGCATCCTTCTCTCATGAGCTTTTATTTGACTTCTGGTCTGCTTTAGTAGTGGCGCATTATTTGCTCTAGTAGCTCTTTGTGGTTTTGTTAGGAGTTTATTGTTTTGACTATAGCTATATGCTAATGTTTTCAAGTGGATTATTCTCCTATTTTCTAGTAATTTCACTTTGGTTCTTTTGTGTATGTCATAGGTTGGGTGCAGCTTGTCTACTCTTAGACAGATTTTTAGAGCTCTGTTCTGCAGTATTGTTTGCAGGTTTGGTTTTGAAAATTTGATATTTCATCGGACTGCAGCTTTAACCTTGATTCAGAAAGTATCTACTAACACCAATTCGGGCCCTATTAGGAACTATGTGAGCACTCTCTACGTGCTCTATTCCAATGCCAAGTGTTGCACATAGCTCCATGCAAGTTATTTGAATCCTAGACCAATCAGAAGAGCTGATACTTAGCTTCAGATACATATCCAAAATGGCCACTCATGACTTACTTTTGGCATGAATAAAGTTGATCAGTGGTTTTGCCACTTTTAGACTACTGACACATACACAGGGATGAAAGATCTCCGCGATTTCCGGGATTTTTCAATCCCACAGCACCATCAGCGTATACTAATATGTGGTGCAGGCACCACAGCATTATCAGTGTATACTACTAATAAATGGTCCAAACGCCGCAGCATTATCAGTCTACATTACTACTAATACATGCTTCAAATGTTGCAGCACTATCAGCATATACCAATATATATTAAACCTGACTTCTGGAAATTGTCCGTGATTCCCTGACAATGCTAAACCTATGGGAGAATATCTGCATTTCCACTTTTTTCCCCTAGAGACCACTTTCATCCGTGCATACAAAATAATATCATTCATTGGAAAGAGGAATACTTCCTTTACAAGCCCATCATAAAATGTAAATTCAGAGCCAATCATATGTATACACCGAGCTCCTGAAACCTGCGAAAAAGGGCCATGTTCGACACCCTATGCCGTGACAAGAACAATGGCTGTTAATTAGCATTGCTGTAGTTCCTGGGCAATGACCCGCTTTCTTTATTCTCCACAAGCAAATTGGTCTGGGTTTTAAGTATGTATCTCTGATCAATTAAAAAATATGCCAGGACGTAGGGCCTTTAAATCTGATTTTGGTGCAAAATAGAGAGGGGTAGAACACATAAATCAAAAGTTGTCATTTTTATAGAGGTCCCCCCCCCCCGATTTTATCATTGACTCAACAGAAATTGATGAATTTAGAAAGTTTAAAGCTGAATTTCTTAAAGAATAATGAAGATAGTGGGGACAACGAATACTTTAGTATTGGACATGATATATGCAAAATAGCTTCCATGTGGGACTTTAAAAACCCGGATTTCCCTAATTTGGAATTGTGAACAAATCATGGCCAAAAAAAGCAAATATTAGAAAAATCATAACTTCAGAACTATTCAAGTGATCTACATGAATTCAATATCACTGAATCAGATTAAAAGGATCCGTGTAAATATATCAAATCTAATTGCGCTTGAATTAAAAAAAAAACATTTTGGACTACCTAACATAAGTTTAAAAGCACTAAGTGCTTTGGGTAATGATAAATGTAACGAGCATTCAATTACAAAGCAATTTACAAGAGATTTTATTCAGGAATAATGCAGGTTTATCACATTTACCAGCATCATCGATTCCACTATTTACAAGAATGACGAGATAGGCACATGACCCTGTATAAGTTCACTTACATGGCAGGTCATGTAATATACCCACATGACGGGTCATGTAACACCTATATGGCTTTATGTAAAGACCCTACATGAAGCATTACATATATGACAATTCACGCGTGACATCTTACATGAAGATTCCTGAAAATGGCAGGTCATGTACTCCATAATGAGTCATGTAAACACCATTTGATGGATCATGTACTACATTCTATACAATTGCTACACCTTACATCAATGTTCATGAAAATGTCACATGACAGGTCATGCACTCGAATGAGGGGTCATGAAAATGCCATACATAATGGGTCATGTGCTACACCTTACTTGAAGGTGCCACATGTCATAATGTATACATGATGGGTCATGTAATACCCTACATAAGGGGTTATGTAAACACATAAGCCATGTACCTTACATAATGGGTCCTGTACCACACCCAAATGACCGGCTGGCATTTTACAGTGACTCGAGCGTAACTTAACATGAGATTCACAACAGTCTAAAATACAAGGGTACCATCTCTGCGAAAACTGAGCCTCCAAATCAGCTGGGGGGGGGGGGTCAGCCATCGGTCAGCCCATATCACAGGAGGAGAGGAGAGATTGCAGCGCTCGCGTATAGGCTGAAAAGGAAATGAAATAACATTGGAATCAATCCAGAGTCATAGCCATGAATTTTCTTTTTAATTGTATACAGCATTTGCAAAATATATTATAGGTGAATAAAACTGACTAGTTTCTCAACAATGATGTAAAAAAAAAAAATTAAGCCAGCAGTTATTCCAAATAATAAGACATTTACCATAACATTTATAGATTATTCAGAGTTTTTAATGGGAAATACTAGCGCCAGTGCTGATGACTTATGGGAAACTTTACCTGAAGTCACTTCAAGAAACAAATTACCGTGGGTTTAATTTCTCATACTTTTTAGGGTAATTCCTATTTGCTTTCCAGTCTATAATGGTTAGAAAAATTATTGATTTAACTGCTCCTTTTTCAGTACGAATCAAATACATGGTTTAATGTGTCGTCAAAGAGCCCTGAGCGTTAACCATTTATTTCATTTCTATTTCCAAAATACAAACGGTGAATAAAATATATCATTTCCAAATACCTGATAGAGCTAAAGAATAGTGCATGTTAGGCCTCAACATTCGGTTTGAGATCACCCCACGTGCCCACTCAGACTTGTACACACCCTTACGTATAAGCGAGTCGTTTGGGGGACAGCATATTTGGTGTCCCTGTTATAATGTCCATAATTAGTTCTTTCATTTAATAGCAAGTCAAATAGTTATTGTAGACGATATATATGTTTGCCCGTAGGTAAAATTGCACCTTAATTGTGACGTAGGTCTAATGGGGTTTTTTTTGTGGGAGTTTTACATCTGGGCAACATCTACGGTCATATCAGGACGGATAGCGACTTGTGACAGTGCGCACTCTTGGCGACTTCATACTGCTGCCTGACTGGGAGAACAGGCCGCCAGCACCATAACCTGATATATCAGACACATTATCCTGACACCGAGCCAACCAGTCCATGCCCTATCCTAATAAGGCAGAGCACCTGTCTACGAAGCGACAAGTATCAATTTTTAAGTCATTGGTTTGACTCGACCAGGATGTGTATCCCACGATCGACCAAAGCGGAAGACGGACGTTCAACTCATTCGGCCATGCCGTCTGGTGACATAGATCTGGTGGTCTCTGCTTACCTTTGGGATTGTGGTAGAAGATGCAGTTGTTTGCGCATGTGTCGGGACTCGTGTCCCACACGGTCGGGCCGCAGCAGCACAACGGAGGCAGGTCCACATTCTGCAGCACTATCTTTTCTCGAAGTTGTGCTTTTAGTGCATCCATGAACCTATGTGCAGTGAAAATTTACGTATGTACAGCATCAGAAAATTTAATTATTATTTCTAAGTGATTGTTGGTTTATTCTGCTCATAACGGTTAAGTGCGTGCACTTGTTTTCGCCCTGTGCAGTAGTGGTTATAATCCATATGGATTGATTTTCTTTATCAATAATTTGTTTAAATTTGTTTGTGGTGTAAAATCGGGGAGTTCCCAATTTTAAAATTGTGTGGGGGTGGGGTGAGGTGTGGGGGTTTCATCTATATTTGTATATACTATGTTATTTTTTCCCACACTTTTGAAGGTTAGGTTTGTGCATAATTTGTACGGGTTTCAGGTACTCCATTTTCTTTGTTGTTTTCAGCTCATTTTGCTTTAGAGATAACTCCCATTATTTCAACTGCATGTCTGACAGGTAGCACACTGGCGCAGAATGCAAGAGACATGGGTTTGATTCCCACTGTAGGCGTAATATTTCCCATTTTCACACACATACACCCCTCCCCCCACACACACACACCAACCAGTCCTTGCCCTATCCTAGTAATGCCATGCGCTAAACTAGGTAGCGACTATCAATTTTGTAAGTCATTTGTTTGACTTGGTCGGGTTTAGAACTCCCGACCTTCCGCACGGGAAGCTTTTACTCTACCGATTCGACCACCACGTCCATTTATTCCCTTTTTCATGTGGAATTTAACCTCCAGAGGCCAGTGCAATAGCCAGAAAAATAAGTAGTTTAAAATATATATATATATATATATATATATATATGTCGTAGGAGTGATACAAAGGACAAACATTGTGCCTTGGGCAGGATTCGAACCCACGCTTCCTGCCATTCTGGGGCTAGTGTCCTAACCACTACAGTATCTAGATTCACTGATGCAATCACCCTACCTATCTATGCGGTTCCTTGCCTGAGGTCAGTGCAGACTGCTACATAGATATACAAAAATATTTTAAAATGTCAGACACCATTGGTTGAATCAGACAACACTCACCTGGTTGCTTCGCGCATACGCATGGCTTGTTGTTTCCGTTCCGCTTCCAGTAACGTAGATTCCTGTTCTGCTAGCTGCCTTTGCTCTTCCGCCTCCCTAGAAGTCGGACACTGTGCGGTGAGCTCCAGTTGCGAAACCAGCTCTTCTCTGCGCCGGTCCTCCTCCTTGGCACGCTTCAATCTGCGACATTAAAGTCACATAATCAGAAGAAACCTTCCAAAGCGAGGCACATGGCTAGATTTGGTTCTACATATCCAAATTAGATACTGGTGCCCTTTATTAATTATATATTGCTGCAGGGAAGGAATATTAAAATATATATAATTATAAGATTTAATACAACATGTCACTGCTGCAAGTCAAACAAGTCTCATAATGTCCAGCATTTCGGTGTGCATGCCCAAATTATTTAGCACGTTTTCAATTTAAATATCTCCAAAGTTAGCGATTTTATAACAAAACCAATGCAAACAAAAGTAAAGTTGTTCTTGTTTTACGTCCTAGCAATCTAAGGTCACGTCAGGAGGGCGACTTTATAGTGTTACCCGATTGGTAGACCAGGCCACCCGCACCATGATCCGATATCCCACAGTCACATTACCCTGATACTGCGCTATGCAGTTCTAAATTAAAATAGATTATAGTGATCAACCGAATATATTTATTTTTTAAATATGACAAAAGTCTAAATCAGATTATTCAACTCTCTTTGGATTACATAAGAACTTAAATAATGCTTAAAATAACATTCTTATATTAATACGATTGTAAAACAAACATTGCCCGTTGACATTGTTTATTTCAACGATGCGACAGTAGATAAGACCACCTACTGGGCCACTTTCTTCCGGTGCAGGTTGGCTCGCTGGTTCTCCTTCACCTGCTCACGTTCGGAGTCCATGAACAGTCGTCGGTACATTGCGCGTTGGGTGATGGCGTGCTGCTTCGCTTGCGCATTCGCCACCCCGGGGTAGATGTTGGGGACTGTCAGGACACGCTCCACATCTGAGCCATAGATGGCAGGTGCTGAACAAAAAAGACAGCTCAATTTCAAATTTATCAAGCGCTTTCAACTGCAGACGAGTTTTGGGTTTGCGGGTGACTCTTGCCAGTCAAAGCTGTATATAGTCAGATGAAAGCATTGAATTTTCAAAACCAAGACACTTACCTGGATTTGATCCTACAGATCGAACTGAAACACTGGGTCATTCAATGGTGCACTCATTAAGCATATGTTGCTGCATAGAAGGCAGGATACTAAGCCAATTTAATTATAACGATCAATCTAATGTATTTATCTCAGAAACTAAAAACCATTAGCTTATGCTACCTTAACCAAGACAGCCACTTCTGCACTTGCCTGGAGATTCTGTGTCTGTGTGTGTCTGTGTGTGTGTGTGTGTGTGTGTGTGTGTGTGTGTGTGCGTGCATGTGTGTGTGTGTGTGTGTGTGTGTGCGCGCGCGTGTGCGTGTGCGTGTGATTGTTGGTTTATTCTGCTCATAACAGTTAAGTGAATGCACTTGTTTCCTGATGACCTTAGATGTTGCCAGGACGTAAAACAACAACAAACAAACAAACAAACAAACAAACTTGTTTTCACCACTGAGCAACAGTGGTCATAATCCATACTTTTTTATGGCGTAAAATCAGGGAGTTTCCAATTTGTTTTGGCTTTGGGTCCCTTTTCAGTCGCAAAGTGGCACCTTTGATTATATAATGTGTGCACTCCGCGACCCGGTCGGTCAAACACTGTTCATCCACCGCCTTGATTTGGTCCTTCTCATAGGCAATTGACCAGACGCGGTGCGCGAAACAGTAGTGCACAGGCTTCCTATGAGGAAGGTCGGGAGTTCGAATTCCAGCCGAGTCAAACCAATGACGTACAAAATTTATACTTGTCACTACCAAGAACGCCGCTCGGTATTACTAGGACAGGGCAAGGACTGGTTAGCTCAGTATCAGGATAATCTGATTCAGTGAGATGTCAGGTCATGGTGCCCGTGGCTTGGACTCCGAGTGGGGCAGCACTATAAAGTCGCCATGACTGGGTAACACGTAAATAACTGTTAACCTTTGAGAAGAAAAAATAACAAAGCAGAGATCACTCTCTGACTTACTGTACATAGACAAATAAAGACCTGAAAAAGAATAAATTTAATATATATGTAATCTGGTAAGTGGTACTGGTAATGTTTCGCTGGAGGAGACAATTGGCGCCCCCTAGCTAACAGGAACTGGCGGGGAACTGGTTCCGGTTTGTGAGGACACAGGGAAACAACCTGGACACCACCGGTTCAGGCATAATAATATAGGCATATTTAAATGTAAGGATTCTCATAATGCAATATATGAATCTATAATGCAATACATAAATCTATAATGCAATAGCTTAATCCATAATACATTACATGAATCTATATTGCATTATGTGAATGCACTATGCATTATGTAAATATTTGGTAGTGCAAAGAGAAATATGTGAACAAATAAGCGGTATTCTATCACTGGTGGTTCGGTTCTCCCACTGTATACGTCGCCTATTAACAACTAACAGAGTAAAGCCTCACCACTTTTGCGTGCAATCCGTTCAAAGCGCGTCTCCTCATGCGCCACTTCCGGGTCAAAGTGCACAACACGGGGCTGGCTTTTCTCGTTACTGCCATCACTCTTCTCCAGCATGCTGTTCTCCCTGGTGTCATCCCCCGCTCTGCTGTTCACCTCCACGTCACACTCCCCCTCCCCCGGGTCTTCCAGAATATACCGGGGGTCGTCGTCGTCCTCAAGATCGATGACATTCGAAGTCCCAGTCTGTCGAGAAGCCGGATGCTGCAACACAGGAAGAGCACCGTGATTGATTGATTGATTAATTAATTAGGGCATTGCGACCTAACAACACTACAGGTTACTGGACCGGAAATTGTGGGTTCGAATCCAGACTGAGTAAAACATACAAAATTGCTAGTCACCATTACTGTGATAGGGAAAGGACTGGTTTGTTCAGCATCAGGATAATCTGACAAGTGGAATGATGAGCCATGGTGCCAGTGGCAAGGTCTCCCAGTGAGACAGCACTATAAAATCGTCACGAGTGTGCACTGCTCGGATGCAAAACGCCAGGACGAGTTCTGACTCGAGTCCAAGTCGCAGTCAACATGAACTAGGGATAGTATAAGGGGTGGCGTAAGTTGAATTATTCAGTAAGCCCGCCACCTGTTGGCAGGAACGTACACACACTGCCTATATATAATAAGTTTCCACCAGCTCTATCGATTCCTGCCATCCCTTTCCTACCAGCTCTACTGATTCCCGCCATCCCTCTCCTACCAGCTCTATCGATTCCTGCCATCCCTTTCCTACCAGCTCTACTGATTCCCGCCATCCCTTTCCTGAATACTGCGAAGACCACTGTAACCTGATCTCCCACATGGTTACATTATTCTGATACTGGGCCACCAACAAATTCGTGCTTTATTCTAGTAATCCCAAGTGCGAAGGTTAATAATACCAGTGAATTCCTGCTCATGCTCTCTAACTACTCGTAAATTGTGTGCTTTCGATGCATAATGTGTTTATTACCAAGACCAGATGGGATGGCCGAATGAGTTGAATGCCGGCTTTTAGTGTGGCAGGTCGTGACACCAAATGCGGCCAAGTCAAACCAACGACATAACAAATTGATATATATATTGCTACAGAGCCTGGTGCTCTGCATAACTAAGATAGGGCAAGGAGCAGTGAAATGAGGAAGACCAGTTATTTGTGATTGAAATTATACTTGCTTAATCAAAATAATTTATATAAATAAAAAAAGGAAGTTAGAAGTTGCGCTTGTGTTATATCATATATGTGACTGAGTGGGATATCAGGTCATGGTGCTGGTGGCCTGGTCTTCCAGTTGGGCAGCACTATAAAGTCGCCATGAGTGCGCACTGTCACAAGCCGGTACCCGTCCTGATATGACCTTAGATGTTGCTAGGACGTAAAACAACAAACATTCTGTTCAAGGTGTTTTTTTCACAAGTGTTTTAAGATTCAAATGTATACAGCCTATCAGAGCCACCATATTCGCCTCGTGGCGGCTTTCAACAGCCTAGTGAACAGTGGTTACCAATGGTTACCATTACAGACAATACAGCTGTTCTAAGTTATGCTGGTCCCTCAGGAAGGATGGAAGTGGTGACTTACAGTACCAAATCACAGCTTCAGCTTACGCGATGGAATGTAGGCGAAGGTGGTGAATACACATACACAATGTAGTATTTCGTCGAATGGAAAATATTTGCGCAGACAACATCACTGTAATCTACATTAGAAACAAATATATGGCGAGAACCCTACCAAGTTTTGTCATCAGGAGG
This sequence comes from Branchipolynoe longqiensis, assembly GCA_030323885.1. NCBI lineage: Eukaryota > Metazoa > Annelida > Polychaeta > Phyllodocida > Polynoidae > Branchipolynoe > Branchipolynoe longqiensis. Next base: position 22,078,389 of record CM059202.1, read on the forward strand.
CATGTGGTTATAGGCGTAAAGTGAGTTTAAAGTATAGGGGCTATAGCGAAGAACACGTCTGTGAGGGGCACTAACCCCAACCTCCTGGATGTAAGATGAAGCTATGACCTGGCATGCTGGGTCGCAGCTTCAGTCCTTCTGGGCCTGTATGCAGGAGTCGGTGGTAGCGGATTTTGGTGTTACAGCCTATTACCGGGTAGCTATCGCCGACGTTGGGAACTGTGTCAAGTCGTATGCAGGAGCGCGTAACACTTTCATTATAGCTAAACGTGAATTTATTTATAGATTTGGGAAATCCCTCTGCGTCTGGAGTCATATATTAGGCTTAAATATATTAAATGCTATCATATTTAACAGAATTAGATACGCAATAAGTGAAATTTCATGAAATTAACCCTAAATTCGAAGCGAGATTTACGCTGCCGCCGTAACGGCGGCGATATTAATATTTATATTTTCGAATCGACGAACGTAAAGTAAACAAATCGCCGCAGCCGCTGCATCGACGTCGCTTTCCATACTGGCGGCGGCAGCGGTTTGTTTACTGTACGTTCGTCGATTCGAAAATATAACTATTAATATCGCCGCCAATGCGGCGGTAGCCTTAATAACGCTTCGAATTTAGGGTTAAATTGATAAAATTTCACTTATTGCATATGTAATTCTGTTAAATATGGTTGCATTGAATAGAACTCGCTATACCTCCTATTTACCAGGGGTAGGGTAACACCGGGTAAGCTTTTGGTGTTAGGCCTATCACCGCTTCGTGCATACCATTTTTCGCCCCAACCCGGGAAATTCCCTCCTACCACCGTTTTGGCTCGATACCACCGACTCCTGCATACGGGCCCTGATGGATCAGTGGAACTAGGAATACTGGTATTGCTTATCTGGTCTGCTCATCGGTACTTCACAATACTTACATCACGAGTGGCCCCAGTCTTCCACACCCCGCCAGGCAGGTCATCCTGTAAGAACTGTTCGGTAATGACACGCTTCGATGTCAGCTTCCGGCGTGCAGCGCTTGTGAACTGGTGCACCTAATAACACAGAAGAATAAATTTAGAGAAACAAGCAACCTATTGACTTGATATATTCAGCTTCAAATTTCAATGGCCCAGTTAACGAGTTATTTTCTAGGCTTGTACAAAAACCCCATCCTTGTACGCCTGTATGAACCAATCGCAAACCAGTAACCAGCAGTATTGTATGTGATTACTGCAGTGTGGCTTATATTACGCACATCATCATCATTATCACCATCAATTCCTTACCCCAAGGCTTGTTAGGGCACCACCAAGGACTTTCCCTGGTCTGTCCATTCCCTGATGTTGTCTTCCCACCTCTTCCTTTGTCGGCATTGTCTTCTTCCCCCTTAAACATACTTCCAAGAATCACAAATTATGTCACTAATGACCGTGTTCGACAGTGTAAACTGTTATGCTTGAATTGCTTCGATGCTAGGATGCTACCAACCTTTTCTGATTGATCCGCAAAGAGTCGCTGCGCCTTCTCTGCTTCCGGATCACTGTCAGTGGTGATGCCCCCTGTCGGACAAAGATGAATGACAAACTTGACGGATGGTATGACGGATGGTATTAAAGTTGCATAGTCAAATGGGTTTGAGTTTCTGACTTTTTTCTCTATCATTTTTGTTTTTAGATGAATACATTAGGTTGATCATTATAATCTACTTCACTTTTAGTTGATGTAACATTTATTATAAACAGTTAACTACAGAAATATTCGCAGAGAAAATATGCTAAATTCATTTTAGCGCGCATATATATTAACAATAACCCACTGTATCCACACCAAGAGCTCAGCATGTCGATACCAGATTTTGGAGTGCCGGTACCAAATTCCCAATGTCATCATCATCATCATCATCATCATCATCATGTCGATCGCAATGCGACAAAGACTGCTTTCATTACTTAACCGTGTGCGGTTGCGCATTTCATAAAATAAAAGCTGCTTGCAAAGTGCTGCTGGCTTTTGCAAGTTGCTAGCGGCACTCTTGGGGAGCAAATAGAGGTCTCACACCGACAAAAGAACATGTCAAGACAGGTGCAAACTATTTGTCCCTGCAGTGGCTTGTCGGGAGATGTTGGTAGTTCCATTCATCACAGCCCTTAATACTGCCACGGTAACATGGTTTTCTGTTACGGTTTGCTCCCTTAGCCTTTGGTTCTATCAAGAACCTGTACCACAAGGCAGTGGTTTACAACTTTACAAGACAGGGGCGTCAAACTCCCTGAGGTATTTTAGCAGATAGGTATCAGAGGTACTGCAATACCCGCATTCCCAACGTACCACCACCAAAATTCACTGCGGCATACAATTACCAAAGGCTCAGCACACAGATATCAATAATTCAAAATGCCAGTACATAAATCCAATGTATGTTACCAAAGTTCAGAGCTACTAGGATAGGGCAAGGAGCAGTGGAATAGGGAAGATCACTTGTCAGGATTCCCGTGTGGAAGGTCAGTTCAAACCCAGCCGAGCTTAGATGTTGCCAGGATGTAAAACTTCAACAACTAACCAACCAATCACCACCATCATCAGAAGAAGAATTGTGCAAACAACGGTCACCGCACCTGGTCAGAAGACCGGTGTTACGGTCCTAAAAAAATGAGGTACACGGTATCCTGCTGAATAAACTTTCTCATTTTTAAACACACAAAAAAGGTTGTGTAGTGAGGAGACCCGCGTACCCTGGGTGTTACCACAGCCGCTCTGTCGGATGGCGTGGTTTGTGTTATCCCGGTGGAGACAGCGGTTTATCCGAGGCATATGTCTCTCTGCTGCTTTTGTGCTCTGCCCAACAATATTACGTTCAATCTCAATCTGAAAAACACGCAAGAGCTCACTTAAAGATACGAAACCTGATGACCTTTGAGTTTTCTCTCTCCATATTTTCTATTTTTTAGATCAATTATATTAGAGTGATCATTAGTCTATTTTACTTCAGTCGGAGAGACATTTATTATAAATGACATATGTACAGAGATATTCTGTTAATATCTATTATATTAAACTGCATAGTCCGATTTAATCAAAACCTGTTACTGCATAACACTATGGAGTTTTGGCATGCTTGCCAAAATGAATTTTGCATGCTTGCACAAATATTTCAAAAGTCAGCCATTTAAACCAAAAGTTACTTCAAAGTATAGTAAAGTGCATTATAACAATCAATTTAATATATTTACCCCAGAAGAATTACAGAAACTCAAAACCATCGGACTGTGCAACTTTAAGCAAGCCTGCTTCAGAGAAATATATGTGCACTTACGGCTTTGTAGGATTGTGCGAGTTCCTGCTGGTGCTTGAGGTAGTCGATTAGAGCAACCCTGTTCTTCACATCAGCCTGGAACTGCCGCAAGCGCATCGCCTTCTGAGCACATACAGTTTGGATACGCGCCTCCTCATCCGCAGCGGACACCTGCAAGTCAAAGTTAGAAACACAAATAAACGGGAGATATGAACAAGGATTGCTTGATTAATGCAGTTATAGGATAATAGGCTCTTGTCCAGACAACAGATAAAATATAACATCACCACCACCACACCTAATGGTTCGCCACTGGGCTTGGTTTGCTGAGTCTGTCATGACGATCCACAATCCAACGAGCCTCTGAGTCTGATATATTCTTCACAGACACAGCCAACTACTTTTGGAGTGCAGAATCGATTGAATCATGTAGATTAATTTGCTTTAAAAGTTTAATAGACAGACTCCACTCGCAGCTATATTTGTGTGGCAGCATTCTTTTCCAGTTCAACAACTCTACGCCAATAATATGGATAAGCAATGCTCCCTAGGGCTAGATGGAATCAGTACCGCCACACAGATTGTTTACATTCACAACAGACTGTTGAATAGCGTAGTCCTACCAAAGCCTTTGGTAGGAATCAACTATTCAACGGCAAAGACCAAAGGGCTTGAAAGGCAAAGTAGTTTTTACATTGCCTTAAATAAGTTCGCCCTTCACAGAAACTCAGACTGCTACTGGAGGTGAATATTTTATTTAGAAATTTCCCCTACTCAATCAATGAATGCCACAATAACATTGTATCTAATACAATAAATTAAATATTCACCTCGACGCTCAAGTAGGAACACTGGAGTGTCTAGCTGCGGCAGTTAAATCAGTGATTCAGATGTCATTCAGTGTCAGAGACTTGCAAATCTGTGTGTATGGGTCCTCACGACTCGCTCCATATGAAAAAGTTGACCGCGCGGCATGCAAACACCCCTTACAAAACATTGTTTTCTCATGTTTTATGTATCAACAGTACAAATGTTGAATGGTAATTCGAATGTTTAAGATATCAACATTCTGGTGGGTCATTTTCCAGGAAAGAATATGTGACAGTTCAGCTGAGAAAATTCCTCAAAAGTCACCAAACTTTGAGAGCTTGTCAGCGCTAATCGGTAAATGTCACCCATATATAATTAATATAATATGGTTGGTAAACATGTTATCTGTGTGTGTGTGCCAGGCGATTTGTTTGTATGTGGTGCGATTTGAGAGTTATAACACTTTTTCTGACACTCTCCTCTGCCTTGTGCCAATTGGGACCTTTCAGTTTGCACGAGTCTCTCGTCAGATGGCGCAATATGTCAGTCTCTGTGTAATGCTTTGGTTGGATAGACTATTAGAAGCAGTTCCTTCTACTATCAAGTGTCTGTAAATAAGAGGGGGTGTAGTTGGGTTGAGATGTGTATGGTGGGGGTGTATGTTGGTGTGGTGGGTGAAGTGAGGATTTTGGTGTGTGTGGTGGGATTTAGGGGTGTCTGGTCGGGGTGTAGGGGGGTGTCTGGTCGGGGTGTAGGGGTGTGTATGGTGGGGTGTAGGTGTGCATGTTTGTGTGATAGAGGTGTAGGGGTGTGATGAGGATTTTGGTGTGTGTGGTGTAGGGGTGTGGTGAGGATTTTGGTGTGATGTGGGTGTGTTGTGAGTGGGTATGGTGGGGTTGAGGTGTAGGGGTGTTGTGAGTGGATATGGTGGGGACTTTCTTTTTTTTAATTTCTTTTTTTTTTAAATTGAGGCTGTATTTATACTGTCCATAGCATATAAGCCCGGGTACCCAGGCTTGTTTTCAATGCTGGGCAGTTGTAGTGTTGGTGTTATCTTACCACACAGTGGCTGCTGATAAGGTATTTGATTGCCTGCATTTCAGTAGTAGATAGATAATTGGTTGGTATGGTTAGTAGCCTATGTTAGGTACCCCAGTAAAATTTTCAAATTATTCCAAACATTCAAATTATAATTTCATTGGAAGGTCCAATGAATCAAAAGCAATATGCTTTTTGAATTTTTAAGATATTCCAAAAATTGAATGAGATATGTGCATTTGAATTTAAGATTTTTTGTATTAGCTAATGCACTAGAGAAGTGCCTTATTTAGGGCTGTTAAATAGACTAATTATAACAACATTTCCTTGTAGTTTCTTTATTAATGATCCTATCTTGATCAAACTTCATACCAAGGTTCTTCTTCGTATACCAAATCACCCCAGCTTATCAAAACTGATATACAAAAATTAGATCACCGGAAAATGTAGGTTTCCATGGCAACCATAATGCAATCACTCCCACCTACAATATGAGTCAACTGTAGCTATTTTTAAATAATGGTCAGATCCTGATGAAATTTCACATCAAGGTTCTTCTTGGTCTGTCAAATCACCTCAGCTTATCAAAACTGATATAAAAAAATTAGATCACAGAGAAATGTTGGTTTCCATGGCAACCGTAATACAATCATGCCTACAACTGCAGTTTCTTTATTAATGGTTTGATCCTGATCAAACTTGACATCAAGGTTCTTCTTCTTATACCAAATCACCCCAGCTTATCAAAACGGATATACGGATATACAAAAATTAGATCACAGGAAAATGTAGGTTTCCATGGCAACCGTAATACAACCACTCCCGCCTACAATATCAGTCACTGTAGCTCTTTTTTAATAATGGTCAGATCCCGATGAAATGTCACATCAAGGTTCTTCTTGGTCTGGCAAATCACCTCAGCTTATCAAAACTGATATAAATAAATTAGATCACAGCGAAATGTAGGTTTCGGTGGCAACCATAAAAATGTTGGTTTCCATGGCAACCGTAATACAATCATGCCCATAACTGCAGTTTCTTTATTAATGGTTTGATCCTGATCAAAACTGACATCAAGGTGATTCTTGGTATGGCAAATCATCTCAGCTTATCAAAGCTGATATATAAACAAATTAGATCACAGAAAAATGTTGGTTTCCATGGCAACCATAAATCCAAACATTATTTACACACTATAATTTAAAACAACTACTAAAACTCTAAAGACCACATTTAATCCTGGAATTCACACATTACTTACAAATACAAGCATCTCAGTAATACCACCAACAACCAACCACCAACAACCAAACCACCAACAACCAAGCCACCAACAACAAACAACCACCAACAACCAACCACCAACCAAACCACCACCAACCAAACCACCAACAAACAACCAAACCACCAACAACAAACAACCACCACCAACAACAAACCACCAACAACCAAACCACCAACAACAAACAACCACCAACAACCAAACCAACAACAACCCAACCAAACACCACCAAACACAACAAAACACCGTTGATCTAACGACTAACGTAGCCGACGCATCCCTCGACCCTCCCGCAGGGGCCGCGTGTGAGTCACTCAACTAGAGAATACAGTTAAAACAACCAAACCACCAACAACCAAACAACCACCAACCACCAACATCAAACAAACAAACATCAAACCAACAACCAAACCAACAACAACCAAACCAACAACAACCAAACCAACAACAACCAAACCAAACACAACCTCGGGCCGTGGGGGCCGCGCGTGAGCCACTCAACTCCAGAATCCAGTCAAAACACCAACTTTTGGCCATCAAATTGTAGAGTTGCGATTCCAGTTAGAGTCAATGTAAGACCAGTTTTAGGAAGATAAAATGCTAAAGTTTCCCATTATGATAGTTAACATACACATTCAAGTCAGTCTTACCTCTGATTTCTGCATCTGAAGACTTGAATGGCTTGGTAACCAACCACAACAAGACACCGTTGATCTAACGACTAACGTAGCCGACGCATCCCTCGACCCTCCCGCGGGGGCCGCGTGTGAGTCACTCAACTAGAGAATCCAGTCAAAACCACCAACCAAACCACCAACAACCAAAATCAAACCAACAACAACCAAACCAACAACAACCAAACCAAACACCACCAAAACACCGTTGATCTAACGACTAACATAGCCGACGCATCCCTCGACCCTCCCGCGGGGGCCGCGCGTGAGTCACTCAACTAGAGAATCCAGTCAAAACCACCAAACCACCAACAACCAAAATCAAACCAACAACAACCAAACCAACAACAACCAAACCAACAACAACCAAACCAACAACAACCAAACCAAACACCACCAAACACAACAAAACACCGTTGATCTAACGACTAACGTAGCCGACGCATCCCTCGACCCTCCTGTTAGTTTTTTTGGATTTTCTTGGTATATATGTATTTATTTTTCTACTCTTATTACTAGACTAGCCTACTCCTATTTACATATCATAGGCTTGTACGTAGCTGTGTGGTGTGTTATCTGGCTACTTTTGGCATGGTTACCTCCCATTGGGCGCATGGGTTATGTTCAATGTTGGCGAGGCTAAATGACAAAGAAAAGTCTAAAAGTGAAGTTAAACAGGTATAATAGAGATACAGAATCGTGCAATACATGTGTGCAGAGAGCTTGGCATTTCAAATGTGTGATGGTGACGGTGTTATTAAATTTTCCAGGTGGATTCATGTGGTGTTTACACGGAATCAACAACAATGATCACAATGTTTATGTTAAATGTAAATTGAATGTTGTTGACATGTCAGTACACGTCGCCGGGTGGGCGATAATGGGCACTTGAAGAGGCAATAAAACAATATGACTCGTGACTTACTACGGCCTCGAATGTCTGGTGGATATTGACAGACTCTGGTTGCACCCAGGCTCCGACAGGCATCACCTGGGCATTTCTGCCAGCAAGTCTCCCCGGAATTTGCCAGCTTTTCGATACCCTGGCACACCGTGCGTTCGGCTTGGCCATGTTTGTAGGTTTGAACGGTGAGTTGCAGATGGCGCCACAGTCGGCCTGAAGTGAATGGTGCATTGGTACCAGGTGGCGCCACAGTCGGCCTGAAGTGTAGGGTACATTGGCAGGGGGCCATATATGCATGGACCGGTGTTTGCCTCGCCTGTTTTGTTAAAAGCTAACGCCAGGGTAGCTATCACCAGGGTGGCGAAGTAGGTCAAGCTGTATGAAGGAGCACTAAAAGTGGTAAGGGTAGCTAACCATTCCAGTTATTTTTAGATTGGGGAATACCCTCTAACTGTTACCGGTGTGTACTGCTATGAGCCTGATAGATACACTGGCACAGCGTACACTGTAATATATGTGATATATGCATAATAGACGTCTAGACCTGTGGTTAATATATGTTAACGATATGCAGAGTTGGGGACAAAGAGATATGCAAATGAGATGACGTCATGGAAAGTTTAGCCGGCGGGTCAAGCGTGCCCTACGCCGTGAATAAACCATTCAGTAACCAGAAGTCAAAGTGTTCAGACGTTGTACTTTAACAATATAGGCATAAAAGACATCCAGGCACGAGCAGAGAACAAAGGAATATGTGAATGAAATGACGTCAGAGGCACAGGGTGCTGGCGGGTCAGTGTCCATGGATGGTGAATAAAACATTCAGTATCTAGAAGTCAAAGTTTTCAGACATTGTACTTTCACATGGTGTCAGATAAGGACAATGCCGCCTGCAAACACACTGCCGGGCCTCAGACCGCCAGGTCAGCTCATCCTCTGCAACAACGCACGATCGAACTGGAAAACGTGGATCAGAGCATATAATATATATGCCATGGCTTCAGGAGTCGTTACAAAAACATGCTGTATCATCCTTCAGTTCCGGGCGAAGAAGCCCAGAAAGTTTTCGCCAACATGGCCATCAGACTTGCCGAGCAGGACAAGATCGGGCCGTTAATAGAGGCATTTCAAGCATACTGTACCGGTAAATCAAATTTAATAATAATACGTTACCGTTTCAACTCACATAATCAAGCAAGCGAAAATATGTCCACATATATCACAGCCGTCAGGGACAGAGTGAAAGATTGTGAATATGGACTGATTGAAGAATTGCTTTTGCGCGATCGTTTGGTTGCTGATGTCAAGAACATGATGTTGAGAAACAAGATGCTTCAAACAGCCGATCTCACACTCGAAAAGTGCATTAATATGTGCAAACTCAGTGAATTTAGTGCTGACAAGTTGGAAGGAAAAAAAATCAGATGTGGATGTCAAAGAAATTGATGGTCTGAACAGATATGCAAATGTGTGTATCGGAGCACCAGTGGTTCGCCCCGCTGGGCCGCCATCTTGAAAATTGCCATGTTGGAAGGCCGGAAACGCCACCAGAGCAAGCGAATTCAAGATTCAATGTCAAAACTGTGGTTACGAACACCAACGTGGATTTTGTCGGATCTGTTTGTCGGTGTTATCGAGCGCAACACCAAACAAGACATCAAGCTCTGGTATACTACCGTCCGAGTGAACGGTCATCCAGTCAAGTTCAAGCTCGACACAGGCTCAGAGGCAAACATTCTTCCGAGGAACGTCTTCGACAGGATCGCATCGGTGTGACTGACGAACACCAGGTGTTCGCTCGTGACATTCCCGGGGCATCTGATCACCCCCGATGGCGAGGCTTCGGTCAAGATCGACGGCTGAGACTTTGTATTCCAAGTGGTGCAGGACTGCCAACCTATTTTGGGTAAACAGGCTTGTGTTGTGTTGAACCTGTTGGCACGGGTTGATGAGGTGAACTCTATCATGCCGACGAACATTTCCACCCCAAACAATATCCGCAGCACGCGAGATTACGATGTGGTAAGTAACTCTCTGAAATCCCCCCCTGGCAAAAAGAGTAAAAGAAATAACAACTACCAAAGTATACCCACCAGCCTATAACACATGACTAATCCAATAAAACATATACTACTTACAAAGCATATAGTTGACCGAAGACAATTTAAATGAGTCGTGCAACCATTATTTGCATAATCCAAAATCCACGACTACCTGTATCAGCAAGTCATGCCCATTATATTAATGTCTCCTCATCAAATCACTGATATAGTCTAAAGGTAAATGGCTATTCTCCAGTCTACATGTGCAAAATAAGATCCCCACTATATTTGTAATGCCTCATTTTAACCTACTACTGTCTATATTGTTCATACCATCGCATCGTCTCATCCATAAATAGTTCATATGCACTATAATTGTTAAGGCTGGAAGACCAGCGCCTCGGTGCTGAAAAAAGATGTTATTCAACTGGAATAACAAATTTGAAAAAAAAAAATATATATATATATATATATAAACTATAAGGATGTTTTTCAAGGTTTAGGCCTGATAAAATCGAATGCTGTCATTTATATTGACAAATCTGTACAACCTGTTGTTGACCCGCCGAGGAGCATTCCATTTGCAATACAAAATAAGGTGCATGATAAACTAAAACGCATAGTAAAAATGGGTTTATTGTCTAAAATGAGCCAACTGAATGGGTAAATTCCATAAAAATTGTTAAAAAACCTAATCTGTCTGGATCCAACAAAATTGAACAGAGCCATCAAAAGAGGACCATTGCCAACTAAAACTATTGACGAAATTATAACCAAAATGGCGAACGCACAATATTTCTCAGTTTTAGACACCATGACAGGGTATTGGCAAATCGAACTAGACTACGAAAGTTCACTGTTGCGCGTGCTTAATACTCCATCGGGCCAGTACAGGTACACCGGTCTACCATTTGGCATCAAAACAGCCAGTGACATTTTCATTCAGGAAAAGCACCGCGTCATGGGCGATATACCCGGGATAGGTCTACTGACAGACAACATTCTGGTATATGGGTCAACAGTTGAGGAACACAACGACAGACTGAAAGCCGTGCTTGACCGAGCCAGGTCGGTAAATCTAAAATTAAATGATTCAAAATCTTTGATATGCAAAACAGCAGTGAAATATGAAGGTCATCAACTTACCCAACAAGGTGTAAAACCAGATCCAGACAGAATACAGGTGATTGTAGACATGCCAGAGCCACCTGACAAGCAAGGCATACAGAGGTTCCTGGGCATGGTTGGCTATGTTCACAAGTTCATACCAAACATGTCCGAGATCACAAAACCCCTACGCATGCTCCTTGGTAAGGATGTCGCGTGGCACTGGCAAAACGAACAAGTCGCATCTGACAAATGTAAAGAAAAATTGAGAACTGCTCCTGTATTGTCATATTATGATGTAGACAAGCCAATTGTCATTCAAGTAGACGCTTGTCAGTCAGGTCTCGGTGCGGTTATCATGCAGGACAACAAGCCAATCGCACTCACATCTTGTGCACTAGATTCAGTGCAGTGTGGCTATGCCACTATCGAAAAAGAAATGCTCGCAATATGTTTCGGCTGCCAGAGGTTTCATGACTATATCTTCAGCAAAGAAGTTCATATTCAAACCAATCACAAACCGTTAGTGGCCATCATGCAGAAGCCGATACATAATCTGTCAGTGCGTATGCAAAGAATGCGAATACGATTGCAAAATAACAACATATACAGCTATGCCATGTTAAGGGGTTCTTAATGTTCTTTGCAGGCACACTGTCCAGAGCTCACAGAGCTGAATTAGGTCACACTGACCTATTTGACAACACACTCAGCATTGCTGCAGTGGACATGCAATCGTGCAGTCTGTTAAGTAAAATCATCAAAGAGTATGAAGAAGATATATTCATCATCATCATCATGCTGTCGGTCACGATGCAACAAAGACTGCTTTCATTACTTGACTGTCGTTCTCCATTTAGCTCTCTGCTGTGAAGGGGGATGTAATATATGCATAAAAGACATCCAGGCATGAGCAGAGAACAGAGGAATATGTAAATGAGATGACATCAGAGGCACATGGTGCCGGTGGTTCAGGTCCCTGGACTGTGAATAAAGCATTCAGTATCCAGAAGTCAAAGTGTTCAGACGACATACTTTCACATACACTAACTTTAGTAACTGGTACCCACTTGTACTGTATGTATCTAAGCTCAAAATGCTTAATTATGGATAGTTAATTATGCCTTCAATATATTCATTATATTATTATATTGCATGCATGTATCCATGTTTATGCTAAATTGTTCTGTATTTCTATTAATTTCCAATAAAATTGAAGTTTTGGACTACGCGTATCAGCAAACATAATAAAATTGTTGTATGCCTTTTGTTTTGCTGTCAAGGCCGTTTGCAGTGACTTTACCGAACTTGACGTTACCCTACCCAACTTGATATTTATGCCAAATTGTTCTGTATTTCTATTCATTTTCAATCAAATTGAAGTTTTGGACTACGCGTATCGGCAAAGAGAGAGACAGACACACACGCGCACACACACTCGCACACACAGACGATGTTGAATCGACAGCTAACCGGCTGGGTTTACCATTAACGCTGCTATGGAACGGGGTTAGCTTACCCTAGTTTACAGTCGGGAGGTTAGAGCTAACACCACTTTTTGTAGTTTTATCGCCGTTAACTGGGGAATTCCCGCCAAAACCAGTTTTGGAGCGCTAACACCGTGCCATGCATACAGCCCCAGGGGCCAAATGTATGAGGGCGGGTTAGGGCTCGTAACCCACGCGTCGTGCGGATTTCCCAGGTTAGCGGCCCAAAGTGTAAATGTATGTGCCCGGGATAGGCAAACTCCTCGAGGGTTAACGTCGTCTTCACTAACTCCAACTTGAGCCTGGGATAACGTCCGGGTTAGGCACCAACTCGGGCCAAATCTATTCAATGCGACCATATTTAACAGAATTACAAACGCAAATCGTGAAATTTCATTAAATTAACCCTAAATTCGAAGCGTTATTAAGGCTACTGCCGCAATGGCGGCGATATTAATATTTATATTTTCGAATCGACGCACGTAAAGTACACAAATCGCCACCGCCGCCGCATCGACGTCGCTTTCCATACTGGCAGAGGCGACGGTTTGTTTACTGTACGTTCGTCGATTCGAAAATATAACTATTTGACCTCATGTGAAGGGTACATTGGTACCAGGGCCGCGTTCAGGCTCTGTCTCAGAGGCGCCTTGGAGGCGCCCGTGAGGTCAGGCTAGTCTGAACGACAACAGCAGTTGGTCGCCTCGAAAATGGCCGCCCCCATAGGCGGCGGCCATTTGCAATGGACAAGCTGTGCTGTAATTGGCTGAAAGCACTGAATGCAGCGGCCATTTTCGAGGCGCTTTTCATCTCCAGTCTGAAAAGGGAGGCGTCTCGGAGACGTCGCCGAGACGCACCCTGAACGGAAATAGGCCAAAAAGCATCGCTGAGACGTCGCCAAGGCGCCTCCGAGACGGACCCTGAATGCGGCCCAGGTGTCTTAAGCCGTGTTCACACGGGCAATGTAAATCGATTCGTAGAAAGCGACTTGCCTAGTTCGACGCACATTTCGCGTGTGAACGGGCGTCTGAGTCGAATTAGGGATGAATCGATTTCTGTGAACCGGATACTGTAAACCACCTCTCAAGGTAGTTTACGTGAGGCGATTTCTGTGAATCGATTTATTTTGCCAGTGTGAACCCAACCGACTTACGTGAGGCGGATTAAGGACATGACAGTCGAGACCTGAGTGTGTTGACTTTCCGGTAAATTTGCTTTATGAAACCGCTAGCTGTGCACAGATATTTTTTTCATTATTTATTTTTAGGGTTTCACTGCCCAGCAGAAGTTTTTACGGTTCCAAAACAATATGATTCAGTCCATACATATCTAGGTCGAACCCACACTCTCTCGTGCCGACGTCGACGAACCCAAACTGGCGCTGCTTAGTCTGGACTTGCTCATGCGCAGATATCCACTTCCGCCTACAAGCGCTGCCCGTCTGTACGGACGGCTAAATCGCTTCATATAAATCGATTTGTCTAATTCGCTTCACATTTTGCCCGTGTGAACACGGCTATAAGCTATGTTCACACGGGCGATTTAATCCGCCTCATATAAAGCGCCTTGCCTAGTTCGCCTCACATTTGCCGTGTGAACACGACGTCAAGGCGGATTAGGGCTGAATCGATTCATATGATTCGCTTTATATAAACCACCTCGCAAGGTAGTTTATATGAAGCGAACTAGCGAACGCGACACACTTTCAAACTCGGTCCGTGTGAACGCGCCACTAGTTCGATTCAAATGATTCGCCTTGTCTAAATCGCTTTACATTTTCCCCGTGTGAACACAGCTTTATAAGCCGTATTCACACGGGAAAAGTTTAAAGCAATATATTAGACAAGGCGAATCATATGAATCGATTTAGATGCGCATTCACACGGACCGAGTTTGAAAGTGTTTCGCATTCACACGGGCAGTGCTTTGAATCGGTTTAAGGCGGAAGTGGATATCTGCGCATGAGCAAGTCCAGACTAACCAGCGCCAGTTTGGGTTCATCGACGTCGGCCGAGAGAGTGTGGGTTCGACCTAGATATGTATGGACTGAATCGTATTGGTTTGGAACAGTCAAAACTTCTGCTGGGCAGTGAAACCCTAAAAATAAATGATGAAAAAAATATATGTGCACCTCTAGCAGGTTCATAAAGCAAATTTACCGGAAAGTCAACACACTCAGGTCTCGACTGTCACGTTTCCCTCGAGTGCGCATGCGTGTGATGTCATAAATAAAACGATTCAGCCTAGATCGGTTCCTGTATAGACCACCTCGCGAAGAGTTTTAAGCTGTATTCACACGGGCAAGTTAAAACGCCTCACGCAAAACCACTTGCCTAGTTCGACTCAGATTTGCCGTGTGAACGCACGCCTGAGGCGTTTTAGGGCTGAATCGATTCATATAAATCGTTTAATGTAAAACGCTTCGCTAGGTGGTATACAGGAAGCGATCTATGTTGAAACGTTTTATCTTGCCCGTGTGAACGCATATGAAGCGATTTAGGACGTCACACGCATGCGCAGTCGAGACCTTGGTTTGTTGACTTTCCGGTCGATCTAAAGCGCATATTATATAATTTAATTAATGAAACCGCTATCTATGCACAGATATTTTTTTCATCATTTATTTTTAGGGTTTCACTGCCCAGCAGAAGTTTTGACCGTTCCAAACCAATACAATTAATTAAATACATATCTAGGTCGAATCCACTCTCTCGTGGTGGCGCTGGTCACACTGGACTTGCTCATGCGCAGATATCGACTTCCGGCCCAAGTACTGCCCGTGTGAACGCGCATTACATCGCTTCATATGATGCGCCTTGCCTAGATCGCTTTACATTTTGCCCGTGTGAATACAGCTTTACAGAAAACGATTCATCTAAACAGATTCAGGCATAAAACGCCTCAGGTCGCGTTCACATGGCAAATGTAAAGCGATCTAGGCAAGTGGTTTTACGTGAGGCGTTTTAACTCGCCCGTGTGAATACAGCTACATAGACACCCTGAAATGAAGGGTACATTGGTACCAGGTGGCGCCACAGTCGGCTTGAAGTGAAGGGTACATTGGTACCAGGTGGTGCCACAGTGAGCCTGAAGTGAAGGGTACATTGGTACCAGGTGGTGCCACAGTGAGCCTGAAGTGAAGGGTACATCGGTAATTTGAGGCACCACAGTGGTGTCTGAAGTGAAGGGTACATTGGTAACTTGAGGCACCACAGTAGTGTCTGAAGTGAAGGGTACATTGGTAACTTGAGGCACCAGTCACCCTGAAGTGAAGGGTACATTAGCACCACAATCAACCTAAAGTGAAGGGTATACTGGTACCAGGTGGTGCCACAGTCACACCGGGTGACTCTTTTATCTAATAATCTGCATGAAATAAACACAACACACTGGGATCTAATTCGGCCGGGTGTCTTTATTCCGATACAATACCTTTCCAGTTTGCATAGGCACAGTGATAACCACAATGTCAATGGGATGAGTGTTCTTCTCAGAAGCCATGCCCATCAGTGATCAACGCTCGAACAATTTTTACGTCGCCTTTCAGGTGTCAATAAACTAAATTAGCAGTTAAGGAAGCTTCGGGTTGGTGGGAGGGTGGTTCGGCTGGAAGGTGAACACCTAGATAAAAGATTCACCTCTTGACTTTGTGTCCATTTACTTCAAAATTGTTACTATAAAAACGGACTCAAAATCAACAACAATGCTTGAGAAGCACTTTTTTCTTTTATTTATGCTTTACTATGTCTGTGACTGTGCAACTTTTGCATTGTATAATATTAATAGCATACACATGAGGAATCCCACTTCTACATCCCGTAATATTAATAGTTCATAAAATGTGGAATCTCACTTTTATAGTTTTACATCCCATAATAACAATAGCATGCAAATTATGGAATCCCCTTTTACATACCATAATATTAATAACATACAATGTGTGGGATCCCACTTTTACATCCCATAATATTAATAGCATATAAGGTGTAGAATCCCACTTTTACATCCCATATTAATAGCATAGAAAATGTGAAAGCCCCCCTTTTAATCTCATAATAATAATAATAATAATAATAATAACATACAAGGTATAGAATCCCTTTTGCATCCCATAATATTATAGCAAACAAAGTGTTGAATCCCACTCTTACATCTCATAATAATATAGCGATCATGGAATCTCCTACTAAAATTATTTAAAGTTGCATAGTCCGATGGTTTTAATGTTCTTAGATAAATATATTAGGTTGATCATTATAATCTACCTTACTTTAGTTTGTAGTAACTTTTATTTAAAATAGTTGTCTTTTAAGATGTTTGAAGTGCAACCATGCAAAATTAATTTTGGCTAGCAGGCCAAAACTCTGACACTATAGGCTTCTGCAGTATCAGGTTCTATTAAATTACCTCAGCAGTCCCTTCTATGTGGTGACAAATATTTAATAAGTGCTTCGGTATATAACTTAGATAGGTAGAATCAAATGTTGATAATTGCTTTGGTTTTGAAAAATTGATGTTTTCATCGGACCATGCATCTTTAAATGGGGTTGGGGTTGCGTCCATCTTCCTTTTGTATTCCATAATAGCAGTCTTCATGGCTTTGCAGAGAACCCCATTGCGGGCTATATTTACATCATACATGGCTTGTTCAATATAGGCTATACAAGCGCCACACATAACACACACAAAAAGAGGAAGGTGGAAGTAGGGGTGGAAGAGGCGCTAAGTCTCTCGATTTGGTGGGAGATCTCCCTAAAGTAACCTTAATCTACTGATTTCTTACGTTTAATTTGTAATCTTCTAACAAAGAATCATTTTAGCTTGTTTTATTATTTTTATTTTTACTCAAAATGCACCAGAATGTACCATTTCATATAAATTTTCATACACACACACACCCTCCCTCCCCCTTTGGCCACATTATTTCTCCCTATTTACAATTTGTGTATTAGGAAGATCTCCCTAACCATACTCTTATCTACTTGGCATCTCTGGCGTGGGGGCGTAGGGGGGGGGGGGGGTGAGTGCAGCCAGCGCTCAATTTCCAAGATGTCTGAAGCATGCATGGATATGTCATTGTGCCAACTGAATAATAAGTTAAATTTATGTGGAAATGATGTCTCTACTAGATGGATAGTTTTGTAGAAAAACAAGTTTTGATACTTGCGAGAAGAGAGAAACTTTACCTCAGCTAATGATCCAGTGTAGTAATGATAGATATATTATATGATATAATATATTTACATATTACAGTATAACCCCGTTAAACCAAGCTTGTTTAAACCAAAAAGTTGGTTAAATCCAAATTATCAGTTAATCCAAACAAAATTGTTGGGACTCCAGGCCACTTCCGGTACGGTTAAACCAAACTTTCATGTGGTTATAAGGTCATCTGAGACCCCACCAACATTTTTATATGATAAATGGTAGTGTCGTGGGGGTGATGAAAATGGGAAATACTGTGCCTAGAGCGGGACTCGAACCCACATCTCTTTGCATTCCGGGCCAGTGTGCTAACCATTACACCACCTAGGCTCCCTGATATCAATACACTCCCCACGCCTACCTGTCTATGTGGTTACTTGCCTGAGAGTTCAGTGCAGACCACTACACTCGTCCCCCTGGAATTGTAAGTATTGTAATGCTTACAATTACATACATACAGGCAATGCACTAACACATACATACACAGGGTAGGTTCAACAACCATACAGCACAAAGCTTGTACAGGATCCTGATCACGGCAACCAGTGTCGTGGGGGTGATGAAAATGGGAAATACTGCGCCTAGAGCGGGACTCGAACCCACATCTCTTTGCATTCCGGGCCAGTGTGCTAACCATTACACCACCTAGGCTCCCTGATATCAATACACTCCCCACGCCTACCTGTCTATGTGGTTACTTGCCTGAGAGTTCAGTGCAGACCACTACAGTAGTATTTGGCCGGGCTGCTGAAAAAAGTTTGGATTAACTGATTGTTTGGTTTAACCGAGCTTAGTTTAAAGGGGTTATACTGTATATACATAAAAACACAAAAATCAAAGTGTCCACATACATTGTATAGTACATTCATAATGCACCCGCATTTTTGGCAAAGCCAAG
This sequence comes from Branchipolynoe longqiensis, assembly GCA_030323885.1. NCBI lineage: Eukaryota > Metazoa > Annelida > Polychaeta > Phyllodocida > Polynoidae > Branchipolynoe > Branchipolynoe longqiensis. Next base: position 22,097,116 of record CM059202.1, read on the forward strand.
TCAAAGTCGAAGCCAAAGCTTGGTTAAACCAATGATCAGTTAATCCAAACAAATTTCTATTGTCCCTTCAAGTTTGGTTTAACGGGGTTATACAGTATACAAGACATGTGTACAATATGAATAATCTGTATCAAACAAAAAACATGTGCGATAGGTAGAATTATTAGTTGCAGAAGGGTTTGAATAAACATCCTGGACTCGTACGCTGGATAATCTGGATGCATAAAACCGCCTCGTATTGTCCGCTGAGATGAAAAACAAACTAGGAATGCAATAGATGAATAACATCATTGGTGAGATTACCTCATCACATGACCTAATATGGTTCCCGACATAACCAAATATGTTCCCCCACAGACTAGGGAACTCCGGAGAACCTTTCAGTTGCACATACACACTAACCATTGTGACACTCTCCCTCCACATATTCAGATACAGAAACTGAAAAGGTGCGCTTGGAGAGCATTTGTACAGTTCAAGTCTCATCAGGCTATACCGGGTCTCTTTAAGTTCTAATCTGCAAGCACTGCAAGGACCCCATTTAAGGGAACTTACAGAATTCCAGAACAAGGGGAGGAAAGTGGTTCACAGAGAGAAAAAAAGCGGAAATCGACGGCTAGGTGGGCGATAATTCGGTTATGAAAATGGTATTCTATATTGACTGATCAGTGGAATAGAACTAAGATAGTGCTAGTATAGTATTGGATGAAACCTGACTTCTGGTATTTCGGAAATTCCCTGACAATGCTAAGCCTACGGGAGAATTTCAACGTTTTCGAAGAAATCCATCACATGGAAGGCCCAACACCGGCCAGACGCCGAGTCAACTTTGGCCATCACCGAGATAAAAGATTAACCCCCTACTTGTAGTAGGTACTACAAGTACGGGGTGAATCTTTTATCTAACAATCCCCAAAGTATGGCCGGCTGCCAACCAACAATGCTTCAAGTGTTTCTATAATTCTGTGTTGATATATATATTTTTTTAAATAATTTTTCTGTAGTGTAGTAGATGGAGAAAATACATAGAATTAGATTGTTTCTTTATTGGGGCTTTGCATCCTAGATATTTTAGAACCGACACAAATCGCAGATTTACCAAATATCGCAGAAATCAGCGAAATTGCGAAGATCTTTCATCCCTAGCTGTAACTAGCTAGAGCTAGTTACAGCTCATTTAAATATAAATAAAATTAATGAATATCATCAACTATTTACTAACAAAAAAAGAATAAATAAATACAATGATGTCAATTATAAATCATTATTATAAATATAAATGTGTTTTACCTCAAACATTTGAAATCATGACTTGACAAATGTAGCTTCTCGAGAATTTGTGGTATTATTTATTTAGCAAAAATTCACTTTGTATAAATATATGAACACATTGAAAATTAAAACTAGAAGTGAATTAGTTTTTTGTAGTGAATCCCAATTTATATTTTCACCAGTTGCTTGTCATTAAATGCAGTGAAATTCAAGTAATTTCCGAAGCCAAGGACATTATTAATGTACAATTTTTAAGCAGCCACCCCGATTTCTAATCACCCAGTATAACCCAGGTAGGTGACTGAACGGTTTATCATTGTGGGTTTAAACAAAAAAAAGAAATGTACACATTTTGAGTGGTTACAATTTAACAACAAACAATCTAATAAATTAAAAGAGAAAACCACAAAAAAACCTATTACATTCCATCCTCGTACAAATGCCAACTTGCAAGGTCTCCCGATTTTCCACCCACAAAAGGAATTAAGGGATTTTCTTCAAATAATTTGCTGAGGACTCCTAATTCACCACAATCGGTGGATATGCATGTGCCAAAATGCCAAATTAAAGCTCTTCCTGAAACGAATCCAAATAGCGTGTTCTAAACAGAAATAAATAGAAATTATATCCGTAAATAAAACAATTAGACAGACTTATATGTTGTTGGTTTTTCTCTGTATTTTTGTATGTTGGAATTATCCTTAAACCTACACACAGAGTAACTGCACTTTTCTAAGTACACATATATATAATCTAGAAATTGTGAATTTATACACAATAAATATCCTCAACATGACAATGTCTCTGAACTATATAGCTCATGAGCAAAAGAAAGGAGTGTCGGCTGATGCTTTTAAATGTCGCCTGCCGCTTTTAAATGTCGCACATCGCTTAAAATTTCACCTGTGCTTTTAAATGTCACCAGCCACTTTTAAATGATGCCTGCCACTTCTAAATGTCACCCACACTTCTAAATGTCATCTGCCATTTTTAAATATCGCATGTGGTTTTAAATGTTGCCTGCCAGTTTTAAATGTCACCTGCAGTTTTAAATGTCACTTGCCACTTTTAAATATCACCTGTGCTTTTAAATGTCACATGCGCTTTTAAATGTCATGTGCACTTTTAAATGTCTCCTGTACTTCCAAATGTCACCTACTCCTTTTAATTGTCGCTTGTGCTATTAAATGTCACCTGCACTTATCAATTTCGCCTGTGCTTTTAAATATTTCCTGTGCTTTTAAATGTCGCCTACACTTCTAAATGTCGCCTGCCACTTCTAAATGTCAGCTGCACTTTTAAATGATGCCTGAGCTTTTAAATGCCACCTGCTCCTTTTAAATGTCACCTGCCGCTTGTAAATGTCATGCATACTTTTAAATTTTGGCTGTCACATTTAAATGTTCCCTGTGTTTTAAATGTCACCTGTGCCTTTAAATGTCGCCTTCACTTCTAAATGTCACCTGTACTTCTAAATGTTGCCTGTGCTTTTAAATGTCACCTGCACGTCTAAATGCCACATGCACTTCTAAATGTTGCTGTGCTTTTAAATGTCGCCTGCTGCTTTCAAAGTTTGTTTGTTATTTTACGTCCTAGCAACATCTACGGTCATGTCAGGACCGGTATCGACTTGTGACAGCACACACTCATGGTACCTTACAGTGTTGCCCCACTGGGAGACCAGGCCACCAGCACCATGATATATCCCACTCAGTCACATTATCCTGACACTGAGCCACACAGGCCTTGCCCTCCTAATAATGCCGAGCTCCTGGCCAGGTGGTGACAAGTATACATTTTAAAGTCATTAGTCTGACTCAACCAGAGTTCGAACCCACGAACCCATGGGTTCGGATCCCCCGATCTACCAAAACAGGAGACGGACGCTCAACTCTGGTCGAATAGGATGACACTAACATACACACCCACCACACACCTACACTCCCACCACACACACACACCACACCTACACCACCACACTCACCTACACCCTCACCACGCACACCTACACATCAACCACACACACCTACACCAGCATCACACACCTACACCACCAACACATACATACCTACACCCCCACCACATCCCTAAACCCCCACCACCCACCTACACCCCCAATACACACATACCTACACCCCCACCACATCCCTACACCCCCACCACACACCTACACCCTCACCATCGATACCTACACATCAACCACCCACACCTACACCCCCACCACACATACCATCACACACCTACACCACCCACACACACATACCTACACCCCCACCACATCCCTAAACCCCCACCACACACCTACACCACCACCACTCACCTACACCCTCACCATGCACACCTACACATCAACCACACACACCTACACCCCCACCACACACACCATCACACACCTACACCACCCACACATACATACCTACACCCCCACCACATCCCTAAACCCCCACCACACACCTACACCACCAATACACATATACCTCCACCCCCACCACACCTACACCACCACCACTCACCTACACCATCACCACGCACACCTACACATCAACCACACACACCTACACCCCACCACACACACCATCACACACCTACACCACCAACACGCACATACCTATACACCCACCACACACCTACACCACCAACACACACATACCTACACCCCCACCACATCCCTAAACCCCCACCACACACCTACACCACCCACACACACATACCTACACCCCCACCACATCCCTAAACCCCCACCACACACCTACACCCCCAATACACACATACCTACACCCCCACCACATCCCTACACCACCACCACTCACCTACACCCTCACCACGCACACCTACACATCAACCACAACATACCTACACCCCCACCACCCACCTACACCACCAATACACACATACCTACACCCCCACCACATCCCTAAACCCCCACCACACACACACACCACCCACCTACACACCCACCACACATCTACGCAGCCAACACACAGGGATGAAAGTTGTGTCCGGCAAAAAATGCAGAAATGAAGCTGAGGTGATTTGATTGACGGCGAATTTCCGCGAAAACGCGCATTTTCCCTCCATAGGATTGACATTGTCAGGGAATTGCGGGAAAAAAGACCAGTCAGGTTTCAACTCACCTTGTGGTGACTATATTCATCGCCCATATCTTACTCTTTCTTGTTTGGGTTTTCTGTTCTAGCAATATATAAGGTCATATAAGAATGGGATCGAACTACCCAACTGTTGCCATTTATATAATCCCAATTCCTTGGCATTTTGCTTAATGCTAATCGATAAATATAAAAAGAAATCCTGGAAATCCGCGAAATCGCGGAGATCTTTCATCCCTGAATACAAATATACCTCCACCCCCACCACACACCTACACCCCCACCACTCACCTAAACCCTCACTACGCACACCTACACATCAACCACAATACACCTACACCCCCACCACACACACCCACAACACACCTACACCACCAATACACACATACCTACACCCCCACCACATCCCTAAACCCCCACCACATCCCTAAACCCCCACCACACACCTACACCACCACCACTCACGTACACCCTCACCACGCACACCTACCCATCAACCACACACACCTACACTCCCACAACACACACCATCACACAACTACACCACCAACACACATACCTACACCCCCACCACATCCCTACACACCAATCACACACCTACACCACCAATACACATGTACCTCCACCCCACCACATTCCTAAACCCCCACCACACACCCACAACCCTACCACACACCTACACCACCAATACACACATACCTACACCCCCACCAGATCCCTAAAGCCCCACCACACACACCCACCACACCAATACACACACCGACACCCTCACCACACCCCTAAACCCTCATCACACGCCTACACCACCAACATACGCACCTGTGTGTTGGGGGTGTAGCTGTGTGTGTGTGTGTGTGGTGTATAGGGGTGTGGTGGGGGCTTAGGGATGTGGTGGGTGTATGTGGTGGGGGCTTATGGATGTGGTGGGGGTTGACGGTGTGTGTGGGTCTGGTGTAGGTGGGTATGGTGGGGGTGTAGATGTGTGTGTGTGGTGGAGGTGTAGCTGGTTTGTGGTGGAGGTGTAGGGGTATCTTGCAGAGCGGCACCTCACAATCTTTAGCATCCCTAAACCACCACCACACACCTACACCCCCACCACAGACCTAAACCCCCACCACCCCACCACACACACATATACCCCCGACCACACACCTACACTCCCACCACACCTACACCACCACTACACATCTACACCCTCACCACACACACACCTACATCTCAATTACACACACCTACACCCCCACCACACCCACCCAGCGTACACCTACACCAACACACACATACCTACATCTCAACCACATCCCTCAACCTCCACCAAACAGCTACACCCCCACCACACACCTACACCCACACACCACACCCCTGAGCCCTCACCACACACCTACACCACACACATAAACCTCTGTGTGGCGGGGGTGTATGCGTGTGGTGGGGGTATAGGGGTGTGGTACGCGCTTAGGGATGTGGTGTGTGTATGTGGTGGGGGCTTAGGGATGTAGCTCTGTGTGGTGGGGGTTGACGGTGTACGTGTTTGGTTGGGGTGTAGGTGGATATGGTGGGGGTGTAGGTGTAGGTGTGTGTGTAGGGTGTGTCTGGTGGAGGTGGAGGTGCAGGTGATTTGTAGTGGAGGTGTAGGGGTGTCTTGCAGAGCGGCACCCCACAATCTTTAGCATTCCTAAACCCCCACCACACATCTACACCCCCACCACAGCCCTAAACCCCCATCAAACACCCCACCACACACACATATACCCCCACTACCCCCTACACACCACCACACACACCTATACCCCCACTACCCCCTATACACCACCACACACACCTATACCCCCACTATCCCCTACACACCACCACACACACCTATACTCCCACTCCCTACACGCCTCCACACACACCTATACCCCTACTACCCCCTACACACCACCACACACACCTATACTCCCACTACCCCCTACACCCCCACCACACACACCTATACCCCCCACTACCCCCTACACACCACCACACACACCTATACTCCCACTACCCCCTACACCCCCACCACACACACCTAAACCCCCACTACCCCCTACACACCACACCACACACACCTATACTCCCACTCCCTACACGCCTCCACACACACCTATACCCCTACTACCCCCTACACACTACCACACACACCTATACCCCCACTACCCCCTACACCCCACCACACACACCTATACCCCCACTACCCACTACCCCCTACACACCACCACACACACCTATACTCCCACAACCCCCTACACCCCCACCACACACACCTAAACCCCCCACCACACACTTCGCAGTTCGGAAATGGCAAAACATGCAAGACCTTGGTCCCTCACATGTCACCACCTGTGGGCAGTATATTGCAAAAGGTGTTGCAACGAAAGTCCCCCATTGCATAGGTGATAAATGGACTATATGGACTTAATGGGACAGCAGACGACATTCAATAATACAGGTGATACATTAACTAAATAGGCCATCAGACGACATTCAATTATACAGGTGATAATTTACAGCGTTTGTACGCAACACTGACGAATAAACCCTTTCTTAGGCTATGGTTCTGCAAGTGTTGTTTTACATGATAAATACTCATTTACACTTACATCAACACACCGCATGCCTTATAGGTAGTGGACAATTTAATCTTGATTAGTTTTCTTGTCGTCTGCTTTCAGTAAACGTCATATCCTGCCACATATATGCCTCGTCACAACTTGCATATATCACCTCATGAGGAAGGTTGAACTCATTTAAAATTCACATCTAATTTCTTTGAGTTCATTATGTTGATGTGCCTTATCCAGCTTAGTGGGTTTTTTTTCTTTTCAAATGATTACAATATGTCTGTAGCAGTGGCAGTAGTATCTTCATTTGTTAGTTTAATCATGCGAATGGGTTTTTTCTTTCTTTTTTAAGTTCTTGAGTAAACAAAAAAATTATTCTTAGAAAAACCCACACCTTTATTGATTAATACGAGGAACATGCAACTGCCGACAATTGGTTTTCCTCATTGCTCTCCTCTTTGACCTATCCTAGTAATGCTGAACGGCAGGGTAGTTTACAACAAAAAGAAAGAATTTCAACTGCACGCCATTTAAACATTTTGATGAACATGACTTTTTCCACCAAATTATTAAATATCATTATATTAGTTTTGCTTCTAAACACATTCTTTTTGGAAACGCTCATTTCTTTTTTGTTTTTGTTGTTGTAAAACGAAGAATTAAATCCATTTCACCTATTTAAGGATACCACACAACAAAAGAAAAAGAGTTAAAAAAAATATTTGTTAACCCAACAAATATATCACTCATCAAGAGTAGTCAAATCGCGTCAACCAATCACATTGCTCAATGTCAATAAAACAAACAAAAATATTTTAAAATGAATACCTAATTTATTAAAACAATTACAAAAGCTGTACACACGTCATACATAATTTACAAATGATCCCCCGTGATCTCCTCACCCACACCCACACACATGCACCCACACATACGCACACACACACCGTAGTGACCTTGACCTTCACCGTTGGTGGTGACCTTCACCTTTGGGGAGGTGCTTCACCGGGGTGGACCGTGCGCTGGAGGGGTTGGTTTTCTTGATCGACTGGCGGAAGATCGCGTCACTAATGGCAACAACTGGCGAAAACAACTTCAACGACACATCACTGAAATAGATATATATATACATACAGTCAAACCTCTCTAACCGACCACCTCCACAGATCGACAACTCCCCTATATCGATCGCTTTATTTGGGTCCCAACAATTCCATTGTAACCATATTCTAACTCCCTAAACCGACCACCTCCCTAAATGGATCACTTAAAGTGGGTCGCAAGGTCGAGGTTTTACTGTATATAATATATACAGGGTTGCTGTACCTACCAGCCAATTACATTTAAGACCGTTAATATCAATTTTCATACAATTAAAGACCTATTTAATTAAATATCAACAGAAAATAGTGAGGTGATGCAATCTATGGATCTCTATATGGACGATCACTTCGCTGGCCAATCTAGTCTGTGGTATAACAGGTTGGCTACATCTTGACAAAATATTATAGTGGCCAAATCCAATTTAAGACCTTTTTAAGACTGTTCACAGAAAAGTTACCATATTTAAGACTTTTCAGGGTATTGAAAATTGACTAATCAATTTAAGACTCTTTAACTCGGCTCGGCCCGGCCCGGCCCGACCTGCATTGTTCCGATATCGGACAGGATACTCACTAATTGGTCGTCAGGGTGGCGGCCTCGTTTCCACTGATGATGAAGAGCGGGAAGAGGATGGAGAAGACACACCCGCTGAGAACATGAGAAACATCACAATAAGATATTTATAACAAAACGCACAACACAGAAAATGCTCTCCCCTGTCTAAACTGGGTATTACTTTAGTGGGTAAACATTTATAACTTTGTGTCATAACATCATAACCGCAGTTACTTACTTTTTTTTTGCATATGATAAGATGCATTGGAATGACAACTAAACAATTATTAAGTGAAAAATAAAGCTTTATTGGATTGACAATTAGGCAGTTATTAAAGCTGTATAGTCCGACGATGAAAACATTAAATTTTCAAAACCAAAACAATTAGGTAGATTTGGGTACTGGTGGACTTAATAAATATTTGTCACCAATTGAAGGAAATACTGAGGCAATTCAACTATTAAATTAACTCAGTATTCCCTTCTAGGCGGCAACAAATGCTTCATAAGTGCATCAGTATCTAAGTTAGATATATAGAATCAAATCTCGATAATTGGTTTGGTTTTGAAATTTTCATGCTTCATCAGACTATGCAACTTTAAGCTTTTTTTAATTATATATATTTTAAATTGCAAATGAGAAAAGGGTTAATTTACCTAATAATGTAGGATGCCGGAAGAGATGTAAGCACAGCTAGCGGTAATCCGAAGCCAACGAAATACGGCCAATTGTTCTCAATGTGGGACAGTCGCTTGTGTACCTCCCAGCCTGAAGCATAAGTCCCCTAAATCAATACGCTAGATAATCCATTGAGAAGTCCATGCATTTACGCAATTCAGAAATGAATCAAAGAACATTAGCAGCAAAGGGAGTGGAAGTTCCAAGATTTTACTAACCACCTATAAATCTATCAACAGAGAAGCATCAGAATCTTTGAGCAATCTTCAGTCCTTCAAATAGTCATCCCAAACTATCAGACTTTCACGTCAGATATAATTACTTTTCTGTCTAGACGCAAATCATATGCCGATTGTGCGTTCTGTGTCAGGCAGGTTGGAACAGGTGGCCAGAGGAGGTAAGAAAAATTGCATCTCTTGACAAATTTATATCTGTTCTCAATACTCCCCTGTTTAAGGTAATTATTTAAACCAAAGTTGTAAATATGTCATGTCATACTTTTCAGAGTTTTTTTGCACAGCATCTTACAATGGTCACTGCTAGTGAGGGTGCTCTATGAAATTTTCATTATTGTTTTCGCTGTTGTATCATAGTCATCATCATCATCATCATCATCATCACCACCACCACCAGGTGCGGTGGCTGAATCGGTAGAGTGCGGGCCTCACGGGCGGGAGATCGGGAGTTTGGTTCCTGGTCAAGTCAAACCAATGACTTATAAAATTGATACTTGTCGGTTCCTAGCCAGGATAGGGCAAGGACTGGTTATCTCGCTGTCAGGATAATGTGTCTGAGTGGGATATCAGGTCATGGTGCTGGCGACCTGGTCTTCCAGTGGGGCAGCACTATGAAGTTGCCATGAGTGCACACTGTCACAAGTTGCTACCAGTCCTGATATGATCTTAGATGATGGCAGGACGTAAAACTCCAACAACAAACAAATCATCAACTTCATCACATCCTAGTGTGACATAGAAGCTTACCCATATTGAACCATTTGTATTCGAAGGCGTAGAGTGAGTAGAGGAGACAGAGATGCAGCATGGAGATCAACTGACCAATCGCTGAGATGGGTAGCAGACTGGCCAACATTCCCTGCAAGAATAAACCTGGACAATTACACTCTCATGACGGAATCACTTAAGGGGACCCGGTATAGGCCACTGAGACTGGAACTGTACTCAGACAAATGCTTTCCAAGCACATCATTTCAGTTTGTGTAAGTGAACATGTGGAGGGAGAGTTGCACCATGGTTAGTGTGCAATTGCAACCTAAAAGGGTTCCGCGGTGTTCCCCGATCTGTAAAGAACCATATTTGGTCATGTGGGGAACGATATTAGGTCATGTGATGAGGGAATCACCCCCAGGATTCGTCATTCATACATTACATTCAGAGTTTGTTTATTGTCTCAGTGAACTATATCGGGCAACTTTAATGACACTTTATTTTTTTTAAGTTGCACAATTCAAGAGCTTTGAGTTTCTGCCATACTTTTCTAGATAAATATGTTAGGTTGATTGTTATAATCTCCTTTTCTTTAGTTTGAAGTAAAAAGATGCTCAATTTATTTTGGCATGTATATCTGAATACTGAACATTATTGAGTACAGTAAAGTAGAGTATGGTCGAGCATACTACAGGGGAGAGGAGTGGAGAGGAGAGGAGAGGAGAGGAGAGGAGAGAAGAGAAGAGGCGAGGCGAGGAGAGGAGAGGAGAGGGGAGGGGAGGGGAGGGGAGGGGAGGGGAGGGGAGGGGGGGGGGAGGGGAGGGCGGGGAGGGGAGGGGAGGGGAGGGGAGGGGAGGGGAGGGGAGGGGAGGGGAGGGGAGGGGAGGGGAGGGGAAGGGAGGGAGGGGAGAGAGGGGAGAGAGGAGAGGAGTGAAGGGCAGGGCAGGGCAGGGCAGGGCAGGGCAGGGCAGGGCAGGGCAGAGCACAGCACATCACAGCACAGCACAGCACAGCACAGCACAGCACAGCACAGCACAGCACACATTTATAGAGCAGCGTAGAGAAAGTGCCTTATTACTTCAGAGATTATAGACGCACCTGGATGAGGAAGAGGCTCTGGAGCAGCAGTGAGAAGAGGATGTCGGCGATGATGCGGCCCAGGCTTGACAGCAGCTGAGGCCGACCACGTGACCTACGGTATGCCGCGTCCGCGATGTCCTGTGTGCACACAGAGCACATGTCTGGTGACGTCATCACATGTGCGTGCACACACACACACACACACACACACCACGTGACCTGTGGTACACCGTGTCCGCGATGTCCTGTGTGCACACAGAGCGCATGTCTGGTGACGTCATCACATGCACGCGCACGTAACCACACACACACACCATGTGACCTGTGGTACGCCGCATCCGCGATGTCCTGTGTGTACACAGAGCGCATGTCTGGTCACGTCATCACCCGCGCGCACACACACGCACCGTGACCTCTGGTACACCGTGTCTGCGATGTCCTGTGTGCACACAGAGCGCATGTCTGGTGACGTCATCACAGACACACAGACACAGACAGACACACACACACTCACACACACACACACACACCCACACACACACACACACACGGGCGTCCGAACGAAGGTCACGCGCCGGACATTCCACAGCACTGGTCAAGTGACATCGTTAAGCCGCCCCCCCGAATCCCCCCCCCCAATAAAATTTCATAAAGAACAAAAAAAAGTTTGTTTAGTGCCCCCCCCCATCCCCCGCCTGCGCCCGCCCGCAGAAAAAGTAAACATTGGTAATTTGGAATTGGGGTGGGGGCGGGGGCATATTGTGGTTAAACACAAATAACTAAATTCTTATACTTTAAACACAAAAAATAGGCCACGGAAATACATGCCAAAAGAGCATACAACTGCGTGGAAAAAAATCATAAACGTTATATGAGAAATCTAAATAAATAAATGGAAAAAATTAAAAGGAAAAAAAGCCCCGTTTTACTTTTTGGTTTTAATTCTTTTTCAGTCACGGTAACAACTTTGTACAGATTTAGTTGTCTTCTCTATAATAAGTACATTATTAGTCTTATTGTTCTATTTAATTATTCCTATTATTGTATTTACTTATTCTTATTCTTATTCTAATTAGTTTTAGTATTCTAATTGTTCTTAATATTCTTATTATTATCACCACCATCAGTCTTACTATTATTATCATCATCAACATCACTACCATGACCGGTCTACCATTACAATTATTAGGAGGAAGACCAATTCTACACAATTGAAATTGCCCCTGCTTAATAGATTAATTATACTTTTCTAAAGTATACTTAAATTTTATTTTTTTAACGGATTCATTTTTTTTTTTAAAGAAGAAATTAGTCATTATAATTTATTATGCGAATATGACTAAATTTATTGCCTCTCCCATTTTTAAGTTTCGCTTTGAGAGTGTCTTAGCGTCCGATCAGACAAGTTTCAGGTGACCATTCATGTGTTTACACAATTTACAATTACAATTTACAATTCACAGGGATATGCGTATTTGATTTGTATTTGAAAACAGATCGAATGGAGAAATGTTCAACCGTCTAAATATTAAATTAAAAGAAGACAGTCCGAGCAACTACAAAACCAACGATGGGCAAAACAGAAACTGCATGGTGATACCTTAGTACTTCCTATCACTCTCCCAACACATGTTTGGTTATATAAGCATTAAAGCCATTCAGAGATCTGCTGGAGGGCATGTCTGAGTACAGAAGTGGCCTTTCTGGTCGATACTGGTTTTAAGGTTACTTATTAGTTTATGTAATAAATTAAATTAATTTATCCCTAGGGATACTAACAGGAAAAAGAGAAGGTGGGGGAGCTTTCTGGGGAAGGGTGGAGAAGGGAGGGGCAGCCAACCATGTGCCAAACTTTTAAAAACATCTTTTTAAAATTTATTTTCAATAAAATATTTAAATAAAAAGTCTAAATCAAATGGGTACCTTTACTCTTTTTCTTTTTCGCGTACAAAAATACAGCTGAAAATTTAATACATTTTCATTAAAGTCCATTTTTGGTGGTATATCGGAATTATCTACTTAAATGAATATGGGAGGGGGGTGTTGGGTGATGGAGTGAGAGGTAGTTTGTGGGGGAAGTGTACAAGTTTTAGATTAGAAGTAAGGTTCTCCTAGAAATAAACTCAAGTAAATTATGGCCACGTTTGATCAAAGGGTATTTAATCAAAGCAAGAATATTACTTAGTTCTGTTTTTTGATAATTCTTCTTCTTTTTCAGTTTTTTGTTGTTGTTCTCTGGTTGTAATATTAGAGAAGCGGGGCATTACATTGCATTAAGTATTACTCATTAGTAAAAGTAGTATTCAAGGCCATAGCCTACAATTGTACCATCTTTAACCTAATATTTACATGTGATTTGAACTATTTTACTCTGGCAAAACTCATTATAATTGTCTGAAAAAGGACGTGGGGAGAGGTAGTTGAAGCATTTCCAGATTTGCCACAGGTCAAAGTAATTTTCACTTTTTGAGAGGGAGGAAATATAAATTGCTTCTTGTTTGGGGTAAAATAAAAACTCTTGTGCGTTGCTGTTTGGTTAAGAAAACAAAACTTTATTTTCGGTTTGGCTAAACATGAAATTTGGTTATTTCCGGTCTGGCTAGGCAAGAAAAGTAGTTATTTCCGGCTTGGCCAAACAAGAAAACTGGTTATTTACAGCCTGGCTAAGGAAGATAACAGCTAATTTCCGGCTTGGCTAAAGAATATTTTATATTTTCGGTGTGGCTATGCACAAAAACTGGTTATTTCCAGTTTGGCCAAACAAGAAAATTGGTTGTTTCCAGTTTGGCCAAACAAGAAAACTGGTTATTTCCAGTTTGGCTAAGGAACATAACAGGTTATTTCCGGTTTGGCTCAATAAGAATACAGGTTATTTCCGGTTTGGCTAAGGAAGATAACAGGTTATTTCCGGTTTGCCGTAGTAACAAAAATGGTTATTTCCGGTTTGGCGAGGGCGTTATGAGGTGGGTGAGGTGGGGAGATTGGGAGGTTAGAGGAAACCCAGTGGTGTGACTTTTTTCTTCTTCAGCGATACACCAATGGAAACCTAACTATGAATCAAAATAGACGGTAAAAAGAACAAATATTGGGGGGATTGCTACACAGGAAACCTACTTGGAACCAAAGGCTGTTGATGATTTTGCTGAGGACGAAGAGAGGAAGTACCCAGAGTGCATTGAAGGTCCACGACAGAAGCGAGCCGATCCACCCCCAAACAATGCTGTGGGTCTGGGATCCCCCTGTGGATATGAACATGCGGTAGTTGTAGCCTGGTTCCTGGGCCACTCTCAAAAAAGAAGGCGAGGGGACCAGGCTAGAAGCCTGACCACTAGTCTGGTTCTCTGGGCTTTCTCATTGAAGGAGGTAACTAGCTATTTTTTTTTCCAGTTTTTCCGTTACTCTAGTCTGGTTCCCGGACCCTTCTACAAATAGAAGGAAGGCCAGGGGACCAGGCTAGAAGTCTGAGCACTAGTTTGGTTCCCTGGCCTGGCCTTTCGTATTAAAGGAGGTAACCAGCTTTTTTCAGTTGCACCAGTCTAGAAATAGGAGGAAGGTTAGGGCACCAGGAATCTGGTTTCCTGGGGCGCGTTCAGGGTACTCCTCAGAGTAAACTATGAGGTGTCTTTTTTGCCAATGTGTGTTCAGTGTGTGCCTCGGAGTTGACTCCGAGACATGGCGCTTTTCGATAAGGAGGTGAAAATGCCTCCAAAATGACCATGGGTATTAGCCAATCAGAGCTGTTCTTTCAATTGCAAATGGCTGCAGAAAGTGCATGTTATGGAGGTCTCCATTTTAGAGACATCCAACAGCTAAAGCAGTAGCGCAATATTTGGAATTTCTCCGAGGCGCACAGTTTAACACGACCCTGGTACCCCCCTTTGGAAGAAGTCAATAAGACCAGGCTAACATCCTGAGCACTAGTCTAGTTTAGAAGCCTTTCTTATAAAAAAGGCGTGATCAGGCTATTGCCAATTACTTAGCATGGTTCCAGGGTCCTTCTTGAAGAAGTCAATGCTAGCAACCTGAACTAGCTAGCATTACGAACAATCATTAATCTGGTTTCCAGAACCATTCTTTCGATATTTACCTACATTTCGGAAAGGCCAACAGTATGGGAATTTTCATCGAATAAGATTTACATTAAAATAAAATGATTATTATATATATAAAAAAAAGATCTTTAGATGACGAGCTAAACTTGTCAAAAGACGGTTCCGTTTTCATTCCTCCCAAATTTCCCAAATCAAGGTGAAATCATGTCCCTTCTTTTTCAAGTGAAAAATGAGTTTAGAAGGTTCATTTCTTTCTCTCAGGAAGAGCAACTTACCAAATATGAGGCTAGTGAGTAGATGTAGACTGGGCAGTAGGATGGTGTTAAACAGCAGGATGCTCAGCTGAACGGGGAAACAACCGAACCATTAGGGTACTGCATTTTCGCATGCGATTACTAAATGACCTACTCTTTCGGACATTACATGATCCCTAAGGCATACCTGCATGAAGCTATATGGGGCATTGTTATTGATCAATGACACCATATTGGTGTTACATGACTACCTAGGTGGGTGGTTTGGAGTAAGGCTCTAATAACCTGTGATAAGTTGGCTGCTCTCATCTCCCATGTTCAGCTGGCCACTCAGTAGTCGAGTGAATGTGGCATTCAGAAAGTATGTAAAGCTGCATAGTCTGATGTAAGCATCAAATTTTCAAAACCAAAATAATTAGGTAGATTTGATTCTACATATCTAACTTAGATAGTGGTTCACTTATTAAACAGGACTCACCACACAGAAGGGAATACTGAGGCAATTTAATAGAACTTGTAACTTCAGAAGCCTATGATGTCAGAGATTTGGCATGCTAGCCAAAATTAATTTTGCATGCTTGCACCTGACATATCTCAAAAGTTAGCCATTCAAAATACAAGTTGCTTTTTTCCCCCCTTTTTTTTCTTTTTTTATTGACAAGTTCTTTATTCTGCCCATAACGTATAAGCTCCTGTGAGGATGCTTGTTTTCAACGCTGGACAGCTGTCATAGTGGTTTGGTCTGGTCCCACACTCAGGAGTGTTTACCTGATCTTTCTCGGGCCAACCTTTGCGGTTTTGGGTGTTAGTAGTTTCTATATTAGTTTTTTTGAATTTTCAAAGTTTTCTTTTTCCTAACCTGTATATGATAACTTAGCCTACTATGTACATCTACGCAGATGACATACATGCCTGCGGGAGAGGATCCCAGCCCATTGTGGTTTGATTCAGCATCCTTTCACCCATGCCCTGTCCTTAGGTAGTACACCAGTGTGGCAGAACACCCCTGGACCTTTCAGGACTGCGACTAGGTGGGATGGTTGTGTTGTATGGTTAGCCCTTTTGTATTTCAGGGTGAGTCGGATGCATGACCTTGGCCTGCCCGGTTCTGCTTTGGTTTGTGCCAGTACACATAAGTAAGGTAGGTTATAATGATCAACCTAATATATTTATCTCAGAACATGATAGAAACTCAAAACCAACGGACTATGCAACTTTAACTTCTGGCAATAGAGAGAACTCTGAGCGAATAAAGTAAAGCAACAAACTCCATTAAATAGAGATAGAGAATGTAGTCTTAACATCCTGCAAATATCAACAAAGGTCATCAAAGGCTTTGCAGACACCAACAACATCAAGTAGAAGGCTTCATCTAACTCACCCAAAATATTCCTCCGTTCCATGCACAACACAGCATTATCCGATGAAATACACGTGGCTCCCTGAAAAGAGCCGCAACAAAATGGTAGCCATTATTATGATATCAGGTCTCAAGGCGCTAAAGCTGCATAATCCAATAAGAGTGTGATAGACCAAATTCTACTCCAACGCAGCTACTTCAAGCCTCGGAGTCCTTCCTCGGTTTATTCTGCCTAGGTGACCTGCCACCGCCAAACCAGGTTACACGCCACCTCCGATGGGTGGTCACTACTAGCAATGAGTGGAACAAAATGGTCCACCATAGGGACAGCTCCTGCTTGCATGCCGCCTGCCACATGCCAATCCTTCTGACTGGCAAGATTAAGCGAAGTCAAGGCCGTTACATTGCAGTACTGAGGCTCAATAGTGACTACTACAAAAACGCCAACATTTTCTAATTCAAAATACTTTCCTAGATTTGATCTTATATATCTAACTTATATACTGCCATACTCGTTAAGCATTTATTTGCTACATAGTTTGACTGATGGTAGGTGTGGGGTGACAAGGTCATTGACTGATGGTGGGCGGTGACAAGGTCATTGACTGATGGTGTGGCTGGTGTGACAAGGTCGACAGATGGAGGGTGTGGGGTAACAAGGTCATTGACTGAAGGGTGGGTATGGTGTGACAAGGTCATCAGCTGATGGTGGGTGTAGTGTGACAAGGTCATTGACTGATGGTGGGTGTGCGGTGACAAGGTCAATTACTGAATGGTGGGTGTGGTGTGGCAAGGTCATTGACTGATGGTGAGTGTGGGGTAACAAGGTCATTGACTGAATGGTGGGGGTGGTGTGACAAGGCCATTGAATGATGGTGGGTGTGGTGTGACAAGGTCAATTACTGAATGGTGGGTGTGGTGTGACAAGGTCATTGACTGATGGTGAGTGTGGGGTAACAAGGTCATTGATTGAATGGTGGGGGTGGTGTGACAAAGTCATTGACTGATGGTGGAGGTGGTGTGACAAGGTCAATTACTGAATGGTGGGGTTGGTGTGACAAGGCCATTGACTGATGGTGGGGGTGGTGTGACAAGGTCACTGACTGATGGTGAGTATGGGGTGACAAGCTCATTGACTGATGGTGAGTGTGGGGTGACAAAGTTATCAACTGATGGTGGGTGTGGTGTGACAAAGTCATTGACTAATACAGTGGTAAAATATTCTGATAAAACTCATTGGTGGGGGAATGCAAATGGCCTATTGGTGTAAAATGTATATAGAGCCAGGTGCATGAATGTGTTTATGTAGTTGCTGGTGATACTTTACTCATGGTCAATAGTCATTGTGTGTCAGTCAGATAGTGTGTAAGGGGCACTTGGAGCTCTACTCACTACCCCCTCCCCCCTCCCCCCTCTGTTAGTCACGGATCACCACACACTCAGCTCAGGGCAGGTGGTGGCCAAGGGAGCCACACCGCATGGTGGTGGTGGGCAGAGCACTGTAACCATGGGGACACAGGAATGCTTGATGTTCATTGGTAGAGCTGTAGATGCTTGATTCTCATTGGAGAACACGGTCAGGTGGTATGCCATACCAGATCCAT